>JANRMT010062819.1:19662747-19674379 GCA_026402145.1 Polypterus bichir lapradei | reverse complement strand
CACAAAGGCTGTAACATGCCCGGGCTTGTCTTTCGGGAGAGGGGGGGCGGTGGGGAGTTCAACCAGCGGTCAGACATCCATCAAATGGACCTTGACAGTTTTATTTCACCCGGCAGGTGCGGGGCGGGTTCAACCAGAGGTCAGGCATCCATCAAACGGACCCTTGACAGTTTATTCGACCAATCAGGAGCCAGGGGCGGGTTCAAGGAGGAGTCGGGGCGGGGACAGGGGGCCCTGGACCAATCCGAAGCCGGGGAATTCCGGCGTGACGTCATCAGGAGGCGACGGGGCGGGACTTCCGGTCTTGCATCATCGGGGCGGGACTTCCGGTGTGACGTCATAGGGGCGGGGCTTAAAGGTCATAAATCATTTTGATTGACAGCTCTAATTGCGATTTTGACAGTATGTGACCGCCTATAACTACTCACCTCATTTGTCTGTTCTGATAGAGTTGCTGCTACTGCACCCTCACTTGAAAAATAAATAAATACATAAAAAGGTTTAAAAAAATCTGGAACACAAACAAAACCATCCTCTTTCTGCTAATCGGAAACACAAATGAGCTTAAATTTACCTACCGTTAGACACCCTTGTACAGAAAAGGAAACCTTCTTTTGGCCCAGTCATTTCGGGATACTTCATATTAATGATGTATAATGGAACATATGACAAAAATATGTATTGTTTGTGACATCATATTTAAAAAGTAATTGTTCCATTCCATTTTTTGAAGTAATTGTTCTACGACTTGGGCTTTTTAAGTGGCCAACAACCTGTGATACCAGCTTAATTCTGCAGAGCAGATCCCATTCATCTTTTGTGTTAGCTTTATGCAAAATACCATATAAGACACCGGACCCAGTGACAGGATGACCGTCCACATCTGGCTTTCTCTTTTTTTTTTGAAGGCAGGGAGACTGATGGACAGTTTTGTTTCCTTTGCCAGTATTATTTGTCTTATGATGGCTTCAAGAGTTTTCCATTATGAGGACCAAAGGTCAACTTCTTTGGCTCCTGGAGATTACCATGTATGGCTAAACCTCCAGCAAAATCATATTTCTAAGATAAAAGCAGGTCCATATTATCTCTTGGGCGCTCTGCTCACAGACAGAACTTCACACTATAGATGACAACACAAGGACACATTATCACTGCCCAAGCACCTATACACAACAAACATTAATTAAAATTAGTGCAAACGTCCATCCATGCAAAATTGTAAACATAAGATCAAAACTTTTAAACTATGTCAAGTATACATTTGGCTTTGAAACATTTAAAAAACAAGCACAGTATATTTCAACCAGACAGCTTGCACTGTCTTCACAGAAGGTTAAGAGGACAACTTAAGAGAACAGGAACAGAAACATTAAGAATAAGTCAGTCAGTCATTATCCATCCATTTACCAACTCGCTGAATCCAAACACAGGGTCACGGGGGTCTGCTGGAGCCAATCCCAGCCAACACAGGGCACAAGGCAGGAACAAACCCTGAGCAGGGCGCCAGCCCACCGCAAGGCACACACACTCACCCACACTAGGGACAATTTGGGTTTGCCAATTCACCTAACCTGCATGTCCTTGGACTGTAGGAGGAAACCAGAGCACCCAGAGGAAACCCACACAAACACAGGAAGAACATGCAAACTCCATACAGGAAGGACCCAGGAAGCGAACCCAGGTCTCCTTACTGCAAGGCAGCAGTGCTATCACTGCGCCACCATGCCGCCCCACATTAAGAATAACTGATGGATTTTTTTCAGTAAATAATTTCTATTGTACGTAGACCACTGTTTCTGGGGGGAAAATACTAGGATTACACCGCACCAAAAAGTCATTGGGTCACATCCAGGAAAATGAAGCTATGATATGTCTCATGTACAGTATAATCCTGGCAATGTCAATGTATATCTATATAAAAGGAAAATACCTGACGCTACCCATATTTTTTCAAATATTTTATCATAAATGTTTCTGTTCCAAATTTCCTCACGCAGTCAGAGGATTAGATCCATTTTGGAGCCTGCACTGTCCAAACCACTTTCCTTAATTTTTGACAAATCTAAAGATTTCGCTTCTCACCCTTAGACGATAGGTTATGGTGGGAGAGGGCGCAAAGCAAATAGCACTACAGAGGACTGGATACCTGGAGAGTGGCTCTTAAATACAAGTGAAAATACTAGCCAATAATGATATGGCCATCATACTGTAAAATCTTGACTATAATGCACACTCTTCTATAATGCACATGCTGAAATAGACCAAAATTTTCAGGTAAAAAAAAAATGCACATACAGAATATTGTGTTCCCTTAACTTTTTAAGATTTTAAGGCGGATGTCGACATTGTTGACAGGTGGGGTGAGGGTGATAATCAGCTGTAAACGCTGAAAACACACGCCATTACATCTAATCCCCGTGTGTGCGTGAGAAGTGAAGAACAAACAATGGCAAAAATTGCAACGGTAAAAATAGCATCGACATCTGGTGAGAGAGAGAAGTGAATGCACAAAGCAAAATACTCTGTGGACGTCATTTTCAGCATATTTTATTATTCTGAATTGGACTCTGACATGTTGGACTCTGATTGTGGTGCAAGTGATCTAGAGATTGAGATTGAAAATGAAAGTGATATACTGGCATCTGCAGATAGGTGGCTGATGCGCCTATGGCAACATTCACCTGTGAGGATCGCCACTTACAATTGCAAAAGGTACAAACCAGATTGCGTCGACCCGTGACAACAACAACATTTATTTATATAGCACATTTTCATACAAATGATGTAGCTCAAACTGCTACCACCGCTGCCCATCTGCCAATGCTGCCCATGTGCAGCCACTGCCACTGTAGCTAGATATGGTGAGCACGCAGCGAGAGTGGCCACAGAACCAGCAACAGACATTTTATATTGATTTATTTGTGAAACCATTTCTTTATTTACATTTTAGAAAACAGCCTGGCAGCCACACACTGCCCTCGCTGTGTAACTGCTGCCACAACAGCCAGAGGTGGCTAACACAACAGTGCACTGCATGTAGCTACCAATGTTTTATGTTGAGTTATGTGAGAAATTATTGCTTTAAAATGATGTCTCGTGTATAATGCACACCTTCATTTTTTGCAAACAAAAATGAGTAAAAATTTATTGTATTATAAGTGAGATTATACAGTAATTATGAACTCCTTGTTCTGACTCTTGGTAATGGTATATCATTCCACAAGACAGGCACTCCTTGTAAAAAGGATGACACACCTGGGTTAGATTACTTATTACTCAAATGTCACTTCCAGAAAATTCAAGCCACATATGGAAGTCTGAATACACTTTTTTAAAGACTCTGGTCAACGTAATAATTTTTGCACTTTTTGTAATCCATACTGCCTCACTCAAACAAATACTACCTTCACATTCTAAGCAAATATTCTACTGTGGTATGAAAACATTTGGGAATTTTTGATGCCCTGCATCTCTGAAATGGTAAGGAGACTGGGACCTTCTTCTTGCCAAAAATGTACTTTACTGTTCTCTTCAGAACATTTCTCTCAGGTGAGTACACTTTTGCTGGATTGAAACTCTCTTCCTCCTCAACATACTCCTCCATAGTTCTGTCTGGAACAGTTTTGAGCAGGTCTCTGTTTGTTTGAAATACATACCATTTGAAGATGTACTTGTGAAAATAAGACAGTTTAGAAATTCCCATTACAAGGAGGATTAAAGTAGGAGCTCTTGTTTGCTGGGTTGTGACTAGCACTGAAACCCGTGAGGTCAAGGCAAAAGCTAGTAATAATGGCTGACTTGAGAAAGGGGTAGTTCTACCTTTGGAGTACAACTTTTCAAATTTGCCAGACAGAAATCCAGTTCTTTAGAGTACTGTGACACTGCATTTAAAGTGCACTGTTTCTTTGCATCCCATGTTTAAGCAATAATGAGCTTACCTAGAGCAGAATAAAATTACAACTACATTAGATTAATTTATTAAAAAGTTATTCACAAACAAAAACAAATGCATGTCAACAAAATTCAACTTGGCTTACAGATTACTCTTAACCTGAGTTCATGACAAAACACAGAACACACTCCTCTGAAGGAAACTGCAGTTTTTGCAGTGATCTCACAAATCTTCATCCAATCACCCTTTGCCTTTCGTTACACATACCCAGTCCACCAGCCTGTTTGTCACTACAGCTGTTGACTTAACACTGTCTTCCTCTTAACTCAGCATTCATCTTCCTCCCACTCTATGACGCTCCACGCATCCATCTGGTCATTTTCATCATCGTACTTTATAGCTCGGGTTTATGTTCCACTTGCTTTGGCCATGTCTCACTCCATAGAGCATACTACTTCTCACGCAGGTCATCTTGTTTAATCAGGAATTAAACTGAAATACGTGCCTTTACGTCTTTAATACTCCACCGTTTTGGGCCAGATCAACAAAAGACTCATCAGGCTCTTTGCCTTCAAAATCTGGGTCATTCACAAGAACTCTGTCCTGGCCATCTGCTCTACTCAAAAAAGATGCCTCCTTCCAGGAAGCCAGGCTTCTTATGTGGCTTGGACTGGAAGGGGACAGTTTAAATGCCCTCACTAGGTGGTTTCATGGTACTGTGGGGAGAGAAGGAGAGAAAATCATTAGTAATAGCACCCCCTCTCGCCTTGGCAGTTTATCACATACTTCAAATGAACCTGTGAGGAGATCCTCGTATGGGCATTTGTGAAATGCCCCCCCACTGAACACTTTAAGTTACTGAAGTCACTCTCCGCTGTGGGGTTCCAGATCATCAAGTTGGGTGCCTTCTTCTTTGTCAACTGAGTGAGAGCCATGGCCTTCTCTGAGAAGCAGTTAACAAACATTCGGTAGTATCCATCTAGCCCAGGTATAGCACCAAGGTATTTCAGTCACTTCACATTCGGACCTTCTAAAATTCAGCATCATCTCGTGCACACTTAAGCAATAAAAGCATGTTTTGATCCGCTCCAGGGTTTTTTTGGTTCCAAAGTTTGCCCAAAGAGATGGGGTATGGGCCAGTTCACAGATCTAGCAGTGTGTTTCCCCCTGGTGTTCCACCACCCGATATAGTAGATTATTCTCTAGGATGAAGTAAGACATGGATGACATGAAGTCATCATTCGTTGTTCATTCACAGCAGCAACTGCATCCCTTGTATATTTTAGGGAATCATTGTTCTCCACTCCTCACACTTAATGGACTGGAGGGGTGTTTTATTTTAGAACTATTCCTGGAAGCTCTGCAATACCAGACAATACCAGAATCATGCCTTAGGCTGCTGGAACAGAACCCCACCTGTCTTAGCCACTGTTCCCAAACATCTGTTTAATATACATCACATACCAGACAGAGAAACATATCAAATATTAAACTGACAAGAATACACAGACACAATAAAAAACAAAAAAAAAACAGTGAGATGCAATGCTGCTTAGTTAGTGCTGGCCTGGCGGTTGGAGGAACCCTTAGAGAGAAAGTATCAAGCACGCTAGAAGGCCAATAGTCTACTGCAGGCTGCAGTCTGCTCTTAAAGATGCCTTCCAGAAAGGCAGACAGCACCCAGGTAACGTTAGTATTGTAAACTAAGGCAAGGTTTTTGTTTGAAAAGAAAATAATGTCAATTTTTTAGGAGAAGTGTATTGCATTTATTACTTGATGAATGGACATACTTAGAACACATTTTCAGACTATTATATTTATTATGTCCATTTTGTAAAAAAAAAAAAAAAAAGCTTTAGACCCGAGTGTTACTCAGGCTGTTAAAAGCAAGGCTAAAATCATTACTCGGGGAACATTATAGCCATGTCTAGCATAAACTGTCATTCCGAGCATTACCGGGGCAACGTATAGGTGCGTCTTCTCCTTTTACCAGTAGGCATGCCTAGTAATAATGGTGTCTCATAAAAACATTTTTCAGAAGTCCAAGTGTTGCACGTGATATGAGCAGTGATGTTGAGGAGTGAACCTGCACTCAGACAGTGAAATCGAAATGGACAATGAAGTTCTGATGAACCCGAAAGTGATGTTTGCTCAGTATTTGCATTATTATACTTTTTACACTTATGACTGCATGCTTTTAGTGTTTTTTTACATCTTGCATTCAAAAATAAACATGGCATTTTTGAGCCAAAAGGTGTTTTTTATGTTTTTTTAAAAAAAAATGTAACACTAATGCTTGTTGTTCCACAGATTGTTTCCAAGAACTGAACATGTTTAACAATTTATGTTAATAAACAAGCAAAGAAGTCTGATCATAGGCACTATATGTAATAATCTATCAATGAAAAGTCTTTAAAATGTCACTTTTTGATGTCCACACATATGGAAGATTAACCTTTCTTGAAAGATGACACTCTGGCTGCATCAGTATTGGTATCGGTATTGGCAGTACTAGCCTCAGCATCACCCAGTATCTGATCAAAAAGAAAATCAACAGTATCACCTATCACTTCCAGAAACCACAGTATGTCCTGGTTTTCCAAAGCAGTAATAGCAAAGGGCCAGAGATGATCATTGAGTGTCTCTGCCCCCAGCTTCTCCTCTCTGGGTCTGTACGGTGCAGGATCAGCGGTGTTCCTCCAGACTAGGGAATCCAAGAATGAAACTGCTGTAATTCCCGGGAAACCGGGAATGGCCAAGCTCGCATATATAGCGTGTAAAAGTGTAAAAATTGATCAAGAAATAACAGTGTTATAGCTGAAAATAATTAAGAGGCACGGTTTTTTGGCCCACGGTGTAATGTGTTGCAGATTGATTCAGTCAACCAGCAGCAGTCGTCAGTCTCCCGGCTCCGACTAAGACTGAGTACAGTGGACTGGGAAGAGTCTGCACTCTGCAGCTCACGAATGCCGGGACAGGGCAGACTTCATTGACATCTGTCAGACAACATTTTTTAACATCAACTTGAAATTGCAATGCGTCAGTTTGTGGCATCCGCATTATCTGTGCCAAGAAACTTGCCATCACATAATGATGACAAGAAACTGGATGCATCCGTACTAACCTCTACTCTCTCTTCTGTTTCTTGGCACAAAAATTTCTCATCTCCCAGTGGTTCAGTCTCAGACGGATTAGATCCATTTTGTTACGCAGTGTGTACACATTAGATAGGAAAGGAAATGGAAAAGCTGGTCTGCTAGCGTTAACTTTTAGTTTAGCCAGCAAGCTGTCATGCTTGTCAGTTTTCTGCTTTCTTGCATACTGTCTCCTCTTGCCTTTGAATTGATGTAGTCTGCTGCACCAGTCTGTATCAGCATTCAGCCGAGCGTTGCCTTGAGCTCTAGTGAGTGTTGGGCCTCCGTCATGTTGCTGTGGACTATATCTTAATTTTGTACATTAACACCCCGACATCCAACAAAATCCACCCTTTTACTAGGTTTAACACCGTGAGCTAGAGAAGCAACTGCACTACTGCATGTTGCCATCTCTGAGGCATCATCAGCTAGGATTGATGGGTAAGTCACCAGGTGTGTGTTGCACTTGTTGGGCAAATTCGTTTGAACTCCAAAAGAAAAGAAGCATTGTTGCAGATAACAACAGGATTATATTTGCAAGACTGAATAGAACGTAATAAGCTATCATCGATAAAAGAATCATCAATGCTTAAGTAACTATAGTAGTAGTTTTTTATATAAATATCTCAATTGGTCAGAGAGAGATTATGATCCTTGATAAACTGTGAAACTACTGTACAATGGCAGTTTTAATTTTTTTAGTTGCAGTTACTCTGCACAAAGAAAATCTGCAACAATTATAATGTTATGAGTATAAAAACTAAAACTGGAACATTAAGCACAAATTCTCTTCATCCGTATTTTGTTCATATATATTAACAGGAATTAATTGAGATTCATATAGATTCCTCAATACCATAATGTATCACAATTAGATACTACATCTGTTGCTACAAATGGAATTGTTTTATGAATTAAGATTCTCATTTCTCTGTTTCACACAAGATAGTTACAATGAAAAGTTTGACTTATACTGTTCTAATTAAACTGATTACCAAGTTTGTTACCTCCAAAAATACTATCTCACCACTTAAATATGTGAGAGCAAGTCATTTATACTTTAAATGTTTCAGCCAACTTACCAAATTTATTAATTGCTCAGTTATACTGTTTTTCCTTCCTAGGAAACATAAATGAGTGAAAGTGAGACCTTTTGAATTTCCCAAGTGACAGCTGTTTGCTTCCTCACTTGTACATTTTTACAGTTTTATGCCATGTGTTTATTTTTTCTCATCACTCACCATTCACTAGCTATGATGATCTTTTTGTGTTTTTTCATTTAACATCTGCCATATATTGATGGTCTACTCAGCCAGTACCCGTTCTTGGCAGCTGCAGTCTTTGTTCTTGTCTCATCTGTGCATGTGGCCATCTCCAAACCAGCCAGTTGTTGTCCCAATCCTACTTTTCCATGAAGCCAGGCAGGTCCTCCTAGTATCAGTTGTTCTGTATCATGGATTCTGTATTTCTTCTCTTTCATAGTAACTACTCTATGTTGAACCATGCTGATGACTTAGCCTAGTGGATGCTGTTTCATTTTATTTTTCATCTGTCTACCACTCCCTGTTTTGTGACAATTATTGGTTTGTGCAAATTTGCAGCACTATTTATTTGAGCTGCATGGAGAAATATTTTAAATTCTCTTTCTGATCCTTGCAAATCCCTCGATCATGCGTCTAGGTTTCTACTTGATTAAGATGCCCTTAGATACTTGTCATTTGCAGGATTAAAGATAAAGCTATATTTTGTGCTTCTTGTTTAAATACCCAACCAGATCATAGCATATATAATGGTGATCTGTGATATACTGGTGCTCCATCAATCCCTGGTTTCTACTTTCCACTAACTTCTTCTAGTTCTGAAACAATAGTTCAATTCCAGCAAATGACAGTGGCTAGAAGCAGAAATGTAAAGTATCTCTTCAGCATACTAGAAGAACATTATCAAAGAAAGGCTTTAAGAGCCATTTGCTAGTTATTTAAGTTATATAAATATTTGCATAAATATTAGTGCACAGTCTATGGGCGGTTCCTACAACCCCCATAAGTTGAATTGAATTGGTATATTCAACTATTTATAGTCTCTGTGACTAAACATTATACTCAATTTGTGACCTGCCTTGCTAGGTGTAAGCCATTGAGGGCACATGGTTTTAAACCATTTCTTGCGTGCATTAAGTGTCAAGTAATATGAAAGACAGCGTACATTATTGAATGTACAGCGCCATATGTTTAAAGCGTACAGAAGAAGTAAACCATCATTAAGTATAGAAACAACTAAAGTTTGACAAGAAAAGTTAAGTTTAGAGAAGATACATTTTTTCTAATTTTTTACCTTTTATTCTACGTGTGTAATAACCTTTTTCTTTATTCTTGAGTGGATTGTTTGCTTTGAATTTTGACTAAATATTTTAAAACAAACTTTTGGACTGAGAGATTTCTTTCGGCATGAGTTTTACCCGTGCTTGAACTAGCCTTACACTCCTGCAGCTACAAAGGCTTTATAACACTTTTAAGAAAAACTGCAACAGTATAGTTCATTTAAAAACAGTTAAAAGAAAAACAAAATATGCAAAGAGGAAAATTCCAGATAATACTAGTCGTTCTGACATTTTCAGTAGTGAAGATAATAATGATGTATTTAACTGCAGGCAATATTTAAGTCATATTATACCACCTGGAGTTTATAAATAGCAAAGTAGTTCAGAGATTAAAAAAGTGGAAAAAAAAAACAATGTTAACAGAACTGAGAAATATTTGCCCAAAGTCCCAAAAGAAGCTGGTGATTATACTTCGAAATTAATAATTAAATATACCACTATTTCTCTAAGGTTAAGAGCAACAGTGGAAATTCCCATTGACTTGAAGTTAGTCATCATTAAATAAAAACGAAAAAGACTGAACTGATGCTGGAAACTGCAGGCTAGCAATTTTAACTTGTATAAATGTAACAGCAGCAATTATAACAGACAAGACAGAACTCATTAAAGCCCCGATAATCCATTATGAACAATTTCTTATTATTGACTGCCATTGTAAACTAAAGCCCACAAACTACTATGCATCTGTAATCTGATTTGTTAAGTAATGCTTCAGCTCCAGCAATTGAAGCTATTTCATTTAGATTTGGGAAGTATTTATTTGCTTTCTGAGTAGAGCAGTTCAAATTAATTGAACTGACAGTGTGAATGGTTCTGTAAAATGGAACTTTCATTGTATATGGCTTGAAATTAATAAATGCTGTACAGGGATAAAAGATCAGTACCAATGGCATTTTGACAGTTGGATAATACTCCGTGTACTATTTTTACTCTAGCTATGAATTACTAGCTTCATAATGGTTCTGTTTCTGGGCATTTTCTTCCAGTTTGATTTAACACTAGAATTACCAGAGCCTACGAAAAAACTCATAGATCCATGTTTCGCACCTCTCCATCAGTGTCTTTTGTCCTTTAAATGCAAGCAAGCAGTCTGCTATCACATCTCCCACCCCACACAGTTTTCTCAGCTCAAGTCTGTTTATCTGCATGTCAGTTGCTTAGAGTTGTATAGAGTGAGAAGTCAAGCAAAATGACACCTTTTATAAATACTATATCATTATTTGGAACACTTGCATTTCATGTGTGTTCCGTGTCTACAACGATCTATGTAAACACATCATTAAAACAGAAATGTTTTTCATGTTTTAGTAATAATTGACACATTGTAGACATGAAGTGTATAATGTGTGAAGCCTGAATTCCAAATATCAAAGAAACACTTTCACAAAAGATACAAGTATAACAGAACAAATTCGCTTTTTTCCAAGATTACAACCAAAGAAAAAGAAATCAGGTTAGTGTTGCTTGTTGTCCTGCCTTCTTGGGTAGTGTACTGGTTAGAGCTGCTGACTCCAGCTTAGAAGGTTTTGGGTTCCAGTCTTAACGCCTCCCAAAATAAACATTTTCTGGTTATGAGTTCATGTGACAGGAAGAAGAGGGTCTAGGCAAACAGACATGGAAGTGACATCAAAGATGAAATGGCTGTCAATCTTCCGTTCTTCAAAGGAAGGAGAAGTAAAGGCATTAGTACACTAAGATATTGGTACAATTGCCATCATCAAAGCTCTTAAGCTGTCTCCTATGCACATATGTATGACTATATATCTATATCTTGTCACACACGTGTGCTTGAAAGAAGGCTGATAGGCTTAAATAATGCTGTTTGTCAGCCGTACCAAGGGTTGGTGCTGCCACCTAACCATCTCTCCTTTTGTCCCTCTGCACACCAGCAGAAGAAACAACCAATCAGTGACATCACCTCAAACTTGCCCTCTGATGTCATCACTTCTGGCCTTTCCTGATGACAACTTCCCTTTCAAGGACCCAAATACCGAAGACTTCACTTCTTTTTTTGGTTACCTAGGACCATCCTCTTACTGTCTCCGCCATACTGTATAAATGCCTCAGTTCTACCTCCTGTATTCAGTTCCATTTTGAACTCGATTGTAAGAACGTGTTTTCTTTTTGTTGCATTTTCAGTACATGGGGTGACCATCCCCAAACCTTTTTGTCTCTCCTGATCTATCTATCTATCTATCTATCTATCTATCTATCTATCTATCTATC
>JANRMT010062819.1:19629018-19662737 GCA_026402145.1 Polypterus bichir lapradei | reverse complement strand
ATCTATCTATCTATCTATCTATCTATCTATCTATCTATCTATCTATCTATCTATCTATCTAGTATTTAACAATTACAAGAACATTTCTGTTTATATTTGTATTCAAATTAAATTTTAAAAATGTGAATTATTTTAATGTTACAACAGTTCATTTCATTTATGAGGCACCACAAACATATTATGATTCATTGCCTTGTGCCACCATTATGCAGTGGGTCCTGTGTGTGTTATTCTGTTTAATCCCATTACCATTTCATTATTGTGCTTTGTTGCAATGTAATGCTGGAGTTTGCCCTGTTGGTGTTCTTTCTGATGTTTTGTTACCACTGTATCTGAAGCCTTGATTTAAGAGTATTACGGGACAGAATTAAGATAGAAAAAAGCTAAAAATCTAATATGCCAACAATCTCCTTTAAATCAAATTCTAAAACCTTTTCATATTTAGATTTATGCTTCAATTTTTCAACTGTCAAGATGAAAATAAGCTCATCAATATTAAGTGTCCTACAGGAGACACAAGAGATTCTGAAGAAAGAGGTCAGTTGCATTAAAGTGAAGATTTAAATCTCAAGGACAGAAAAGAGCAACCCAAGTTAGCTAATCCTTTAGTTGAACTGATGTATTCTTATTTTTCCCCTGCTTTGAGATCTATTGAACATTTCTGTTTGCATTTCAATCAAATGCAAGCATTAATCATTTAACTTTGTACCTTAAACTGTTTTAACAGTATATAAGGACAGAAACAGTTTTTTAAATGTATTGTCTTAGTGTTCATGGTTATTTGTGTACACATATATATTTGATATTAAATTATGAATAATATATATTGTGATTTTTTTTTAGTTTATTAAATATACTGTATACTTTGTAGAGGAAGAGGAAAGTGAATGGTCTGGTGACCCAGCTTGAATGGCTGGCAGTACCTTTCCTAGACAGTGAAACAGCATCTACTAGGGCAATATTTTTCACCAGTACTGTGTGTCCAGAAGTGCTTCTGAGTTATGCTTGTGATGTATTGAAAGTTCTCCAAGGTCCATCTTTAAGAAAAGTCTCTACTCCTCTGCCAAGAGGTTTGGCAGCAGGAGTAGAGTAGGACAATGCTCACTTAGAGAGGAGAAGGAAAAGAATAATTTGTATTGTTAAAAAAACCTGTTGTAAACATATTGCTTATTATTTGGATCAAGGTGCAAGATACTCCCTGTTATACGTATTTTTTAACCATTTTAATACATTGTTTCTTATCGCTCCACTAACGTTTGTTTCATTTTTCTTATGGTAAGGAGGTATTTTTGAAAATTTAATTATGCATATGAAGAGACTCAGGGTAGGCAAGGAATGGTTGTATCTCTTCTAACTACAACATATTATCTTAAAGAAGACTTAGTTTACCACTAAAAAAAATTAAGTTAGTTTTACTAAGTGCTGCTGTTTAGTCTTAAGATTTGAAACTGTATTGCAGAGGCTTCTAATTTAAACTTGCAATGAACAGCAGCAACTAAACAGGCCTTAGCCTGATCAAACTATGAAATACTACAATTTGTAGCAGAACGTTTAGAATTACATGTAATATTGTTTTCTAGACATCAGGTTTTAATAAATCTTTCTTTAGCTGGACACAAGTTTCTGGTTAATAATAATATAGATATTTTTTTTTTCCAAAATGTGTGGATTACCCAACCCAGCCTTTTTATTAATTCTAAAGTTTTCTGTGTTTCCTTTTCTGTTACAAATGTCATTCACATGTTAAAAATCACATACAAAATACAAGCACTATAAATCAGGCAGGAGATTATATAAACTCTCAGTGCCATCTTGTGGTAAGCATTATACAATATGTACTTAGTTTACTGTCTACAATGCAAGTTTGTAAAATAACATTTAAATATGTTAGGCTATTTATATAAAATAATAAATGATATCAGATGATGAAAAAGCAATACAAATACTATTTTGGATGTATATAAATGCAAATTCTACATTTTAAGAGGTACTTAATTATTAACCTAGCAAAAGGTTACAGAGCATTTGGTATTGTAGTAGTAACTGACCATCAGTTTCTAGGAACATCCTTCTGCTATGTCAAGCATTCATACCATCAGCACTTCTTCTTGATGCACTGTGTGCAAGACAGAAACCAATTCTGGGAGCTCACACAATATATACCAGGCTAGGTTGGGTCACCAAATAATAAAATCTGCAGACACTTTATGCTTGAAACATAAAAATATATATATTCAATTACAGATTTAATTTAAAATATGTTTATTGTCATGTGTACATTGTACAGTGAAATTCTTACTGAAGTTTCTCTTCAGAAATACATTACCACACTCACACCTTACATACATTACATACAATATCTTGAATGCATCGTGAATGCATATATATAAATATATATATATATATATATATATATATATGCATTCATATATCTATCTATCTATATCTAAATATATATATATATTTCTAAAACACGATTTAGAGGAAAATGTAATTATTTTAAATTCAAACAGGTAATTAGTGGAAATATTGGGAATTTTCAGGTAAGAAAATAATTTTATCTGTAAATGATCCTGTAAAAGTTTTAGATTCTGGTAGGTCTGATCAAAGATCAATATAAATATACACTGAATCATGGTTTGTTTTAACTTATCATATGAAGTATTAATGTTTATAGGCTATGCAATTACATGTCATATAGAATTAACTGAACTTTTTAAGTATTGTACCAATAAGAAAATGTAGTTAGTTTTGCAAGCATTTAAACTGACCAAGGCATGCTATTATTTCTGCCTTGTGTTATACCCATGTGTTAAAGTGGGCTGGTGTGCTTACTGGAAGCTCTCTGTTTCAGGTTTGTGAATCGGAGAGTAGCAGCACATTGAGATCTGACCTCCAAAGGTGACACCTAGTTTTATGACCAAGTTGACCACCCCCCACAACCCATTCCTTAGAGTTTTATGTATGTAAGAGTTCACAGAAATCCAATCCAACTTTAATTTCTGTATATTTTATACCAAATTGCAAGCAATAAGAAGTAGCAGACAAAATTAGGAGCACAGCATGTACCCAAGGAGGCCATTTGCTGACCATATCTTTGAGTTTTAACTAACTTTCCCTCATCCACCTCACATCTCAATTTCCATGCAGCTCATCACCTCATCTCATTTTCCTGTGCAGGGCAGCTGCCATTTTTCATACACTGCCAGCCCCATTTCTCTGCTCAGTTGTGGCTACAGCTTGATAAGTGGCACTGTTTTACTTGCAGCATTCATTTGCATGAAGTGCACAATCAATCCCTCCATGCGATTATTGCTGAAGCAAAGTAGGATGCAGGTCCTAAGAATAGCATATGCACTAAATCTTCATTATTTACAAGTATCATTACATAAAGCAAAATGTGTGGGCTAATCTTCTTTTGTCTATAATATTACCAAATTTCAGTTAAATCTGTCAAAGCATTGTTGAGATTTTGAGGTATTACGTTTTTCTAGGACGGGGGATTGTTAACCATAAATATCGATATATCAAAATGCCCTGTTATAGTGGATACCTACTGACTTGCACCATTCTGCCAACTTTAAGCTTTTTAACTAAACAGGAAATAATGTTTTTGTTCATGAGTGAGGTGAGTGAGTGAGTAAGTCTGTAAACTTTGCAGTCTGAGTCATATGCACAACTGTATATGTGTGCGAGTCTGTAGTTTATGTAAGTGTATACACAGAGTTATGTTTGTTACATTACAATATTTGTTCTTATTATTAGCTAATCAGTAACCTTACATATGGGTAGAAACCATCCCTTAATCTAATGGTGCAGGTGCCGACTGTCTTGTACTTTTATGCCATAAGGGAAGAATGAGAAAAGCAAAATGGCAGGATAATGAATAAAAAAGCCAAAAAATGTTAGAATCAATAAGGCAATACTTCTTGTAACAATGAGCTATGATATAAAAGCTCCTATTATAAAAAATAGTGAATCTACTGAAAATTACCTACAAATTTGGGAAGGTGACCTCACTTTAAACTAGTCTGTAGTGAAGAATCCATTCTAAAATTAAACAGTTTTTGTTTTGGCAGTGTGCAGGAATTTTTAAAAGGTGCTGCAAAGGATCTTTTAAAGGTGAAGACTTTCAGTATTTTTCATTGATGCATTTTTTACATACTAGCATACCCAGCATATAAAAATGTTACATTTTGAAATAAGCAAAAAACAGACATTTACAAAATGTATATAATAATGTGTATACTTTGTGTTAGAATGGTAGGAAACTACAATTAAATAACATATTAATTACTTATAATATCAACCACATACAATCTTTGCTCAAGGTGTATACAATATATTTTTAGTTAAGCCTGCCACCTTGTGGTCATCATGAAAATAGCCTAAATTGATCTACAGTGTTTTTTCCCTGTGTATGCAAATAACAGGCACACAATTTTAAATGTGGTTTAAACTGTAAATTAACTACATAAACTATAATTTTGGATTTCAGTATTACACAGAAATTATTTAGAATTTATTGTGCATTACAAAATTTCACAGTGCTACAATAATTCGAAATAGTTGTGCACGTTTCTTGTTTTTACTTACTCTTAGAATTTTTTTCCTGTTCTATTAATAATTTAGCCTGCCTGATGTGAATTTATATTTTATTCTCTAACTATTCAATACAAGCATACAATGAAGTAATCATATGTAATATATTTATTTGTTGTTATTGTTCTATAGTACATACACTGTGCATTTCACATTCCAGTCAAAGACTATACAGCGCTGGGTGTAATTTATTTTTAAACTTCCTGGCTAGGTCATATATCTCTCAGAACTGACCTTCTTCTTGCCAGCATATCTGCAAATGGCCCAGGGCTTATCAGGCTTCGAAACAATAATACAATTAAAAGTATAGCTGCAAGCAGCAAGCTGCCACTGATAGGCAAGGTATCAGACCATTTCTTTGTAACTAATTAAACAAGTAGTTTAGATAAAGGCACAAATGTCTTTCTTTTGAAAGACTGATAGTAACAGTGTGGATTGAAATGAATCTGTCTCTGACATTTTCGAAGAAACTTACCCAAAGGCACAACTGAAGCTTACTCAATACACAAAATGCATCGTTTGGCCTTGAAAACACAGTACTATAGCATAATTGTTAGACTTGTCATCAAAATAAAGAGATCTGAAAAAATGTTTTTTTAGTTTATAGATGAACAGTGAAAACAAACTTATATATACTGTATTCCCAATCATTATTTTATTTATGTATTTATTTATTTTTTACAAATCCTTGAGATAATTGTGTGTAACTGGGATCTGATTTATCACACACACCTGCCATGTTTAAACTCTCTCCTTGTACCAAAGCACAGCCCTAAGCAGCAGCCTAGTTATGTTATGTTGGGTTTCCTTGCTGATATTCATTAAGAGGCTAAAGTGGTTGTATTACATGTAACAAAAATGTTGAAAAAACAACCATAAAATTGGTCTAATTATAAAATTTGAAAGAAGTGCCCTCTAGTCACTGCTTAAACATCAAAGTGTTGTGTTTCTTCTTCTCAGTGCAGGGAGGACTGGGACACAGAGCTGAATCAATCCTAATAATCCTTTAGTGGAAAATACAGGCTTGGAAAATGAAGGAATGAATGAGGAGACACATTTGATCATTCATGTGGGACATCTAACAACATAGTCTTGACCTTGATATTTTAATTCTGTAATTCTGTAATAAGGCCATAAAATTGTTATTCATCATGTTTTACCAACAATTCGACACAGAAGAGCAATTTTGCAAAGTTTAATGGTCATATATTTCTTCAACACCATGACCAAAATTAACAAAGATTCATCCAAAATATTAGTGACTGGCTATGGGTGTAAGATGATGTTCGACAAAGTAAAGACCTGACCAAGGTGCAATAAATATTTAAAAATGACTCCAGATTTTTGTACTATTAATTTTATTATGTATTTTTTCATTTAAGCTTGGCGTGTGAAAAAGAAGATATCCATTAATCCATCCATTATCCAACCCGCTATATCCTAACTACAGGGTCACGGGGGGTCTGCTGGAGCCAATCCCAGCAAACACAGGGCACAAGGCAGGAAACAAACCCTGGGCAGGGCACCAGCCCACCGCAGGACATGCACACACACACACACACACACACACACACTGGTCTCCTAACTGCGAGGCAGCAGCGTTTCCCACTGTGCATACCAATTACAAAATTGCCAAATTTAATGGATCAAAAAGGCAGACCTGGGGCCTCATGCATAATGCCATGCAAAGAATTCACACTGAAACATGGCGTACAGGCAAAAGCAGAAATGTGCGTAAGCACAAAATAATCCAGATGCATAAATCTGTGCGTACGCCAACTTCCACGTTCTTCCGCTACATATATCCCAGTCTGTGTGAAATGTAATGCTCGTGCGTTGCCGGCAGCCCCTCCCAGAGTTCTTCCATAATTACGCCTCTTTGAATATGCAAATCAATATAAATAGCCCCTTATGTTTTGCGTTCTGTGAAAAGACAATGACAAGAGCATGGGGAAAAAGAAGAATTTCAGTGAATACCAAGTAGAGGCAAGGAAAAACATACTATTTGTTGGTTTAAGCAGTGATATAAACAACAAAAGGAAGTTGATTGAGTAACAGAGTGATGGAGAATCTCATAAATTCAAGTTCAGAAAGTCGCAAAGTGCCTGAAATAAATAAGAAGTGGTCAGATATCAAAGTTACCATGAAAAGGCGAGTTGTAGCCCACTGTCTGACTGTCATATGGAAGCGTATCAGGGTACAGAGAAAATAAAAACAAAATAGGGACAGAGTTGAAAAAAATGTCCAAATGTCAACTTTAATCTTGAAATTTCCCCTTTAATCATGTATTTTATTTTGTCATTAAAGTAGAACGTCATAAATTTAATCTTAAAATCATTTAATTTACTAGCTTCTCAGAACCCATTGTAACTAAAGTAGCACGTTAAATGCTTTGTATTCTATGTGTTCTTTTATGTACTCTATGTGTGTCAATAACTACGTGCTTCTTAAACGGGCTTTCTCTCTTCCGCCGACAGGGCACAGAATACATTACATTTATAATACTACAGCTCTCTGAACAATTTAAAAATTAAGATGTATACTTGATATAATTTTCATAATGATAGGAATTAAAGCATGTTTTAAACATGGGGACACAGTGGCAAAGTATTAGTGATGAGCTGGCACCCTATCCAGAGATTGTTCCTGCCTCCCGCAAGATGTGTGCTGCGCCATGCGCGGCTTTCAATGAAATAATTTATTGCAGCAGTACTGTCTCTCTCAAACATACTAACTTCCAATTCCTGTCCTTTCTTTTCTTTGTCCAAGTACCCAATCGCCTCAGCACTGTAATACAGTAGATGCCAAGCCATCTGTAAGCTTAGAACACCGATTCTTCAAAACTTTTATGGAACATTGAAATATCTTTGTAGTATATGTTTAATTATTTCATCCATCTATCCATCCAGGATTGTGCCAATCCCAACAAGCATACAGTGCGAGGCAGGAATAATCCCTGAACGGGGTGCCAGCTCGTTGCTACCGTTGTCCACTGTGGCCTCATATGTTAAATGATTAACAATATACATTATTTTAATGAAGTTTAAAACTTATCTGTATAATGTAATAAACATGCTTTACTGCATTTCATCTTAAAAATTATATCAAGTGCTCCAAGAAGATAGTGCTTAGAAATCTAAATCGACTTAGAAGCCAGTCGTCATCATATGTAAATATGCGCTCTACAAAGTGGCTCAGGTTGTGCAATATTATAACTGTAGTGCAAGTTTACAGTGAGGTGATTGTAATTGTACTTATAAGTACAAACAGTTCTACCAGGACTGATTGAGTGCGTTTAGAGTTCTTGGGCTGAAACTGTTTTTGAAGCGCGAGATCCCTACAGGAAAGGCTCTGAAGCTTTTTCTGTACTGTATGGAAAAGGTTCAAATAGACTGTGCACATAGATAAGACAGCGTATACTAAATGCTGTATCCCAATAATCCTCTTTCCAATCAGCTGCTGCAGAGCTGTGATTCCACACTCTGATACAGTGGGTTAAATACATTGAGTGGTGCACTGACAGTTACAACACTAAAGCACCTATAGTATTTGAAATAGTTTGGCCATTCTGTGCATCATTATATGGTTATTGGTTAATTACAATTAGATGCCTTAAACTAATAAACGATATACGGTTAATTTCATGGTATTTGATAAAGCCGCGTCAGGGATGTGAATCTAAAAAATAAAGGGAAACCACACAGGAACAGTAGCACTCCTTTGACGCTGGGTGCCGCCAGTTTGCAAAACTGAGCGGAGAACTTGCATACACAAGGGATTGACCTGCCGTGAAAATGTGTGTGGCTTTAAGCCAAGTTTAGTTTTTATACACTGCGATGTGAGCATGGAAACGGGCATACGCAACATTTATATACGGGCGTATGCACCGTTTATACATAATGTCCCTGGAGACTGCTAACTGTGAAAAAAAAACTGAATGCTAAATTCTTTTTTAATTCAAACTATATAACATCAATGTTGAAAATGTCATGTTTTTGGGGTATTTCTCTGTACTATAGAAATCCTTTTATGAATAGTCAATGTTTTATATTGTTTCAATAAAATACATTTAAACAAGTGCATATATGTGTGTTTAGATTTTGGAAGTTAAATCTACAACATAAAGAAATAATTACTTAAATGAATACAGTAATATATCAGTTAATAAAGGTTCGGGTTTTTAAGAAACTTTGTTTTTGAAGGTAGATGTCCATCCATCCATCCATTATCCAACCCGCTGAATCTGAACACAGGGTCACAGGGGTCTGCTGGAGCCAATCCCAGCCAACACAGGGCACAAGGCAGGAACCAATCCCGGGCAGGGTGCCAACCCACCGCAGGACACACACAAACACACCCACACACCAAGCACACACTAGGGCCAATTTAGAATCGCCAATCCACCTAAACTGCATGTCTTTGGACTGTGGGAGGAAACCCATGCAGACACGGGGAGAACATGCAAACTCCACACAGGGAGGACCCGGGAAGCGAACCCGGGTCTCCTAACTGCAAGGCACCAGCGCCACCATGCCGCCCCCCGAAGGTAGATGTATCCGTGGAAAATGCAAACATTTTGTAATGATCAGGAGTGGGAGGCAGGAATGGGCATTGTTTATATTATGTAGCTAAACCTACCATCTCCTTCCTTAGTCATCCTTCAAAGCTGCTGGCCCGATATTCTACTGGTCATTCCATAAAGCTCCATATACTATCATCTGCCTCATCCACTGCATGCAAATTCACACTACTACTTCGCTTCTCCAACTCCATGAATTGAAAAAAGCCAGGATCCTTAAGAAAAATTTAGTAGGGAAGGAGAACCACCTAAATTCTTAGAAGTAAGTGTTTTCAATCCACGCTCCCTCTAACACCTGCACTGGCTCCTTTCGTTCCAAGAACCTAACTCCAGCCATTCTGGTACATGGCATTTCTTTTATACATCTATCCTCTTTTTTGCATTTTATTTTGAAAAGACAAAATATTGAATAACTACAGTACACATGAAATAAACACATACAGAAAAAGAAACTCTCTACAGGAAACACAGAATCAACAACACATAAATATTCTGTGTAGGGAAATTGCATAATGGTTTCCATTGTACTCTAGTGGACAGGTGATTGAGCCTGTATATACAGCATTACATGTTTTATGCCGATTGTGTCATAAATTAGTTTTGTTCTCAAAGGATTCCAAATTTTTCTATAACTTGTTTTATATATTTTTGCCTTTTATTTCATTTTCTTTGTGTTTCTTATGTGTATATTAACCATATTACTAGGACTTTACAATAGGAAACAAATACAGTTACAAATACAGGCTTGCTCCTGCTGTCGTGATGTGTGATCTGCTTCTCGCACGCCGCTACGAACATTTAAAAGCCTGTATAGCAGCTGTCCTACTCTTTATCTTTTATTTCCGGCCCCGGGCGTGGTTAAATCTCCTTGGAACAAACCCTTGTCTTGTGGAATGTGAATTCTTGATATTTTTTAGTTTATAATTTAAAAACGGAATAAGAATTTGAAAATCTAACAACATCACATTAAAGTTCAATAAATTCTGAAAAGACTGATACCAAACATAAATACTGTACATATATGTAGGTTTTAAAATAAGCCTGATTTAAAGTGTGACAAAAAGGTGACATAAAAAGTCACATAAAATCGTTTCACTTTTAGGCTTAGAATTTTATATATATAGAGAGAGTAAATTTAAGGAACATTGCAAAAGTTATAACATTTTAAGATGGTCAAAATTAACTCATATATGTGTTTTAGTGGGTGGTGCATTGGTAGCGCTGCTGCCTTGAAGTAAGGAGACCCGGGTTCGCTTCCCGGGTCCTCCCTGCGTGGAGTTTGCATGTTCTCCCTGTGTCTGCGTGGGCTTCCTCCGGGTGCTCTGGTTTCCTCCTACAGTTCAAAGATATGCAGGATAGGTGCATTGGTGATCCTAAATTGTGCTGTGTGTGTGTGTGTGCACACCCTGCGGTGGGCTGGCGCCGTGCCCGGGATTTGTTTCTGCCTTGCGCCCTATGTTGGCTGAGATTGGCTCCAGCAGACCCCTGTGACCCTGTGTTAGGATGTGGCAGGTTGGATAATGACTGACTAATGTGTTTTAGCCATCTACATTACTGAAATACACTTCTAATAGGATGACCTAAGAAAGAAATCAAGCAGTAGCAGATAGTTCTGAATACAGCAGCATGAATCTGAATCCAGTAAAAGAAATCTGAGCACATCACACCAGTATTAACATCATTACACCTTTGTCCTTTATGTCAATTTTATATGATATAAAAGCACAGAATAATTTAACTTCTAACTTAAATTTTTAAGTGACTGTTCCATTATATTCCTGGTAGTAACCTTAGATCCCTAAACACTGGCTTGCTTATTATCCCAGGAGCTATTTACATAAAGGAAGTGGTAAGGCAGCGTTTTTCTGTTATGCACCAAAAATCTGGAATACCTTACTGATAGAGATATTGCCAGCTTAATATTATAGAACATTTTTAAAAATTCTTTAAAATCACTTTTTGTTTTATTTGACTTGATCACAGATGCTTTTTAACTCCACTTCTAAAAGATTATATATAGTGTGTATTGCAAGATCAAATACTTCATGGATCTGCAATCATTTTTGGTTTTCCATTCCAGCTTTCTGCAGTGGTGTTTTGCACCAATGCTATCTGAGGTAAGTACTCTGCAGCCTTCTGGAAGGAATGGGAATACTCCAACTATTGACAAAGCCAACTGCATCAAATTTTCTAAGGCAAAGCGTAAAAACATTAAATAACTACTTCAGCATTTTTTGTTTGGTAGAATGCCCAGTGGAGGCTGTGAAGTCTTTTGGCCTTGGAAACCCTGCACATTTTTCTCAGAATCTAATTGGATGGAGATTTTTTTTTCTGTTCTCCCAGACCATCTGAATGATAGCATCAGACTAATCATTATAATCATTAGAGACTTAAAAAATGAATTTAGCCATTTAATCCATAATAAGGACTATACTCCTCTATTGCTTGTTTATTTGTACTATGTAACTCCTTACATATTTATTCTTATTTATTATTTTGGTATTTCATTTATTTATTCATTCATATACTAATTTATTTCTAATTATCATTCATATACAAAATTATTTCTAATTTACTAATTTTGTTTTTTCTTGCAATTGTTTTCTTTAACATCTTGTAAAGCACTTTGAGCAATGTGTTTTGTATACAAATGTACTATAGAAATACTTTTTGTCATTTTGGCTTCAACAGGGTGATGGAAAGGCATCATCAGTGTGTCCTGAAGGTATGTGTGGTGTCAAATTTTGCCCAGAGAAATTGTTACACAGTTACTAAACTGTTTTCTGTTGCTGCAGCCTGTAGTTTAGAGGACAATACTCCAAAAGGCAATCTGTGACAGCACTGCTCTAACTATAATCTACCATCATTTGTCTGATGAGGAATAAAAAGCCTGCAACAAGAAATCAGTGAGATTTCTAACTTCAGTAACCTGGAGGACAAATGACTTGTCAGCACACCAATCTATTTTTTTTTGTTTGCCTATAACAGCTCAAGAGAGAGCCTGTATTGTTGTGGAAATTTACTTGAATATAGCTTCTTTACAGTTTTTTCCATGACACTTCTTGCACCTACACGTTAAACAAGCAATTAGATCATTTCCTAATTGAACGCACTGTGGCCACACAGCTCTGCAGCGGCATGCACTCACACTACCAAGCCTAATGCACACTGCTTTTATTTTAAAAACTCTGCACCTTCACAGACCACAAACCACAAACTCACTTTACGACACAATCAGTTTTTTTCTTAGTTGGACATGTGAAGAGCAAGTTGCTCCACAAAAAATAACAATTTTTTGATTGTGCTTGTTTTGTGAAAAAAATTAAAATAGAAGAACTTTTTTTCCTTGAGGAACAAGACAGCAAAAAAAAATGTTCAGGACTTTTAAGTTATTGATTATTGCGTTCCCTGATAATGAACTTTTTTTTTTTTTTATTTCACCTTTTCTCATATTAGGAATGTTTTAGTTTTCACATACCCCTTTGGGTCAGAGTGCAGGTTCAGCAATTGTACAGCACCCCAGAAGCAATTGAAGGTTAAGGGCCTTGCTCAAGGGCCCAGCAGAGTAGGATCTCTTTTGGCAGTGATGGGGATTTGAACCGGCAACCTTCAGGATACCAGCGCAGATCCTTAGCCTCAGGGCCACCACTCCGCCCTAAACTTCCAATAATATGTGTTCATTGGGAGGGTTTGTTGACTATAACCCCTTGCTTAGGCCTTGGCAATTAAGGATTAGTATTAGATTTTCAGACTGTTTGAAATAAAAAAAAACTTTCTTTAATCCTGCTGGCTTGGGAAACCCACAATAAAAATGCAACCACCCTGAGGCTTTAATTGTGTCTAAACATTCTGTATTTGAGGGATTGGTTGAAGAGAAGCAAATTAATTTCTTTTTTCTAACTTATGGTAAACTTACCAAGTCCCATGTTTTAGATCAATTTGATGGCTTAAGTCTCTTTTCTTTGTCTTTGATAACACTAAATGTTTTAACTCCTCCCACAAACATCAGAAAACAGTAAGCAAAGCTGTTTCATTTGAGCCCTACCCTGTTAATTATGTTTTAACATCTTTAACGTATTTCCAAATGAAATGGATGCCCTGTTTGTGAGTGAAACAGGTATGTTTCTATTTAGTTAAAGTTTGGTGACATTAAAATTTCATTGTGCAGGTGATTTATTAATTGCAAAACACGACAGCCACTAACAAGTATTGCTTGGTGGTCTTAAAGGTTTTTTTGGCGTAGAAAACAAGGAATGTTGCTCCCTAAATTGTCATATTTACTTCCACCTTTACCTGTGTTCTTTTCTGCAGCTGCATTATGCATGTAATCTGTAAAATCTGTTCTCTTTATTCCTCTTGTTCAGATAACTACTAAAGAGTGCAGCGCGTGTGTTAAAAATATGAAATGCTTCATATTCTCCACACAACAGTACACCAAAACAAACCATTGTGCAAAATACTGTATTTTCTCCACAGGAAAATTCAGTATGCAGTATAGGACAAAGTGGACATTTCCCATTCTGCTACATTTTAGTAGCACACCAAGCCTGTTAAGAAAGCAGATTTAACAGCGGAGCAGACAAGCAGATTCACTTTCCCCCAGTTTGTAACGCTTCATACCAGGACCAGCCTGTAATTCATCTAATAACAAAGATGTAAATCAGAGATTCACTGGCATCTTAGCACAGATTTCTTGAGTCAAAAATTGACTCAAGCAAGAATAAAGACCTTTAATTCAAAAATGACAACTGGAATGGACAGAATAAATAGCCAACGGACAGGCTATGAATTTGTAACAGGAATAATCCAATCATGAAAGGTTACACCTTTCTTCATCAACTAGTTACACTTATCCCATTGGAGGATCTTCTGCACACACTCACTGAACTTGCTGGAGTCTATCTTGGGGCAATCTCACTGGTGCACTCTTACATTCTGCCAAAATTACCTCTTTCTGAAACCAGCTCATTGAAACTAAAAAGCTGAGGAGCCATTTTTTTCATTGGAGATCTAAGAACTGATGACTTCTTTCTCTTTGTGGATCTGAAACTGACAATCTTTCTGCAAAGCCAAACTGTGGTCCATTGGGCAGAAAAGTCTAAGAAGTAGCCATTACTTCAAGCAGGAAACTTAAGCATCTAAACTCTTGTGCCAGAAAGAGTAATGCTTTTCCCAGTAAAGTTTCAGATGTCACAGCAAAGGGCCTAACTGAGAAAAGCACTGCACACCACAGACAAAAAGCATGCAGCAAAGAGAAAGAGTGCACTCTAATATTAGATGAATCCTCAACTTGAACCTGGATCACCAACAAAAGCAACAACTCCACACAACCTCGGATGTCATTTTTAAAGACTTGGTATCGTAAAACTATTTATCAGTGCCAAGGTAAATTAGAACTCTAAATAACAAGTAAACAGCCAGCCTCTCTGTGTAATATGTTTGTCTGTGTCCCGTCTTATATGTCAAAATATATACAGTTATCATATTTCTGTAACCTATGTGTTTATCAATAAATTGTATTATTTTGTTTCTTAAAACAAATGTGCTTCAGTTACCTTGAAATAGATCTAAAGGCCAGAGACTTGCCTTCTATGACAGAGAAAGGTAAAGTACATAAATAGCAGCCTTACCAAATTATTTAACTTAGTAACTGCACTTAAGACAAGACCAAAAATTAATTAACCATGTTAAATCTCTCCTCCTTTCCACAGCAGAAAGCTGCCTCAGTAAATCTACCCATGCCCAGCATTGCCTTTATGTAAATACTAAATGGCAAGCATGCTTATGTAATTAATGTATGAAAAGACTTCCAGACAGGAAGTAAATACCTTTCTTTTTATGTGAATGGAATGAATTTTGCTGAAAGAAAAGAACTTACAATTGCTAATTCTTTTGCTCATCACTATTCATAAGTAACTCACAGTCATGGTCCTGCACTTATGCACATCTGAATTGTCTGAGGATCTTCTGAAGTTTAGTGGTACAATGATGGCCAAAGCTGGAAACAGCTGTAGCCCATTCCAAGTGCTTTCTTGTCAGAAAAGAAATGAAAAAGTCTCTCTTTGCTTGCTCTTTCAGGATCCAGCCTATTTGTAATTCAAATATTAGACTGCACTTGGTAGTAAACCTGCTACAGGCTGAAGAGCCCCTTCTCTAAATTACATTTTCTGACCATGTAACAGGAGGAGCAGAAGCTCAGGATTCATCAGTGACAGGCTCTCTCCATATTTTTTTCGGTTGCCACACAGCAACGGTGAGACCATCTATTTGTTGCAAAAAGCTTCTCTATCAGAGAATTGAAAGGGGACACACTGGAGTGAAGAAATACAAACTTTGATTTGGAATTTTACACCTGATATAAAATAGCATATCACCCAAATCAAAATATAAATGTAACATTTATTTGATTACTGTTTAATCTTAGTATTGTCATAATTTAGTTCTTTCTTCTTTTGAGGGCTGAAAAAGGGATAACGGGGGGAAATCCTGGGGAAGAGCATGAGAAACTGCAGATGGCTCAAAGCAAGTTTTTCTCCTTTGTTTTCAGGAGTGGACTAGAATTGTCAAAAGGTAAAACTGAGCTTCCAGGACATCTGGGCAGTAAGGTTAACAACTTGACTACTATTGTACTTCTTCCATTGTACCCAAGGTAGGACTGTAGTTCTGAAGTCTGATCATGAACTCAATCCCCAAACTGAGGAGTTTTTTTTTTATTGTCTTGAACTAATATTGGATTAGTTTAAGCTAGTCTGCTTGGCTGTTGGTCAAATGAAAAAGATTTTTTGGTCTCAGTCGACAACAATTTTTTTTTTTTTTTCCGCGCATGTGTCAGGAGTCTATTATTATATGTCAAAGCTTGCTCTCATTAATTTATTTGTGCACTTACTACAGTTATTTGTTTTTACTATTGGTTAGTAAGGCTACACAATTAATCACATATCACTCATTATTATGATCACTACTGCCGCAATACACTAATTATGACAAGTGGCAATTACTGCATTCCATTTAGTACTCTTGCTCTGTCCGAGATCGAGCTTTCACAGTTACAGACTGTAATCAGGTACATTCACTAAACACAAATGCACTGGCCAATCAGAGGCATTCACATCATATGACTAATAACAGGTGGCCATGCAGAATGCATGTCTGATCCCTAATAACATATTTTGACTACTTTCTGTTGTGTTCACAGCAGCCTCCTGAAAAAGTTATTAGCATTAGCAATGTTGAACCTAGATCATCTGACACTTTTTTAACCTTTTAGTACCAAATTAAAGAGAGTCCTCCTTAATACAGAATTTCGTACTGTGCAAACTGTTGGAGCACTGGACTAAAACATTTAAAAACATTTACACAATCATCTACAGTTCAACCATGTAGTGCATGAAAGTTAACAAGTGGCACAAAGTCCCGGTAACGCTAAGTCCGGACAGAGATAACCATTAAATACTTAAACTAATGCATGTCAAGATATGAAAAGAAAAATGAGATAAATTAAGTCATTGTGTTTTATTTATTTATAAAAGATAAGGCCTTGATTAAAACTACGCAACAAAAGGTTTTTAAAAATTATCAACACCCAGGGTAAGAGACACTTTATCCCCTCCATTAATTATTTTTCCAAACTTGTGTTGCCTTTACATTATTCCAGATGACAGACAGAAATTGAAATGGATACGAAACAAGTGTAGCTTTCTGCAGCCACAACTTATTTGTCATTTAGTAGGGCCATGGAAGCATGACTGAGCATGTCAGTTCATTATATTGCTGAGGGATTTACACTGAAAATTGGATGCATGCAAACAGTATACTTTCCATCTGATAATATCAGATTCAATGGAATTTAGCATTAGTTACATTTGCAAAAATAGTTTCCAGTGGTGCAAGAAAATAAGTGGCAGCTAAACCAAAGCAACACTCTTGAAAGCTATTTTCACTTTTGACTGTGAGGGAAATGAAGCCATTATAGTACTTGCATCAGGCTTACTATGAGGCTTTTGTCCTCCATGAGAAGTGTGAAATTGATTTTGCCTTATGGAGGGGTATTAACACAAAAGAATCTGGTTAGTTTACCCACTTTTGCAAACAACATTTGCACTAAAATCACCACGCTTTTTCTTCTCCACATAATAAATTATGGGTACTGCATTTCTTAATAGAGATGTACAAGCATAAGTTCGGTACATACAGTATTTTTACAACACACTAACTCTTTACTGTAAAAAGTTCATCTTTAACTCTCATTTCACATACACATTTGTCTGCATTTTTTATTGACTGCATATTAAAGTAAAATGATCTGTGATTTCTATTAAATAAAATAAAGTTATATATTTTAATACATTCTTGCAGGTGAGTGGCAATGTGTTACATGTTTAGACATATAATTAAGAATTCCAAGAATCTGTATACATGACAATACTACAACTACTACTTATTTCCAGAAAACATATATAAATTATATGAGACATTTAGGCAGCTGAATTCAGTTTCATATTTTTATACAGCACACATTTGCAAGACGACTGCCACAAGCAACTGGGGAAAAACAAAAAGCTGTCTGATGTTTTCAAACTGTTTGCCAAGCACTTTTCTCTACAGTGCAGGTTATTGTCATTGATTATTGTGAACTTTGGCAAGATCTGATGATTAATCTATCACTTGGGGAATCACATCTATGTTACAGAAATATACATAGCATATTGCACTACTTACTGTTATTTTTTTTAAAGTAGAATCATTTTGCCATTTTTTGTTGAGTTCATTTGTTGCTGCTTCTACAGTTCCACCAGAAACTTCAGCAGAACAGACGATAAATATGCTACAGTGCTTGTACAACAATTCCGTTTTTAAATTAACGTGCACAGAGATATTACCTGCATCTTGGCCATTAAGATTTTTTAGTTTAAAAGAGGGAACCGGATTAAGAATACATTTAACATCGCCAGAATCAAGTGCTTAGGTGTTGATTGACTATGCTCATAAACTGAAAGCAGGATTTTAGTACTTGAAATTACTGGGCAGAATTAAAGAAGAAAACAAAAATGCTAAATTGAGAATGCATGACAGATTCCTAAAGATACATACAAGAATTTATACATACATATATGTTGGTTAAGGCAGGAAAGAAAAAGATAATAATTTTACTCCATAGTATTACCACTCAGAATATCTTGCAACTAATATGTTAAGGCATTTTCATAGGGAACGGGCTAATACAGCCGCATTTATAACCCTGTGTATAGCATGTTGCGGACATGATGCGTAACATACTTGTAACATATGGTCTTTCAACTATTTACATATTGTAATTTGGAATGTATTGCATTAGTGTTTCTGGAAAAAACTTTTTATTCTTTAAACTGTATTTATTTAATAGTTGAGATGTATTTATTGTCAAAAGTAAAAAACATTAAGAATTAAGTAACATTTTTAAGAAATACTGTAAGGTTTTTTATATAGAGAATAAAATAGATGAGTCTCAATTTAACGATTTCTTTGACAACATACAAATGTCACAAGCCTCTCCTTGACACACACTGCACAATGGAGACTAACAAACCCCTGTTGTTATCAAGGTGCTATGAACTCACTGTAAACAGCTACCTAACAGAATTTGAAACAAATTCCTCCTGGCAAATCACCACCATTACAGTTGATAATATTTGTGTAAATTAGAGAACATAAAATTCTACATCAGAAATTAATTGCTGCCTTTCAAAAAAAAGATACCTGTTTAAATGTGTATCCTACAGAGCAATTTGTCTTTTGTGTAATGATGTTGTAATGATCACTAAGGACTGAGTAGTAATCAGTAACGAAACATGAACAGATTAAAAAGAGGCAGGTAGAGATGTTGTCAAAAAAAACAGGGTGCTGTCAAAATAGTGAAAAAACTAAACATAATATTAAACATCAGAACTCTAAATCCAAAGTTATAGTCATATAATACATAGCAAAAGGTGTTTAAACTAACTAGTATTTGTTTCCATAAATTATGATTAACATTCTTGGTTTATCTTTTGTAATTTGAATTAATGTTCAGATACCAAATACAGTGTGCTGCTAAGTGATGATAACCTATTATGTAATGTGTCCCCCATATCATGTAATTGGCAATAGGCACAACAACTGTAAACAACATGACCTCAGCCTTTGAGGGATGGCCATAAAATGGCAGCTATTATCCAAAAAAAAACACTCAAAGGAACAGTAAGAAAAAAGGAATACAAAGGGCTCAAAAATTAAATGTAACTGTTTCAAGGACTTCTAAAATAAGGATTCATCACAGATGTTTAGATTAGCCAAAAGTATTTATAATTAGGGCCCATGATTTACCGCAGCCTGAGGAATTTAACGCCATGCCGTGGAATTTAGGGTTTTGCAGTGGTAAAACGCCACATCTCGTGAAGTAATTCCAGCTGATATCACTGCTTTTTGGTGTGCCTTAGAGGACAGACTGCCTTGCTTAGCAGCTCTTGCTAAAGTTTACATTGCGTTGTCGATCTGTTCTGTTGATGTGGAACGTTCGTTCTCAAAATATGGATTAGTGTTGTCACCGCTGCAATATTCTCTGCCACAAGAAAACCTACGAGCTTACAGTGCCGTTTTCTTAATAAATAAACAATAACTTTAGAAACATTATTCAATAGTTTGTTGAGAATAATATTATGCCTACATATGTTTCAGCATCGTTTGCCTAAAGCAAATCTGTGGATTAAAATGTGCGGATGTGAACGCTTTGATATACCTATTTGATTAGTATTACGAATTATGATTCTAACCCTAACCCTAACCCTAATTATTATTAAGGATTAAGAAAAAGAAAAATTGCATTTATTTTGCTTGGGTTACGAATTAGTCTTATGGAGTTATGGTACTGCATTTGCCGCGCTGCAGTACACTGCGGAATTTAAAAAAACATGCCACAGAATTTACCATTTCTTGTCACGGTAAATCGTGGGCCCTATTTATAATGTTCTCAAGAAGAAATATAGATGCTCAAAAGCTAAGGGCACCCAACAAAATGCCAGGAATTGATAAAATAAACAAAATACTGAGAAATGACTTAAGCTCAAAAATTACTTCCAGAGCTCAATACTACAAACAACTCTTAAAAAGGAACGTCATTTTTTTCCCAAATCAAACGACCCCTGTCATTCACAGCCATGATGATTGGTCCAAGTAGAGATCCCCTCTTCCTCATCAAATACCAAGACACATTATCAATTAATCAAATCACCTTCCTCCCACACTTCTAGTTTTTATCTTACATGATGGGTCTTTGAAGCGAGACACTACATTTTCACATGCAAATGTGGCTGCACGTACATGTTCATTTGTGTACTCACTCCAGGTTGCTCAGAAGAACATTGCTCAATGTACTTCTAAAGCTTCTACTTGTAGTACAAACTTGATGTCTACATTTTCATTTGTCTGTTCTTCCCAGCCAACTCCCTGCATGGCAACTCCTCCAACCAAAGCTCCTGCTACCCTGATTTTCCAATTAGGGCACTAAAATTTATCCAACACAAATCCTAGCCTTTCAGGAACATCTTCAGAAACAAAAAAAAATACCTAGTATGTACAAAACCCTGCTAAACATTATGGCCATTTCATAGGACAGGACAAAGGAATGCAAGGAATTAATGACAAATTTGAAACTGTGGATCACTCTGTTAGACAGACATTCAAACTTCTTGCCCTAGACTTGATAAATACAGTCAGACCATTTTGGTTTAAAATCTTCGCTTACCCTTTATGTAGGCTCAGTACTAAAATTACTCCTATCTTTTTAACAGCAATTTTCAGAATAACAGTGAGAGATGGGATAACATTATGCTATGAAAAATGTATTCTGGTAAACTTTAGAAAAGAATTGTGAGTGGTAAAGAGATTATTTAGAAAGGCCTGAAATTGCAAGATTTCAGCATATTGCGAGAAGGAGATGCATGCTGTTGTTCCTTGTCAGTGTAAGGTTGCTGAAATTGACATAAGCAGAGATAAAGAAGGAGCGTAGCAAAAACATCTAATTACCACATGGGTATGTTCAAATAATTTGTCTTATAAAACTTTCTGGGCAACCCTTGACTCCCCAAACCAGTAGTTAATAGCAAGGCTCCCTGCCATCTGTTAAATTAAATTGGTCTCAGTAGGGCTGCAAGACATTTAACTTTGAGTTGAATAATACTGTGGCTGCGATTATTTAAGAACAAACTTCTAAATCAGTTAATATTAGAATATCTTCTTTTATTAGATGTTGAAACTTCTAGCTTTTTTAACTTTTCCTTTTTTCCCAAAGATTATTTTAGTTAAGCACTAGGATAAAATTCAATAATGTCTTTGTTACCTTATGTGTGTCTTTCAGCTCAGTTTTGGCTCCAATATAATCCTGAAACAGAACAGAAGAACATTTATTATTTACATTAAGAAATCAGATTTAGGTTTAGTGAATCAAATTATCAATTCAAATATGACATCAAAACCACTAACATTAACCAGGAGGCAGTAAAGAAAACTCTAATTAAGTATCAAAACTGAACTATCATTTGACAAGTTCAATTTAGTAAACAGTAGCTTAATGTGCAGGATATAGGTATAAGAATATTAGTAGTAATTATAAAATGGGTGATGCTGACTTACAAGAAGTAAGATGTGAGTAGAATTTTGAGATTTATGTTAGACTAAAAAGACATTTATTATATTTTCTCAAAACTGTCTAAGTTTGGCTTATGGTGTGCATTTCTGATTATTCTCCTACACAAAAGACATAGCATTTTTATAAAAAAAGAGCAGCCAAATACCTGCCAAGACTATGAATCTGACAAGGAGTTCAACAGATACTGTATTATTAATTTTAAAAAGCATCAGTAAAGGTTATCTCGCAGAATTGTTTCTTTTAAAAAGTAAACTCATACATCATCATGTAAATCATTTACTCACACAAAACTTTTTAATTAAAGGTTTATGTAATTTAAATAGGTGGACATTTTTAAAATGAGAAAATCAGAAATTAAAAAAAAAAAATTTTGTGTTTGACTAACTAATACTCATCAGATTATCTGAACGTATCAATCAACATAGCAAATAATGTCAGCAGATTATGTTAGAGACTAATAGCGCTTAAACTACAGTAGTGATAGAGAAATGTAGTTCGAGTTTAATTATTTTTCTTTAAACAATACAGGACAGGATGGCTGCACCAATTAAATCACTAAGATGCAGCCCTCATTTCTTTGCAGCCTTATTCAAGTATACAAGTGGCTGCCCCCAAATTTTTTTCTTGTGTCAAGGCATTTCCTTTCAAACTTGATAGAACTGAAGTGTATTCTGGGAAAGGCAGTGCAGGACTGTGACTAAATGACACACACAATGCCTGCAGATGAAGGATTCTTATTTTTGTTTTGATATGTGTTTAATAGTATGTATCATAAGTATGCTGTTAGCCTATAGAATACGTAAGTGTATAGTTCAGTGTACAGCAGATTAGATAAGAGGAATGGCGCGTACTTTGGGATCTCCTGTACGAATGTGTCACTGGTTTCTCATCATCAAAAAACTGACTCCATCCAAACAAAAGCTTGCACAGACTGGAGAGTTATTTTAAACAAAGCCATTAGCCCAGCACACACACCTTCAGACAGTGTCTGCCCACAGCTGGTGTGGAGGTATCCACTGTTGTTTAGGTTTGTTTTTAACTTCACTTTTCACGGCAACTGGGTATTTATGGAAGATGTGTCATGGATTTATGGAAAGGTATTAAGCTATGTCAATGATATAAGTTATTTGGTGGTTTGGTTAGTGTCTGTGTATAGCTACATTAGTCCATCTCCCCTCTTTGATGTGAATAGATTTGCTTGTTTTGGAGTTGGTTGTGGGGGAAATATAGTAGCAAGAGAGAATGCACTGCATAGCAGCTGGAGAGAGGCTGAGTGGATCAGTGTCCAGCTGACTCATAGGGGCTTTTTTAAAGCTACTATTTAGCTGGTACAAGCTCTTGATTGTTGAGTGTCAGAGGAGCTTTTTTTGTTTGTTGCTATCATAAAACAATCTTTTAGTGATTATTTTTTTAGTCTGTTGTCTACCCTTGGCCTGAGCATTTTTATTAATTATGTTGAGTCTTTACCAACTTTACATATTAACAGGAGAATTGTTTTTAAGAGGATCGTTGTAAATAAACATCTTTCTTGTTATAACAACTGCCAACATCAAAGTCACGGTTGGTCCCAACTACTAGCAGAGCAAGTGGGTTGTGACAAGGACCATAGAATGTTTTGTACAGCAAATACTGTATGTTTGTAGCTTATTGCAGCTTTTGATTCCCATGGGAATTGACCATGAGCTTGTGTGATAACTTTTTTATGGTTTGAGAAACTGTAAAAGTGTTAGCTAACTTGCTAGTGAATAGTAATTATTTTTCTTTTATTACAACTTTGTTCAATAAGTGTCTCAGTTCAGCTTTTATTTGTTCATTTCCTGTGTTTCTGACACTTTGAGAGATGCCACACACATTTAAATGGAGCTTGCTATCTGCTGGATACTTTTCAAAGAGCTCTGTTTCCAGCGGAAAATCTTTCTTTTCACTTTTTCGATTAAGGATATATAATCTTTAACTAAGAAACTGACCCATCTGAGAACCATCATCAGGAACGGAATGAGGACTGCATGAACTCACCCAGATTCTATAATTCTTTGTATTGCTTATGTTTGCTGCTATTAGTTATAATGCAAATAAATAGAATTTCTTAAGTAAAAACTTTAACTTAATGTCTCTGTCTGGTTATTGATTACTGGGGTCGCTGAATGCTGATTCATCATTTCTAGCTGCAAACCCTTAAAGGCACAAAGGACACCTTGTAGAATCCTCTATTGGTGGTAAACATATTTGAAGTAAAAGGGTGAAAACAGAAGAGAGTCATAGTCAGCTCAGCAGCCTGCAGAGGGAGGTCCCTAGTGTTAAATAGGCAGCGTACAATATGGACCGTGTAAGAGGTTAAAGATAACAACTGCATAGCTGTTTTTGACAATGTTTCTATCCCACATTAAGAAAGAACTGTAAGAAGTTACAAGTACTTTCGTACTAGGTGCACAACACAGGTGAGCTGATAACATGATAAAACACCAACCAGCAGTTATTTGGGCAGTAAATACAATCCCATCTTTCTCAACCTTAATAACAATACCTCACCAGTTACACCAATATTATGCTATGAAAACAGAAAAAATGCAGAAATAAGTTCCCCAATTACCTATTAATATTAGTTAAAACTTTGTAACTGATTCAAATAATCAACATAAGTAAGAACTTGGAAAGGAACTAATTTATTGCATAATGGTAATGCGAAAAGAAGACAATTGTCTTAAAAATTTGAAGTCCAATCAGAAGATACACAGAAGTAAATGCAGCTCTTTTGGGCACAGATAAACAGTAACCCCAAATTAGTCTGTAGTGCATTTTACTGCTAAGTAACTATTTCAGCACAGTGCAAGCTATAATTCTGCTATGATCTTGCTGTCTGCAGTATAATCAGCCTCTTTATACACCAGGGAAAATGTACACCACAGAGAAGTACTTGTTGCATGCCCGGATCTTCAGCCTGCAAAGCAACTACAGCTCCCTTTCCAAATCCATTTTATATTTATATCTCTTAGGGGAGCTGCATCGTTCCCATGTAATTAGTTCAAACAGCTGTTCAAAACTCTTTTCTTTACAATAATAATCTGCAGATAATATTAGTTTGGTCAATTCAGTGTTATAAATGCTTACATAATTGCTTTCCTCTTCCTTTCATTTCTACAGAAGATGACTTTTTTATGCTTTTATGCAAACTTATTGTACCTAAAGCAGCAGGAGAAGGGTGCTGCTAAATGAGCTGCTTGCATACTCAAGCCCCTTCCTTGGTGTTCTTTTGTTTTACTTGTCCGAGTGGTTGTCACATGAGTAAAAGAGAAACTTATACAAAGTATGCAAGTTGGTGTAACGAATCTTAAGGTAAAATTGAACAGTAATCTAATTTGAAGATAAAGTTGTACAGAATGTTTCTATGTTATAAGATTCATCAATGCTTTTCAATGGGAGATTTTAGTACTAGGGTGTTGTACCGTGTTAGCCATTATCAATGTTTTGAGAAGTCAAGCAAAATGACACCTTTTATTGGCTAACTAAAAATATTGCAATATGCAAGCTTTCGAGGCAACTCAGGCCCCTACTTTAGGCAAGATGTAATCAGAATATCAAAAGATGTAATCAAAATATCAAAACTTTACACCGTGCTATGTAAAATTCAGCATATCTCAATTAAAACTTAACTGTCTCAACAGGTTTCTTTAAAGAATAAGTGTGCATATTTCAACAAAATCGAACTATGGGGGTCCAAGTTGTTTCATGCAGACAAACATAGGGACAAATGGAATGCACCTGAAAACCACACACTATACATTTATAAAATGATTTACACCCTTAGAAGATTTCACCTTTTATTGTGATATAACATTGAATCTTCTTCTTCTTTCGGCTGCTCCCGTTAGGGGTTGCCACAGCGGATCATCTTCTTCCACATCTTTCTGTCCTCTGCATCTTGTTCTGTTACACCCATCACCTGCATGTCCTCTCTCACCACATCCATAAACCTTCGCTTAGGTCTTCCTCTTTTCCTCTTCTCTGGCAGCTCTATCCTTAGCATCCTTCTTCCAATATACTCAGCATCTCTCCTCTGCACATGTCCAAACCAATGCAATCTCGCCTCTCTGACTTTGTCTCCCAACCATCCAACTTGAGCTGACCCTCTAATGTCCTCATTTCTAATCCTATCCATCTTTGTCACACCCAGTGCAAATCTTAGCATCTTTAACTCTGCCACCTGCAGCTCTGTCTCCTGCTTTCTGGTCAGTGCCACCGTCTCCAACTCATATAACATAGCTGGTCTCACTACCGTCCTGTAGACTTTCCCTTTCACTCTTACTGATACCCGTCTGTCACAAATTACTCCTGACACTCTTCTCCACCCATTCCACCCTGCCTGCACTCTCTTTTTCACCTCTCTTTCACAATCCCCATTACTCTGTACTGTTGATCCCATGTATTTAAACTCATCCACCTTCGCCAACTTTATTCCCTGCATCCTCACCATTCCACTGACCTCCCTCTGATTTACACACATGTATTCTGTATTGTTCCTACTGACCTTCATTCCTCTACTCTCTAGAGCATATCTCCACCTCTCCAGGGTCTCCTCAACCTGCTCCCTACTATCGCTACAGATCACAATGTCATCAGCAAACATCATAGTCCAAGGGGACTCCTGTCTAATCTCGTCTGTCAACCTGTCCATCACAATTGCAAATAAGAAAGGGCTCAGAGCTGATCCCTGATGTAATCCCTCCTCCAACTTGAATGCATCCATCACTCCTACCGCAGACCTCACCTCAGTCACACTTTCCTTGTACATATCCTGTACAACTCTTACGTAATTCTCTGCCACTCCCGACTTCCTCATACAATACCACAGCTCCTCTCGAGACACCCTGTCATAAGCTTTCTCCAGGTCCACAAAGACGCAATGCAGCTCCTTCTGGCCTTCTCTAAACTTCTCCATCAAAATCCTCATAGCAAACATTGCATCTGTGCTGGTTTTTCTTGGCATGAAACCATACTGCTGCTCACTAATCATCACCTCACTTCTTAACCTAGCTTCCACTACTCTTTCCCATAACTTCATGCTGTGGCTCTTCAATTTTATTCCCTTGTAGTTGCTGCAGTCCTGCACATCCCCCTTATTCTTAAATATTGGCACCAGTACACTTCTTGTCCACTCCTTAGGCATCCTCTCACTTTCCAAGATTCCATTAAACAATCTGGTTAAAAACTCCACTGCCATCTCTCCTAAACACCTCCAAGCTTCCATACGTATGTCATCTGGACCAATGGCCTTTCCATTTTTCATCATCTTCGTAGCTGTCCTTACTTCCTCCTTGCTAATCCGTTGCACTTCCTGATTTACTATCTCCACATTATCCAACCTCTTCTCTCTCTCGTTCTCTTCATTCATCAGCCTCTCAAAGTACTCTTTCCATCTGCTCAACACACTCTCCTTGCTTGTGAGTACGTTTCCATCTATATCCTTTATCACCCTAACCTGCTGCACATCTTTCCCAGCTCGGTCCCTCTGTCTAGCCAATCGGTAAAGGTCCTTTTCTCCCTCCTTAGTGTCCAACCTCTCATACAACTCATCATATGCCTTTTCTTTAGCCTTTGTCACCTCTCTCTTCACCTTGCGCCTTATCTCCTCATACTCTTGTCTACTTTCTGCATCTCTCTGACTATCCCACTTCTTCTTTGCCATCCTCTTCCTCTGTATACTGTCCTGTATTTCCTTATTCCACCACAAGGTTTCCTTTTCCTCCTTCCTCTTTCCAGATGTCATGCCAAGCACCCTTCTTGCTGTCACCCTCTCTACATCTGCTGTAGTTTCCCAGCTGGCTGGTAACTCTTCACTGCCACCCAGTGCCTGCCTCCTTCCTAATCTCAACCTTGCAGTCTTCCTTTTTCAACTTCCACCATTTGATCCTTGGCTCTGCCCTCCCTCTCTTCCTCTTCTTGATCTCCAACGCCATCCTACAGACCACCATCCTATGCTGCTTAACTACGCTTTCCCCTGCCACCACTTTGCAGTCTTCAATCTCCTTCAGATCAACTCTTCTGCATAGGATGTAATCTACCTGTGTGCATCTTCCTCCACTCTTGTACATAACCCTATGTTCCACCCTCTTCTTAAAATACATATTCACCACAGCCATGTCCATCCTTTTGGCAAAATCCACTATCCTCTGACCTTCTTCATTCCTGTCCTTGACACCATACCTACCCATCACCTCGTCATCTCCACTGTTCCCTTCACCAACATGCCCATTGAAATCTGCTCCAATCACCACTTTCTGTCCCTTGGGTACACTGTTCATCACTTCATCCAACTCACTATAAAAATCTTCTTTCTCACCCATTGTACACCCAATTTGCAGTGCATATGCACTAACAACATTCATCATCACACCTCCAATTTCCAGCTTTATAATTATTACTCTGCCTGACACTCTTTTCACTTCCAAAACACTCTTGACATACTGTTCCTTCAGGATAACCCCTACCCCATTTCTCCTTCCATCCACACCATGATAGAACAATTTGAATCCACCTCCAATCCACCTGGCCTTATCCTCTTCCATTTAGTCTCTTGCACACACAATATATCAACCTTCCTTCTCTCCATCATATCTGCTAACTCTCTCCCCTTACCAGTCATACTGCCAACATTCAAAGTTCCTACCCTCAGTTCCACTCTCTTTACTTTCCTCCTCTCCTCCTGCCTCCGGACACGTCTCCCCGCTCTTCTTCTCCTTCTTCTTCTTCAGCCAACAGTAGCCCAATTTCCACCAGCACCCTGTTGGCTAACAGTACTGGTAGTGGTTGTTGTTAACCTGGGGCTCAACCGATCCGGTATGGAAATTTGTATTGTTGTCCGCATATTGATTTGGCAAAATTTTATACCGGATGCCCTTCTTGACATAACCCTGCCCATTTATCTGGGTTTGAGACCGGCACAAAGAAACACACTGGTTTGTACATCCCCTGTGGCTCGGTTATATAACATTGAATCACTGAAGTTAATTTGTCTTTTTTGACACAGATCAGCAGAAAAAAAAACTTTAATGCCAAAGTGAAATCAGATATTTGCAAAGTTATGTAAATTAATTAATAATTTAGAATATATTTTGTTTAACAGAGACATGAATAGAATATATATGTAAAGGTTGTACAGTGTGATAGGTGGTCCATGGTGCTGTGCTGATTTTAAATAAATAATCAAATCAAAGCGTGTAGGTTCAGAATTGGATGTGGCTGTGTGCGAACGCGCTTCCTTCCAGGGATGTTTGGGGTGCCTAGTTGATCGCACATACATGTGTAAATGCAAGCGTCAATCAGGTGCCTCATTATTGTCTCAGAGGGAGTAGCATCTCACACCTGCACCCAATTAGGCAGGCAATATAAGAGAAGCCAGCACGGCAGAAAAAAAAGACAGAGGGAAAAGAAGGAAAGGAGTTTACAGTGGGAAAAGGAAGTCAGGAATCGGAGAGATACAGTATTAGAGAGAGCCCCTTGTGGTAGGGTGAGGTCGACACTCAGGGGGTGACGGGGACCACTCTGGCTGAGTGGCTTATGGAGCCGGAGTGACCCAGAGCTTGCTCACGGGTAGCAACGGGAGAATGATGAAGTGAGAAGAGGCTCAGATTGAGAGCTCTGGAGGGCGCCATGGACCGCGGTAACCCGGGCCTGTAAAGGAAATTTCGCAGGGCATCTTCTCTGCTTCATGGACCTGTGCAAGGTAAGCAAAGGAGAAGTCAGTTTTGAAGGGATGCACTGGGAACTGAGATTTTAAGAACAGTTTCCTGCCCTGGGATTTTAACCTCATTTTCAATGGATCATTTATTTATTTGACTTGGTTTTAGCCACCACACAGCTTTACTATTTTTATTGGATTATTTTTGTATTAAGAAGACTGCACTGCACTATTTATTTGGACACTTTAATTTGTTTTTTGTTTTTAATAAAAGCAATAATCACTTTTGTACCTACCTCTTGCCTCATTTACCTGGCTCATCTCAGTTATTACTATTGACAGTCCGAGTTCAAGAGACTCCCTAGAAGCTACAAGGGAATGTGGACCAACCCACACCGTCACATACAGTCATTGAGGGTCAAGGTTGTGAGAAAGGCAGGATTCGTATTTAAATTATAATCCATAAATGGAGTGCATTGACAGCTGCTTAGGCAATTGATTCAGGACCAAAAAAGAAATAACATATACAGTTTTTTAAATATACCGAAGGTGATGAGATAAAAAGATCACTATGTCTTATACTGTATATAGAATTAGTCATTACCAGAGCTAGTGCTAAAAAGTTGAGGATATTAAGAAAAGCACAGATTGGCCTCTGTTAGAGATATACAGAATCAGTTTTGATGAGTTCTGAGTTAAGGCTCAGATCTGACAGTACTTTAACCTGTGACACAAAGACATAAAAACAACTAAAGGAGCTCTACAGATGTGCAAATTGAGAATGATATTGAATGATGTGAAAGCAAGAATACTGTATATGTAGATGTAAATCACTAATAAATGAAAATGAAACAAAATTGAAGCATTTACATTTTAGAAGAAACTGGGATGAAAACTGTCATGGAAAGAGAACTGAGGGTAAGAGTCAAAGCTGAGGACGTAAGCTAAAAGAAATATGTCTAAATCTGGAGTGTTTTGTTAGCAACAAAAGAGAATGCTGGAAAGACATACAAAAAATATTGCAAAAAAAAGAATAAAGTGGCACATAACATTAATGATGCTCAATACTGTACTTAAGTGAGATAATTCTTAAAAACGTTTCTTTACATCTTTTTGAAACTTGTCTCAACTGGAATGATTAAAATAATTTCTGTTTAACTTTATTTGAACTATTGCCTACTTTTATTTTGGATACAAAACACATTATTTTGTTTACAGTGTTATAGATTTATGTGGTTCTAAAATACTTATATACCTATTGTCACACACGTGTGACTAGGAGGGAGCTGAATGGACCAAGTGGAGGTTATTACCTGCCAGGCCAGGGGGGTAGCGGGGTGAACTAAATTGGGATCACTTCCAGTTCCGGCCAAATGACATCACTTCCACTTTACGGCCTATAAAGCCACCATCTTTGTTCAACCTGATCAGTTCAATCTAGAACTCCATTCATGCACATCAGTGCTTATTTAAAAACCATCTTGCAGCCAGGGACAATATACAGGTGGCTGCCCCAAACCTTTCCAGTGTGTTGAGACTGATTTTTTTACAGTGGCGTAGCCAGCAGGATGGCCTCCTTGTGGAACCAGAAGTGATGTCAGTCTGGGCACCGTAACCGGCAGTGATGCCAGTCTGGGTGCCGAAACCAGAAGTGACGTCAATCTGGGTGCCAGAACCGGAAGAAACGTCAGTCTGCGTGCTGAACCAGAAGTGACGTCAGTCTGTGTGCCAGAGCCGGACGTGATGTTGAATCAGGCAGGTTTTCCTGTCTTTGGCCTACAGAGATAACAGAGGTAGGTTCAGTACACCCCGCCACCCCCTGGCCTGGCGGGTAATTACTTTCACTTGGTCCATTCAGTTCCCTCCTAGTCACATGTGTGTGACACAATATAATGTTAATATATAAATATTGTATTTGAAGGCCAGCTGATAGTTTGGGTGACTAATGTTTGCAGCCCATAATATATCAGCAGTTACTTTAATATGTGTTAGTTTATAGGTGTATAGGATTATAGCCTTATACAGTAAATATTGTTATATGTACAGAGTACACAGAAACTCCCTGAGGACGATGTTGGTAAAAGGCTAGAAACACTGAAGATTTCAGTAGTTCCATACTAAGTCACCAGAGACCTGAATGCCTTCCTACGAAGTCAGTAGACAGATTGAGAGAGCATGGAGGGTCATGAAGTCGCTGGAAAGGAGTGTGTGGCACTCCCAATATCTATGCAAAAGGACAAAGGTCCAAATCTTTAGAGTCCTGGTGCTTCCTGTATTGCTATATGGTTTCAAGACTTGGACGTAATCCAGTGACCTGAGATGAAGACTGGACTATTTTGGTACTGTGTCTATTCGGAGAATTCTTGGGTACCAATGGTTTGACTTTGTGTCAAATGAGCAGTTGCTCATGGAGTCCCAAATGAGGCACATTACCTGCACTGTGAGGGAGCATCAGTTACGGTACTATGGCCATGTGGCACGATTCCCAGAGGATGATCCAGCTCGCAGGATCCTCATTGATGAAGACCCAAGTGGCTGGACCAGGCCAAGGGGATGCCCACGTAACACCTGGCTGCAGCAGATAGAGGGTCATTTCTGGGGGGTGGGACTGGACAGCGTGCCTGCCTAGGGTGTTGCCAACCAGGATCCCAAGCTCTTTTTTTCATGTGGTGGGTGCAGCAACTTGCTGTACTAGTGCATGCTCCCCAATCTGACCTGACCTGTTAATGAGCGATGTTGATTTTTTCTCTTTATTAATACTATTGCCATTAGTACTTTATCCCTTTGTAAAAAGTTAGGCACACTTAGATTCTTGCATTTAATCGAAAACAAATGACAAGTTAGTAGAATAACAAAAATTATGACAAATGCTTATAGAAGTTATTCAATAAATAGTTAAAAGTAATAAGTAGTTTATGAGTTGAAGACATTTCAAAAACATGTGGCCTATGATATGGGTCTGGTCTAAGTTGACTATTAAAGGTGTCATTGTCCATGAGTTTAATGGAATATGACTTAGATCAGTGTTTCTCAACCTTTAAGTATTTGCAAGCCAAGTTTTCATAACAGTTTTTATCGCGCCCCCCTAACGTTTTTTGAAACCCTAATAAAATGTATTCCTATATTTTTTGCTGCTGATACATCACTACAAGTTTTATTATACCTACTTAACTTTTATCAACATTTATCTAACTTTATATTTATTTTTCTAGTATCAAAATGTAGTCTAAATTAATTTGTTTTGGTTTCAATAGATGTATTTTTCATATTTTTGATTTTTGTTTTCTTTGCACCACAGGTTGAGAACTGCCGACTTAGATCCATGTGTGGGTCTGTCACTCATTATTGGGTCCTGGTCCAAGGACAGAATGGATACATTAGTCAAAGTAGCTGCAATGGCAATTGTCATTGCAGAATCCTGAGAGGAGCACCAAAATGGGACACAGATAGCCAGACATGATGTTTGTCCCTATTACTAAAAAAAAAAGTAAGAGCAGTCTCACCTATATGTCTAAAATGAGTAATGAATATTAAAATTATGACTTTTTAGCTTTACAACCCTTGTATTGGTAGTTAGATCATGCTAGAATAATTTTATACTAAGAACAGAATATTTTAATATTTAAAAGACTTGTATTTTGCAATTTTAGAGTGTACTTTGGAATACTGACTTCAGTAATTATTCAAGGTAAAACGAGAACAAAATTTTTAACAAAAATGTCAAAAAAAGGATTTTAAGGTTAACTGTTAGCTGTAAGTTTTATGGAGACATAAGAAATTTATGCTTCTTCCTTTTAACACTAGAATTACCAAAGCCTATGAGAAAACTCGTAAATCCAGCCCACCTTAAATCCATTCGCACCTCTCCGTCAGCGTCTTTTGTCTTGTAAATGTGCTGATTAAGACAAGCAGCAAGCAGCCTGCTATTCCATCCCCCACCATCGCAGAATGTTCACTAAGTTCTCCTTGTTTCTCCTAAGTTCTGCCTTGTTTGATTATCTGGGAGTGAACTGCTGGAGTTTTAGAGTAGAAATAATAAATTGTTATTTGGAACACATGCATTTCATGCGTGTTCCATTTCTACAGTAATCTGTGTAAACACATTGTTAAAACAGAAACTTTTTCATATTTTAGTAATAAATGTTACAAAATGTATGCATAAACTATAGAATGTGTGAAGCCTGAAGTCCAAAGATCAAATA
>JANRMT010062819.1:19573857-19629008 GCA_026402145.1 Polypterus bichir lapradei | reverse complement strand
TATTTGATCTTTGGACTTCAGGCTTCACACATTCTATAGTTTATGCATACATTTTGTAACATTTATTACTAAAATATGAAAAGGTTTCTGTTTTAACAATGTGTTTTACACAGATTACTGTAGAAATGGAACACACATGAAATGAATGTGTTCCAAATAATGATCAATTATTTCCACTCTAAAACTCCAGCAGTTCACTCCCAGATAATCAAACAAGGCATGAGCTGGGAGAACTTAGTGAAAGTTCTGCAACGGTGGGGGATGGAATAGCAGACTGCTTGCTGCTTGTCTTAATCGGCACATTTACAGGACAAAAGACGCTGACAGAGAGGTGCAAACGGATTTAAGGTGGGCCGGATTTACGAGTTTTCTCATAGCCTCTGGTAATTCTAGTGTTAACATGTCTTCTTCTAACTGTGATATTTGCCCAAGAAGGCACCACTGAGTTTAGTCACCATTCTTCTGGCTCTTATCAGGCTGTAATTTGATTTGATTCGATTTGGTTTGAATTAGCCTGAATGACTTGAAAATAAACACTAGCATTATTCAAATCTACTTATTAATGAATAAACTAGCCATTATGTATTATTCATATCAGAAAACTGCCCTGGTTTTGTGAAATTTCTAAGCAGAAGGAAGCAGATCTCAGATGGTGAAAAATTAAATTTAAATAAGTAAAATACCTAAAAATTGTATGGATTTATATATGTGTTTTCTAAATCAACTTAATCCATATTTTGCAGGAACTGGAGCTTAGCTCAGCTTCATCAGACACAAGTTACAAATCAACCCTATATGGCAGGGTACACACATTCCCACACAGACTGGGCTAGTCTTTGGTATGTGGGAGGAAGACTGGAGTACCCAGTCTCTTTACACCCCTTATAGTGTCCTTCAAGATGTTTCAAGCCCCTCTCATGAAAATAAAATTGTGTAAAAATTACAAAAAAAAACAATAAAAAGAAATCCAATGTCCATCTGTGGCAAGCCATGCTCCTGAATTAGTAGTTACATAGTGTATTGCTATATGCAAAGGAATAGTTATTAAGAAATAGTTTAAAAGAAGGAACTTATCTTTGACAAAGTAAAAAGTGAATAGGAGTGCTCCTGTTAGTGAATGTCACTGTTGTGGAGGTTACATGCTTGCAACACACAGGACTTCATTGAACATGTGGAATAAACGGAGACCTGTGCAGCTTCATATGTCACCTTGGTTCAAGCATTGGCATCCCTGCAGCTGGTCTGCCACTATCGGAGGAAGAAGTGGAGAAGCTTAGTCAATGGCTCAGCATAATTAAGTTAAAAGGGGTTTAAAAGACTGTGCTTTAAACTCACATTAAAGATGGTATGTGTTCACATGAGAAAATGCAAGAGGAAACAAGCCAAATAAATAAAGAATTTGCACAACAATGTACAGCAGTGCCGGGTTAAGTGTAATTGTTTCAAAGGAATACACACAGCAAGGGATTGGCTGCTTAATCTTCAATTTCATATAAAATAGATTTGAGTCCAGTAGAGGTCATCTTTTGACCAAGGGAACAATCAAGGGGTCCTATCTGTTAACCTTTTGTGAAAGTAGGAAGGAGAATTGGCGTGTGCTGTATTTTTTAGTGAATATTTATATAACCCTTTGAGTGTTAGTTTTAGTGGAGGTGTTTTTTAGATTAGATTAGATTAGATTCAACTTTATTGTCATTACACATGTATAAGTACAAGGCAACGAAATGCAGTTTACGTCTAACCAGAAGTGCAATGAGCAGAAAGTGCAGGATAAAGGTATAAGTTCTAAGAACACCTAAAAGGGATATGTGCAGGGAAAGGCTATGGGTAACTATATTTATTACAGAATGATATTATGTGAGCATAATATACAGATTGCTAGTAACTATACTTATAAATTTACAATGGATGAACAGTATCTACAAGTTGCTATTAACTGTAGTCAGGAATTTGCAAATAGATATGAACATAATGTACATGATATTATGTGAGCATAATATACAGATTGCTAGTAACTATAATTATAAATTTACAATGGATAAACAAGATATACAAGTTGCTATTAACTGTAGTCAGGAATTTGCAAATAGATATGAACATAATTTACAGGTTGCTTTTTTCTATAGACAGGAATTTACAAGTAGATATGTACATAATGTGCAGGTTGCTATTTTCTATAGACAGGAATTTACAAGTAGACATGTACGATTATATACTCAATCAGAAGTGTACAAATGTATTGTGCATGGATATTTGTATTTTCAAACAGGTATGTACATTGTAGCGCAGTCCATATTAAATAGTGTAGTGGTAATGGGAAGAGTATAGGGGTGTGTGAGGTGTGGGCAGGTGTCAGTGGGGGGCAGAGTTCAATAAGGAGACAGCTCTGGGAAAGAAGCTGTTCCTCAGTCTGCTGGTTCTTGACCTGAAACACCTGAAGCGCCTACCAGAAGGCAGGAGAGAAAACAGTTTGTGGGCGGGGTGAGAGTAATCCTTAAGAATACTGCGTGCTCGACGCACACAGTGTTTCTTTTGAATGTCCTCAATGGCTGGAAGTGGAGTCCCTATAATACGCTGGGCAGTTTTCACCACCCGCTGCAGTGCCTTACGCTCAGCAACAGAGCAGCTTCCGTACCAAACTGTGACATGGTTGGTTAGAATGCTTTCTATTGTGCAGCGATAGAAGTTCACCAGAGTAGTTGAGGACAGCTGGTTCTTCTTAAGTGTTCTCCAGAAGAATAGGCGCTGGTGAGCCTTCTTGACCAGGCTAGAGGTGTTGGTGGACCAGGATAGGTTCTCCGAAATGTGGGTCCCCAGGAACTTAAAGGATGAAACAGGCTCAACAACCATTCCGTTGATGTAAATGGGTTCATGTGAACCTCTTCTTCCTTTCCTGAAGTCCACAATGAGCTCCTTGGTCTTATTGGTGTTAAGGAGCAGATTATTGTCCGTGCACCAAGTGGCCAGGTGCTTGATCTCCTCCCTGTAGGCAGACTCATCGTTGTTGCTGATGAGGCCGATCACCGTAGTATCGTCTGCAAACTTGATGATGTTGATAGATCCATACGCAGGCCTGAGCGTGACGGTAGTGGAGCAGATGTGGCCTGACCTAACATGCTGGGGCCTGTTGGTCAGAAAGTCCATAATCCAATTACAAAGTGAGGTGTTAATATCCAGATCTCTAAGTTTGGTGATTAACTTAGAGGGTAAAACAGTATTAAATGCTGAGCTAAAGTCAACAAACAACAGTTGTGCATAGGTGTTTGTATTGTCCAAGTGTGTGAGTACTGAGTGCAGCGCTATGGAGACTGCATCATCTGTGCTCCTGTTGGCACGGTAAGCAAACTGGTGTGGATCTAGTGAGGATTGGAAAGAGTCCTTTAGGTGTGTCAGGACTAACCACTCAAAGCACTTCATAATGATGGGTTTGAGTGCTACGAGGCGGTAGTCATTCAGGCACGTTGGGCTAGAGTGTTTCGGCACTGGCACAATTGAGGTAGATTTAAAGCACGCTGGTACAGCTGCTTGGGCAAGGGACATGTTAAAAATGTCTGTGAATACCCCAGCGAGCTGCTCTGCACATGCCCTCAGTACGCGCCCAGGGATACCGTCTGGTCCAGCAGCCTTGTGCACGTTGATCCGGCTCAGTACGTTGTAGACATCATATGAGGTAAGTGCGATGGGTGAGTGGTCGGGTGAGGAGGCGATCTTGGTGACATTTTCTTTACAGTCTTTCTCAAAGCGAGCATAAAAGTCATTAAGCTCATTCAGAAAGAAGACATTAGTGGCTGTAGGGGTGGGGTGACTGGGTTTGTAGTTGCTGATGGCCTGGATGCCCTGCCACATGCGCCGAGGGTCAGAGTTTGAAAAGTGCTCCTCTAGCTTTAGTTTGTAGCAGTGTTTGGCCTTTTTGATGCCCCTCTTCAGATTAGCCCTGGAAGTTCTGTAGGCCTGTGCATCACCTGATCTGAAGGCAGTGTTGCGTGCCTTCAGTAGGAGACGCACCTCCTTGTTCATCCATGGCTTCTGATTTGGGTATGTGGTGATCTGCTTCTGGGTTGTGACACTGTCTATGGTAGTGTTCATGTAATCCAGAACAGAGGAAGTGTAGCTGTCTATGTTCGTGTGAGAGCCACAGGTGGCCTCCAGTCCGTGTGTAGAAACCTGTCCTGGAGTGTGAAGTCTACCCCCGCTGGCTACACTTTGATGGTCTTCACTGATGGCTGCACACGGTTGATGAGGGGTGAGTATTTAGGAGTGAGAAACAAAGAAAGGTGGTCTGATTGTCCCAAGTGGGGGAGGGGGTCCACATTATAGGCTTCAGCCATGTTTGTGTATACATGGTCTAAAGTTTTGTTTCCTCTGGTGTGACAAAAAATGTTCTGGTGAAATTTAGGGAGTACTGTCTTTAAGTTGGAGTGATTAAAGTCCCCCGCAACAATAAAAGCAGCCTCCGGGTGAACAGTTTGTTGTTTGCTGATGGTCGCATGAAGTTCGTTCATAGCAAGCTTGGCATCAGCGTCAGGAGGAATGTAAGCGGCAGTTATAATGGTGGAGGTGAACTCCCGTGGCAGATAAAACGGTCTACACTTAACCATGAGAAACTCTAGGTTAGCTGAGCAGTGTCTCCCAATAATAACAGAGTTCGTACACCAAGCATTATTAACATAAATGCACAATCCTCCGCCTCTTGTCTTACCGGAGTCATCCACCGTTCTGTCTGCCCGGAATGTGTGGTGCTCAGCTAGAGCAATAGCATTGTCCGAAATATCGCTGTTCAGCCATGTTTCAGTGAAAATCATAACATTGCAGTTCCAAAGTCTCTTACTGTGATTGATGCGGAGTCGAATCTCGTCCATTTAGTTCATCAGCGACCGCACATTGGCGAGGAAAATGCTGGGTAAAGAGAGCCGATGTGGTGTTAGCCTTAGCTTAGCTCTTAGTCCTCCGCGCTTCCCCCGTCTTTGTTTACGGTCTCGACGCCGCCTTCAAGCACTTCCGCCCGGCCGGATAGGACGCGCAGCCTCGGATGTTCTGACGATCTCAGGAACGAGTCAAAGATTATTAATAAAACTGTCAGGACTGTACAAACCAATATCCAAAAGCTCCTGTCGGGTGTACGATGTAAAAGCACTACTGTTCTGCACGAACAGACCCGAGAAGAGCAAGTAAAATACTGCAAAACTGCAGAAACTGGGGAGACACTGAGCCTCGCGATATGTACGCACCGCCACCATTTGAAATGTGTTTGCATGTACACTTTTTTCTTTTTGAATATTTTTGCATCATTTTTGTTTAAAGAAAATTACTTCCTGAACTGTATTTTTTAGAGAGGAAGACTGCTTTTTGTGTTTCTTTGCATCATTATTTGGATTTCGGGGAATGTGCTGTAAAAATTGTATATAGTTTTTGTTTTTGCTTTTTGTCCTTTACTATTTTTTGTGTGTGTCACCGAAGAAGAACTGTGTCCTAAGAACTACATGATGCTAAATTGCTTTTACATGCACTCTTTGTAAATAAATTTCACCGTTGTTTTATGTAAACTTTTTGTCTGTGTCTCCACCTCTCACCCTGATTTGCTCGATCCCGAACTATAGGAGACTCACAGTGTAGGCTGATTCCAAATTTCACTATGTGGAGTATCACATCATGATCTAAAAGCAAGCTGCAACTGTCTTGACTTGCATTTTTAGTTTTTTCCTGTATGTTCCTTAGTCTTGCAGTTTTTATTTGACATTGTTTTTTTGGTGTTTTGGAGATCAAGGAATCTACTGTTTATGATTATTTTGTGTTTCAGCTCATTTTTAACAATGTTAAATATTAAATGCTTTTTCCTGCAATGCCAATTTGTTTTTCTTATGAATGCTGCCATTTTCTAGCTGTGTTGCGCCTTGATGTGTTGGCTCTAGTTGTTAGGGAGCATGTCCCAGAAGTCACATTGTATGACATCATCAGCACCTGACCATATATAAGCCAGCTCTGCCCTGAGACATTTCATCCAATATGTGTGGTCAACTTAGACCCTTAGTTTTCATTATTTTGCTGTGTTTAGACTTTTCTAATTACAGAATATACCCCATTATTGACTATGATTTAAGACTTATGACCTGTGTCTAGTTACGTGTCCATTTATTGGTTTACAAATTCCTGAGCTGACTGACTAACTTACCAAGCACACAGTTTTGTCCAGGCTGCATAATACCATGAGTTAGATTAGCGGCTGCTTCCTCAGTCATCATATCTCTCTGCTGTAGTGTGGAGTTTAACACTGTTCAGTATAAGTAGTAATGACAATCAATCCATGTTTTGTTTTTTTTTTTGCCTCATAGCTGCAATCAATGAATTAAGGCTGGAAAGGCAAATGCTGTCAACTTGTCCCTCCCATAAAGGAAATTGGGTTAGACAAGGTTGAATATAGTGTAATGAGTTGTTGTAGGCAGATATTTTGTAGTGCTCTGAAGTAACCACGGTTGAGTTTCTGTGACATTTATGTAATGCATCCTTTCTATGCTATACACACCAGAGATACTGTATATTAAGTAAATTAAAACAATCCAGTCTCTCATATCTGTTGCTATCCTGCCTGATCAGAATATGTGCAGGCAACTTGGCTCTAAACTCAAGAGGCAGGCTTATGGCCTGCAGAGACCAAAGACAGGGAAAAGACTTTATAAGTCAATATGGCCACAAAAGAGGAAGAAAAGGTAGGCAGAAGAAAAGAAGGAGAATGCTGATAAAACATCTGGCCAAAAAATAAAAAGATATTAATTAATTAATATCTAAATATTAATTAATTAATATTTATATATTTTATTTAAATAATATCAAAACAAAGGCAGGGGCAATAAAAGGTAAACCTAAAAGTGAATTCAATAACACAACTCTTAAACAGTACCTTATACTGTAATAATGACACTGAGTTATAAAACAGGGAATTGAAATCCAAAATGAGAAGAAACAAAATGACAGGAACAATTGCAATGCAGCCATTTCTTCTGCTTCTTCTTGAACAGTGGTGGGGGTAGTTCCCCAGGTTCACTGCAAGGTGGCCCTGCCCACCTAGGCTCAAAACACAGACTGCAAGAAACATTACTTAAGAGACAAGACACCATAAAACAAACATCAAGCATACATGCAAAATGATCAAAAAAAAAAAATGAATTAGATCATACAACATAAAAATGAAAAGCATAAAAGCAAAATAAAAATATTTACAAAATGATAAAAACATAACATTGTCAATGTTCCAAAACCACAACATTTTTTAATATGATCATTAAAAAATGAAAAGATTTTTTAATTAGCCTCATTTCTAAAATCATATGTAAGCACTTTACCAAGTCTTATCTTAATAATAAATAACATCCTTTCTTTGTCCTCCAAAAGAACATTGTTAAAATCACAGATAATTTCCCAGTAGATATTATTTTGGATTTTTTTAAAGAAATTATATAAAGTCATTTTTGTCGTTTTGCCCCATCCCCAATAAGACTCGCAACTGACGGTGGCCCACAATTAGATCCACAAAACAAAGCCCTCTGCTGGGGTTCATCAATTCTAACCATTTTTCTGACCTGATTATCTTGAGCGAGGTCAAGGGTCAACTGAAATAGTCCATCATAGGGCAAATACAAATCATACACACACACACTAGGAGCAATTTAGCAACATAAGTTCACTTAACGTGCGTGTTTTTAGACTGTGGGAGGAAATCATAGCATCTGAAGGAAATTCACACAGTCACAGTGTGAACACGCAAACTCCATGGAGACACAAACCCCCAGAATCCTTACTGCAAGGAAGAAACCAGGAATTCTTATGATTACACTAAGATCTCAACGAGGCACATATGAAAACTTAAAGTCATTGTTCTGAGTATAATTATACACCTTATCTGGTGTGCAGTATAATAAAATACCGCACTGTTTTGTATAATTCAATTAATCCAATGCCCCAGTTTTCAGCTAATTTTAAGGGCTTAAAAACAGTTATAATTGAGGAATATCATAGCCATACTAGTTATTCTATTTTGATGATTCTGCTGATTCCCGTGGAGGTTTTCAGAATATAAATGTTTTAGCAGTGTTTGGTTATTTACATTATTTGGTTCCTAAATTTAATTTACACATAAAAAACTAAAGCTTTTATGGCTATAAAGATGAGTGTCATAACTATAGCAAGAATGAATATGATATCTAGCTACTGTTAGGTGAAAACTGAATTTAACAAGTATTTATAAAAATGAATTGCTTTTTATTGAGTAACTATAATGCCCTTGCCAATTATATTAGTCTTATGTGTACTATTCTCTTTTCTTATTATATCCAAAGATCTGTTTTTAAACTTTGCTTACTTGCTAATTATATTCCCAAACAACATATAATGCTTTATTGAAATCATATTTTTAGGCTAAGAGAATCAGGATTCAGTTCAAATAATTTTCTTGCTTTTATATTTATAATTCATTAGACACTATATCCAGTATACAGATTTTTTTATTTGCAGGAAATTTGTATATGGCCTTAAATAAAACTGTCACTATAACAATAGTCAACAAAGCAGTAGAAATCTTTTATGGAACTGATATTCAGAATTGTTCATTTTAGTTTAGTTATGCTGAGATTTTGGTATAAAAGATAATAAATGTTCACTAAAATATGTATTAAATTCAAAGTTCATGGCAATTAAGTCTTGATGTGCATGTATATTTTTCAAGAAGACAGTTTAAATTACCGTGAAATATTTCATATGCACATTAAGAAATATACAACCAAGATCTTATGCAGATGAAAAAGCTTGTCATTTCTAAGCTCTATGATTTTATCAGTCCTACTTTGCTATACTGCATAAAGCCATTGTGCCACAAACAGCTAAGCTTTCTGCTGCTAATTTATACCTTTATATGGTTTTTCGGCAGCATAATAACTGTGTGTAATTAAGCAGTACATCTTTATTGCCCACTATAACTCTGTAAACATCATGGGTATGATAAGATTTGTTCAGTTTCAGAAAAGATTAAAGCTATATTGGCACCTGTAGCATAATATCATCGCTTTTATGGTGATGAAGATTGTCAAAATTGACAGCACAGCATTCTTTAGTTTTTATTGTCCTTTCAGCAGAACAATGAAGATGTGAAAAAACAATAAATTATATGATCTCTTCTATGTATTTTACAACAACTAAAGATCCTTCCAATTTATTCACTGCAGGCTTACTGTTTTTTTCTTTTTTAAAGATTTTACTTAGTGGCTTAGTAAAAATGTATTTCATGTGGCAAACTTAACCTTGCAGATTTTGGGTAAGTTATATCATTGTGACTTTCAAGGAGAAGCATTCAATTAGTAAAATATAAGGATATACTGTATATGAAGGTTTATCCAAACTAGAACCTTCAGGTTTGTAGGCATGTATTGTTCTGTGTTTGCCAAGATATGAATGCTTTTCTTTATTTCTCTTAGTAGAATGATTTTTTTGAAACTCACTCATCCATGGGAGATGTACAAACAAGTGTGTTTCTTTGTGCCAGTTCCAAGCCCAGATTAAAGGATAGGGTTAGGTTAGGAAGAGCATCAGTTGTAAAATTTTGCCAGATCAATATGCAGACAACAATACCAATTTCCTTGCCAGATTGGGTTAACAACGACCGCCACCAGTACTGTTAGCCAACAGGGTGCTGGAGGAAATTGGGCTACTGTTGGATGAAAGAGAAGAGGGGGAAGGTGCATCCAGAGGTAGGAGGAGAGGTGGATGGTTAGGAGAGTGGAAGCTGATATGATGGAGAGAAGGAAGGCTGACATATTGTGCATGCAAGAGACCAGATGGAAGGGGAGTAAGGCCAGGTTTAATCGGAGGCAGGTTCCAATTATTCTACCATGGTGTGGATTGGAGTAGAAATGGGGTAGGGATTATCCTGAAGGAACAGTATGTCAAGAGTGTTTTGGAGGTGAAAAGAGAGTCGGACAGAGTGTTGATTATGAAGCTGGTAATTGAAGGTGGGATGATGAATGTTGTTAGTGCATATGCCCCACAAGTTGAGTGTGCAATGGATGAGAAAGAATATTTCTGGACTGAGTTGGATGAAGTGATGGACAGTGTACCCAAGGGAAAAAGAGTAGTGATTGGAGTGGATTTCACTGGACATGTTGGTGAATGGAACAGAGGGAATGAGGAGGTGATGGGTAGGTATGGTGTCAAGGAGAGAAATGCAGAAGGTCAGATGGTAGTGGATTTTGCGATAATGATATACATGGCTGTGGTGAATATGTATTTTAAGAAGAGGGAGGAACATTGGGGTGACATATAATAGTGGAAGAAGATACACACAGGTGGATTATATCCTATGTAGGAGGGTCAATCTGAAGGAGATTGAAGACTAAAAAGTGGTGGCAGGGGAAACCATAATTAGGCAGCATAGGATGGTGGTCTGTAGGATGACTTTGGAGAGCAAAAAGAGTAAGGGCAGAGCCAAGGATTAAATGGTGCACACTGAAAAAGGAAAACTGTAAGGTGGTGCTCAGGGAAGAGGTAAGACATGCACTAGGTGGCAGTGAAGAGTTACTAGGTAGCTGGGCAACTACAGCATAAGTGGTAAGGAGACAGCTAGAATTGTGCTTGGTGTGACATCTGGACAGAGGAAGGAGAACAAAGATACCTGATGTTGGAATGGGAAAGTACAGGAGAGTATACAGAGGAAGAGGTTGGCAAAGAAGAAGTGGGATAGTCAGAGAGATGAAGAAAATAGACAGGAGTACAAGGAAATAAGGCGTAAGGTGAAGAGAGACGTAGCGAAGGCTAAAGGAGGGAGAAAAGGGCCTGTACCGATTGGCTAGGCAGAAGCAACGAACTGGGAAAGATAAGCAGCAGGTTAGGGTGAAAAAGAATAATGATGGTAACATACTAACAATTAAAGAGAGTGTGTTGAGCAATGGAGAAAGTACTTTGACAGGTTAATGAATGAAAAGAATGAGAGTGAGAGAGAAAGTTGGATGATATGAAGATCGTGAACCAGTGGGTACAATGGATGAAATGAAGAAGTAAGGACAGCTATGAAGAGGATGTAGAACGGGAAGGCTGTTGGTCCAGATGACATATCTGTGGGAGCATGTAGGAGTTTGGGAAAGATGGCAGTTGAGTTTTTAACCAGATTGTTTCATGTAACCTTGGAAACTGAGAGGATGCCTGAGGAGGGGAGAAGAAGAGTGATGGTACTGAATAAGGGTGATATGCAGAACTGTAGTAACTACAGAGGGATAAAACTGATGAGCCACAGCATGAAGTTATGGGAAAGAGTATTGGAAGCTAGGATAAGAAGGGAAGTGATGATTAGTGAGCAGCAATATGGAAAGAGCATGTCAGGAAAGAGCACTACAGATGCAATGTTTGCTTTGAGGATGTTGATTGAGAATTATAGAGAAGGCCAAAAGGAGTTGCATTGTGTCTTTGTGGACCTAGAGAAAGCATATGACAGGGTGCCTCGGGAGGAGCAGTGGTATTGTATGAGGAAGTTGTTAGTGGCAGAGAAGTATGTAAGAGTTGTACAGAATATGTATGAGGGAACCGAGACAGTGGTGAGGTCTGATGTATAAGTGACAGATGCATTTAAAGTTGAGGTACGATTACATCAGGGATTAACTCTGAGCTCTTTCTTACTTGCAATGGTGATTGACAGGTTGACAGATGAGATAAGACAGGAGTCCCCGTGGACTGTGATGTTTGCGAATGACATTGTGATCTGTAACGAGACTAGGGAGCAGGCTAAGGAGACCCTAGAGAGGTGGAGATATACTATATAGAGGAGAGAAGAGGAATGAAGGTCAGTAGGACCAATACAGTATACATGTGTGTGAATGAGAGGGAGGTCAGAGGAATGGTGAGGATGCAAGGAGTAGAGTTGGCGAAGGTGGATGAGTTTAAATACTTTGGTTATATAGTACAGAGTAATGGGGAGTGTGGAAGAGAGGTGAAAAAGAGAGTGCAGGCATGGTGGAGTGGGCTGAGAAGAGTGTCAGGAATAATATGTGACTGACAGATATCAGCAAGAGTGAAAGAAAGGGTCCAGAAGACATTAGAGAGACCAGCTACTGTATGTTATATGGGTTTGAGATAGTGGCACTGACAAAAACATAGGAGACAGAGCTGAAGTTGGCAGAGTTAAAGTTGTTAAGATTTGCATTGGGTGTGATGAGGATGGACAGGATTAGGAACAAGATACATTAGAGGGTCAGCTCAGGTTGGACAGTTTTGAGACGAAGCTAGAGAAGCAAGATTATGCTGGTTTGGGCATGTGCAGAGAAGAGATGCTGGGTATATTGGGAGAAGGATGCTAGGGATGGAGCTGCCACGCCAGTGGAAACCTAAGAGGAGGTTTATGGATGTGGTGAGGGAGGACATGTAGGTGGTGGGTGTAATAGAGCAAAATGCAGAGAACAGGAAGACATGGAAAAAGATGATTGGGGTGATGAACAGGAGCAGCCAAAAGAAGAAGAAAGAAAAAAAGAATGATTTTTTGAAACTACATTTTTTGCGTTTTCTTTAAGAATCTTTTAAAATAATGGAGGCATGCCCTTCCATCTCACAGTGATTTCAATTAAACTCTGCTTCTTATCACTTATTAAAATTTCTAAACAAGAGGCTCTTTTTGCAAAATGATATGGTGCTTCTTTAAAAAGATTAATGTCTGTGGCAGTACCATGGTTTGGTGTGGCGTGGCATGGCGTGGCAGGCATGCATCACCCCACAGTTATTAACTGCAAAATGTCCTTCTGCCAGTAGATCAAGTAAATTCTGTACTCTGCAAGTACAGGATCCTGGGGTGATCAGGACAAAGTGATGTAGTGCTGAGTTTATTTTCTGAATAACAGAAGTGTGGAGCAAGCCTGATAATCGAACGGCTTTAGCACATTTCAAATATTTTCTTGAACGTTTCGACATTTTTTGTACATGTTAATTGCTGGTTCTGCAGAAAAGAAGGAACATTTTTAATTTGCTGCTCAGTCTGCAAAACATTAGCTAATTATTCTTATTCTTGGTTTACTCCCAAAAGGGCTTAAAGTGGAGAAGGACAGCTTCATTGAAATTGCTTATGCCACACTACTAGCACATAGACGTATCCTGCTTAACTGGAAGATTCTCAACCTACCTTTTATAAGTCAGTGGGTACCTGGGGTTCTATACTATTTGAAATTGGAAAAAAATATCAAACTCTTGCTTAGCGGATCTTTTCAAAACATTCTTAAAATATGGCAAGATCTAATTAATACAATTTTAGAATAAACATTCATATTGGGGAAAAGAACATTCTCCCTTCCCTCATTGTTTTCTTTCTTTCCCATGCTTTTGGCTCTCCTCTCTTTCTCTCAGGGGGTGTTGAATTCTGTTTTGTTAAGTTTGAATTGATGGTATAGAATGTTTTTTTCTTTATTGTATACGTTTGACTTGATTGTATTGAATGTTATTTTGCTCCAATAAAACAATAAAAAATATATTCTTCTTGTTATTATCAAGCTTGTCCTGCATTGCTTCAACAACAACATTTATTTCTATAGCACATTTTATATAAAGAATGTAGTTCAAAGTGTTCTACAACATGTCAAAGAAGTAGTTACATGCAAAAGAAAAACAAATTAATAAATAATGCACACACAATAAAGATATAGAACTAAGAGAAACAGAGTCCTTAAAATGTAGCATTTTTTAAAGTTTCTAAGTGACTGTCTGATGATGAGGTCAGATATATAAATTTATATATAAAATATAAAAAAAAAAAAAATGAAATCCAGTTAAGCTGCAGGGGGTTCTAGGCCAAAAGACTGCCCTCAAATGTTGTTAAGTCTTTCTTCATTTGTCTAGAGCAAGGGTTCCCAAACTCAGTCCTGGGGACCCACTGTGGCTGCATGTTTTTGTTCCAACCAGATTCATCATCAATATTGGGGGCATACGGCTCCCCAAACCCGAACACAGACAGGCACAGACACGAGTGTAGGTGTGTAAGTGTAGAAAATAAAGAACGATGAAGGTCTCAGGAATGTTGGTCTGCTTAGGTCCCCAAAACATTTTAACAGTGCTATTAGAAAGAGAAAATCAACAGTTTCAGAAATGTCTGCTAATGCACCACGAGAGCAGCAACAAGCCACAATTGAAAAACGGGTTTAATTAATTACAAGAATCGTTGGAGTTTGAGGCCCTGACTTGGTCGGTCTTCTATTGGCTCCCTCATTTCACATTTCATTTCTGTTTGGGTGCCATTTTAGGAAAGGGGAACGATGAAGAAATCTTAAAAAAGCAATTCAATTTAAGTGAATTCATAAGAAGTTAATTAGCAGCACAAACAGGGCACTCATTTACAAAAGGGTTAGAATGAAAACCTGCAGCTACTGCGGTCCTACAGGACCAGACTTGGTGACCCCTGCCTCAGACTTATAAGTTTCTCTCCGCAACACAAAAACACACCATACCCCCAAAATTAAACCTCCCATATCAACTCCTGTGCTCAGAACGTAATTAGCTGTTTAGATAATTTTGTGTACATGAAGGGATTGCCTTTAAGAACTTTTGCATTGTACTACTTTAACTTCTGATAAACAAAATTGTATTTCTGTAATAACAGAAATGTTATTTGTGCCAAACACACTGACTTCACTAACAGACAATCCGCTATGCTTGGTGATGTTGACACTTTGTTGCTCCACTCTTCTCATCAGAATCCTCACAAATGTCCAATAGACCATATTGTACACCCTTAGTCACATTGACATACTGGACAATATATGGGAAAAGCTTTACGTTACCTAAATTTGATGTCTCAGAACATACACTGAAGGCAGACTGCTTTTTTCAGTTGTTCTGCTAAATTACCCTGGCTGTACAGTATGGTGTTTAGACATTCTAGGCTATAGCTTTACTTTTTACTTTTCAACCATCAGCCATTTTGGTAGAAGTGCTTGAGTCATAAAATTTTTGTGTTGATCTTTGTACCACAATCTGTGGAGTGAAACCACTCATATTCATTACACTGTCTTTGGTAGACAGCTGTCAGCTGGTGTCTTGGTCCACTTCAGAGCATTTCTTTGTTATAAAAGGAATTAGTTTTTCTTTTCTTCCTTTCCATGCATATCAAAATTTGAATTTGTCACTGTTCTCATGGCTCTAAATTTCCGCCACCACCATAGTTTACACTAATTATAGAAGGACAGATGTTCATATTGCTGAATAATGATCATTTGGACTAGGCTTCAACCATTTGGCATACTGTTCTTCCCATGCTTTGTTATATGATGCAAAACGTTTGGGTCTTCTAGCTGGATTTCTCTCTCTCTAATGCTCATTTGTTTTGTCGTTCATTTCCACAATCTCTCATTTCAGTTATCTATTGGCCCTACCTAACAATATCATCAAATCGCACCTTTCATTGTTGCTATATAGAGGGTGTAAGTTAAACCAAGAAAATGTGTACTTTGTGTAGAAGTTTGATTGGGTATAAAAATACAGAAACAATGGAAATGCCTGCAACACACAAAAATGTTCAGATTCTGGGACATTTTGTGACTTGGAATGGAATTAATTCTTTCCAGAATAGATGGTGAAAGTCAAGAATGGTCCTAGAGAATCCTGGACAGGTGGCAACTCTATCTGTCACCGCTTCTTGTTACAATAGTCTGGGTTAGACTTTCTTGTAAGATTGCTGCATTTCCTCAAAAGGGACTGAAGGAAAAACAATTTGTGCTTGTGTGCCTTGCATGTATGATTGTTGGTCTGTTAGTTCTTTGGGAAACCATCTTATTTTCAGAAAAATATTTTTGGAGACCCTGTACATTTTTTGCACTTTCTGAAATCTAGCCACTATTATGTCAACCTTTACTCAAATTGTTATCTTTCCATGTAAGAGAAAACATACAAATTATTTCTGCTAACAGATCAAAATATTTCTGATTAATTTTTATGCTCATATTGCTCATGTTAAGGATGTCAATTTCATGCAGAGAAAGTAAAATGGTGTTACAGTAATTATACATTATGAAATTTGTGGATATTGAACATTGTGAATGCAACAAGCCAGGCATCCTAAATCTATGAATACTACCAGCTTTTTCAGAACTTCATCATTAAAGCTGGCGAGCATGAGGGGGTAATTGGCAAGCATTATAACAGACGACTGGAAGAACCTGTTTAAATGTCCTTTAGGGCACCAAACTGTGATAGTTGGTAAAACTCCACTATTAAACCTAGGCACAGAGGAAGAGGTGCACTGTTTAGGGACATCAGCCAGAGAATTTCTTCATCCTCTATCATCCCTTCATGGAAACTGACTGAAAATTCTGGACAGACATAGTTGGCAGGAATGAAGTGTCCCAGTGGGCCGCTTCTAAGCCAATCCCTAGAAAGAGAGAAGTTATGTATATTTGTTCTTTTTTAATTAAAATTGATATATAGCAAAAAGGAGTTGCATACAATAAGTTAAAAGTGTTGAGAAACCTTAATCTGCCAAATACAAACTGGGAAAACCTCATTAATAATGGAACACACACATGTGATTCAATGAAGTAATAAGTGATTGAGGTTTAGCTCAGTATACAGTATCACAGTAGCAAACCAAAGATTTGAATTCCCAATTTACCGGGGTTGGCAGCACTTTAGCGCCGTAGTGGCTGCTGATGTTCATTCTCTCCAGAGTCCTAATTTGTAGTTAGACTCTTGTTTTAACTGAAATCCTAATTTGGCATGATACTCTTTTTAATTTCACAGAATTGTTTTTAGTAAATATATCACTAGATGACTGTTTAATAATGAAACTAAATTAGTTACAGCTCAAGCTGTAAGCGTGGTGTACTCCTCATGGTATGATACTGAGAATGAGGGAGGCTCGAAATGCTGGATGAGTTAGGGTTCCTGTACTGCATAAAAGTGTTTGTCATTGTTATCTATGCAGCTGAGTCAGCCTGCTTTCAGTCCTGATGAAGTATGTGTTCTGTCCCAAGGGGTGTTTTCTCTCAACACCTCTGAATACATTTCTTATTGTTGGTGTCCATTGGATGCTGAGTGGGACACTGTGCAAATCTTTATCTCTGGGCACACCCAGACTACAGTACATGTGGGCTGCAGTCCAACACTGTCCAGAGGAAGCACAGGTGAAGTATTTACTGTAATAAAACATGATTTATCAATGGATATAAACATTAATTTACAATAAAAATATGTTTTGCTCTAGTGGTAAAGCCTGAGGTGCTAACTTATGTGGTTATAAAAGTGGCAGGTACAGTTGGACTAGATTCTTTAGTTTAATAAGGATAATCATATAGTATTATTACTAAAATATATGTTTATTGTTAATTTATCATTGATACTTTTTGAATCACATGAAAGGCAAACATTATTTTTAGGCTGTGCTGGCATGGTTATAAAAGTGGGAAAAAAATAAAAGAGCAGAGCACACCTACTATAGATCTAACTCCATTCTCTTTCTCAGTATAAAGTCTTGGACACATCTATAAATAGATGTAGGTCCTCTAAAATGTATTCTACCCCTTGGGAGTTTTCATATTTCATTATTATACAACATTTAATTACAATGGATTTAATTTGGCTTTGAATTTGAATCAATTACAAATATAAAAAAACAAAATAATTGATTTCATAAATGTTTACCCCCTTTAAGTTTAGCGTTTAGTAGATGCCCCTTTGACAGTCATGACAGCTTTGAGTCTGTTTGCATTGGCCTCTCTCTATCAGCCTTGCACTATATAAGCCACTCCAGGACATCAACATTGTTGTTTTTAAGCCATTTCTGTGTAGTTTTGGCTTTATGCTTGGGGTTGTTGTCCTGATGGAAAACAAATCCTCTCCCAAGGCACGGGATTCTTCCAGTCTGTATCATGTTGTCCTCTGGGATTTGTCTGTATTTTGCTGCATTCATTTTACCCTCTAACCTCAAAATCTTTTCAGGGCATGCTGCACAAAAGCATCCCCACAGTGTGATGTTGCTAACAACATGTTTAATAATGGGGATGGTGCGCAGTGTTTCGCTTATGCCAAACATGGCATTTTCTCTGATAAACAAAACGCTCACTTTTATTTTCATCAGAACATAACAGTTTTTTCTAGCTGACATCAGAGCCTCTGTATGCCTGGCAAACTCTAGTCATGTGTGTTTTATCTCTCTGCCCCTCTCCCAACAGTTGTCTTATACACCGTCTCTAAAATCTCAACTAGCTTGTACCTTCATCAGAGTTATCATTGGTCTCTTGGTGGCTTCCCTCTAGTCTTCTTCTTATTGATTACTCAGTTTTTGAGGACAGCCTGGACTAGGCAGATTTACAGCTCTGCCATACACTTTTCATTTCCTAGTGACTGATTTAACTAGGATGCAAAAGTTATTCTGTGACTAGGATATTGTCTTGTAGATTTCCTTGGAGTGTCCTTTTTGCCTTTATTGTGTAGGATGGGCCACCATACTAGCTCACCGCCAATTGGACCTCCTATTTACAGTACAGGCCAAAAGTTTGGACACACCTCCTCATTCAATGTGTTTTCTTTATTTTCATGACTGAAGGCATCAAAACTATGAATGAACACATGTGGAGTTATGTACTTAACAAAAAAAGGTGAAATAACTGAAAACATGTTTTATATTCTAGTTTCTTCAAAATAGCCACCCTTTGCTCTGATTACTGCTTTGCACACTCTTGGCATTCTCTCGATGAGCTTCAACAGGTAGTCACCTGAAATGGTTTTCACTTCACAGGTGTGCCTTATCAGGGTTATTTAGTGGAATTTCTTGCTTTATCAATGGGGTTGGGACCAGCAGTTGTGTTGTGCAGAAGTCAGGTTAGTTGGACGATCATTTATTTTTCAACAGGACAATGACCCCAAACACACCTCCAGGCTGTGTAAGGGCTATTTGACCAAGAAGGAGAGTGATGGAGTGTGGTAAATGGTCATGAAAATAAAGAAAACACATTGAATGAGGAGGTGTGTCCAAACTTTTGGCCTGTACTGTATATACTAGTCAGTTGAAACCCCTGGACTACAGAGAGGTGATCTCCATGTAACTAATTATGTGACTTTGAAAACCAACTGGCTGCACCAGTGATGATTCAGCTGTGTCATCTTAAAGGGGTGAATATTAATGAGATTCGTTATTGTCTTCTTTATTCACTTTGACCTTGAGGGGTCTTTTTGTGTTGATCAGTATTATTCCTGTTAACAAAAACTAAAAGCAATATGTCATTAGCAAAAAATCATCATTTCATTAAGTAAAATTAAGTAAAAAATTAAACACTTGCTGAAAACTAGAACTAAACAAAATGAAAAAATAAAAACAAAAACAACACAGCTTTTGTCATTTTAATTTTGATTTTTTGCCACACTAGGCTTTGTGCATACTGTACATACAATTGTGCAATTACCAGTATATTAATTATATATTATTTTAAACTAAGAGAGAGAGACAGAAGTTAGGAGCATGCACTGATACAGCACATTGCCACACCCACCACATGACAAACCCACTCAGGATCCAGATTAGGACCCGAGTGCAGCCATGGAACGGGTGACACCTCAGCACCACATTAGTTCAGATGGAATGGAACCAGTATGAGGTTTTTTATGGTGGTTGGATTGCCAATTCTGCCACCAACCCCCAGGTTTTTCCCTGCAGGTTGGAGGGCCTACATGCAGGACTGGATGCAGATTAACGTCATACCCAGGATGAAGCAATTGCAGGTTAAGGGCCTTGCTCAAGGGCCCAACGAAGTAGAGTGATTTTTTGGTGTTTACAGGATTCAAACTCAGTGCAGATCCCTAACCTTAGAGCCTCCACTCCACCCCAGAAGTTGTAAATTTGGGAAGGATCGAGCATTGATTTGTGCACATGTGCAGTTTTCCCTCGCTGCTGGCATCTGAATCTCTTGGATTTTATTGGTCTTTTCATCCATCAGTCAGCTTTCCCTTGAGAGCAAATTCCAAAGTCTCATCACTTGTCAGTGACTTAATATATGGATTTCAATCACCATCATAGATGCCCCACTAACAGTGAATGACAGGCAACTTTTACTAAATTTCAATGAAAAGGTGCTTAAATTAAAACATGCTGCACATTACTTTGGCAGATAAAGCTGAATAGTTTGAAAATTTGAGCCATAGAGGATTTGCAAGTTCAAGTTCATGATTCAAGTTCAGTAAATATTTAGTTTGGTAAAAATGTTATCTTTATACCCAAAGAATGTAGGAATTTCAGCCATTTAACTTTACTTGCCACAAACATTGCTTATGTATTGATAGTATCTTTGCAGTGACAGATTGAGCAGATGCATAGCATGCAGTCAGATTTCCCAACTGAGCGAAACTTACATGTATACGTTTAGTTTTAATCAGGTTATTAGTAGTAATGTTTCAACATGAGCAGTGCGGTGTCAACTTCTTCATGTCAAATTCTTGATTGATTGCAAATGGATGGATATATTTAGGATGATGCAGTACTGCAAAGTTTTTAACAGAGGATCTCCATTTGAATATTTACTTTACAGCAGCGTGGAGGTCTTACAAAACAATAGCCATTGAATGGTCGATGTCTGTTCTGTGTATGGCTGTAAAACTGATGATAAAATCCATACTTCTCTTATTTATTGATCCTTTTCATTATCATCATGGCTCATCGTAACATCAATATTTATAGTACTAGCTAGCGTACAAAAATTTTATTATTTGTTCATGGCTTTCTTCTTCTATTTTCCTGCTTATTTCCTAATGTAATTCAAAACTATCTTTGCCAATATTTATATTAAGAGGGACGTTCAAAAAGTTTACACATTCAAAAATTCAAAAACAAATTCCGTCACTTTTCTACATAGTCACCTTTGTTTGCGATGCAATTTTCTCAGCGTTGTACCAACCTTTTTAATGCCCAATTACTACTCCTCCCGCCTTAACCATTTACCAACGAAATATAAACGTGCGAAAACTTTTTGAATGTCCCTTGTATATTCCTTCGACTATTTGTGAAGTATTTTAAGCATTTGAAAGGTGTTATAAATAAAATGAATTATTATTATTATTATTATTATTAGTGTACAGTACCACAAGTTCAGATTTGATTACTGGCCTGGTCAGTGTCTCAATGGAGTTTGCATGTTTTCCCCATTTGTATCTGGACCGAGTGTGCAAAACTTCTGATATTGTTTTAATATCTAGATATTAGAAGTGATCATTAAGCAGTCTCAATTGGCAAAATCTTTTTATTCCTACTTGTGTTGTTAAATTGCATTCTCCCAGGTTTTGCATGTTGCTTATTAAATTAATGATCTGAGATGTTGTAATAATAGATAATCAGTATTTAATGTAAATGGTATGCTTATAAAAATGCAGTATATACATTGAATATTTCTGTTATTATTATTAACACAGTTCAAGTAGTGACTTCAAGAGTATTTAAAAAAATAAGCAAAGCAGTAATTCCCTGAAAAAAGAATATAGTTTCAAAATAGGTAGATGACATATAGTCTGCATCAGGAGATAAAAAAAATAAACATAAAATAAAAGAATGTGTGTTCAGTGATCTTACTGCACTAAAAGGGGATCTTAAAAATAAAAAGAAATGTGTTTTTGATATTAAATACTAATTTGCTTAAACTTGTTTCAGGTTAAGGTAACATGACTTCAGAGCACACTTCTAAGTTGATTCTTGCATTTTTTTGATTGTACTTAAAGCCTTGAACTGTCACATTATCAGGAGAAAATGGAGGTCTGTCACAGACAGTAAAATTGTATGTATTAAGTTGACAGGTACAATATGAATGATATACAAAAGAAGCTCAGTTTTTACAATTACAAGACTTTGTCTGTGTGGACAAGAAATGGTGAGAAACACAAAAATAATAATTTATGACAAAAACTAAAAGTTAACTGATGAAAAACTATAACTAAATAAAAGCAAAAAGAAAATAAAACAAAAATGAGAAAAATGGCAAAAAGCTAAAACAAAAAAAAAAATCAAAAACTAAATTAAAAAATATTAAGATTTAAAATATAAGAAAAATATAAACAAAAATTTAAATTAGAAAATCCATTGTAATTCAGGTGTCAGAATAAAGGACCAAAAGCCAGAAAAAAGTTTGGGGTGGCCACCCCGCATATTGTAGGTTGGTCGCAGCAAGAGGCAAAGAAATTGATTTTCAAAACTGAGTTCAAGACAGAACTGATGTATATGGGACAAAATGATGGTTTTAAAGTCTGGCAGAGGAAGTGAGGTCATCAGTGCCGGAACCAGAAGTGAGTTCATCAGGGCCGAAAAACTGGAAGTGAGGTTATCAGGCCCAGAATTGGAAGTGACATCATCGGGGATAGGGGGAATTTTCTGTAGCTGGTCTGCAGGAGAAAAACAGAACGGGTTAGTGCACTCTGCCACCTCCTGGTCCAGCATGGTATTACCCTCATTCAAGCCCTTTGACTGCCTCCCATGCGCATGTGTGTGACAGGGGGACAGGGGAAAATTTCCAAGGGGGTGAATACTTTTTATAGGCACTGTAACTGATTAGAAATTTACATTATTTCTGTCCAGGATATTGATGTATTACAGCAACTGAAAAAGTTTAAAATGTCATTTTTACTTCTCTTGAGAATAAAATGTTTGTGCTCCTGTTTTCATGGATTTAGCAAAAGGATTTGATTTATGAAATATCCTGTAAGACTGAAAATCATCGTAATAAATCTTAAAATTTTTGGTTTTCAACTTATTTTGTTATTAATACTACAACAATCTAAAAGTGCCCATATTCCAGGTTTTTACTAATGCACAGAATAAGTTTGATCTCAATTTGAACCCTGTAATAAAAATAATTAATATTGTTACCGCAGTTTAAGATCTGCATGAAAATGATACTGACTGGTAATGTTGTTTTACCTATACTGAGTATAATGTCTCTGATCTTTCCTTTAATCTTAAGACTAACAATTCAGTGTGTGTGATTTTTAGAAAGAGGAAAAAGACTATGATCTCAGTTTCCCACTGAACTTCATGAAATCATTTTGAAATAGGTGAAGGATTAAATAAATTGTTTTATACTGTTTCCTTGTTGCACCTTGTCAATATAAGATCTGTAATGGCACCATGCAAGCTAAAATTAAATTAATTCTTATTTTTGTATCACTTTTTTACTCTCAGCTGTTTTCATGTTCTGAATGTTAGTTTTTGTGTGTTGAACCTTTCATAGCTGTGCGCTGCATGACTTAGATGTTGCTATGAGTCATGTTTTCAATTTATTTAGCAAATCTATAATTTCTTCACATGAACATGGTGTCTTTTGAGCAACCTACTCGACGAATCCCTTCAATATTTTTTATTACAAAACTTTTTGAAGGGTACTGTTTATGAAAATACTAGATGTGTATGCCTGTGCTGTAAAAAGCCCGGGCTCGTAGAAACCATTGAAATCATCAAAAAAAAAAATTGAAATGCAGAGTTGGCGGTTTCGTTTTGTGGACTTGCTAGCCCCCCTTCTCTATCAGCGGCTAAGTGAGTTTCTCTCTAATTAGTCTTTCCTCAGCGGTTTCACTTTGCTTTCGCTTTCTTTCAGCTTCTTGCTGTAGCCTTGTATGTCTTTCTTCTTCCGACTCGTTAACTTGGGGCTCTTTGACCTTCATGCTGTAGCCTCGCACTTCCGGGCCGTCTCACACTTCCGGGCTGGACAGACAGACAGACAGACAGACACACTTCCATGCATAGACATTTATATTTAAGATATCTCATAAAAATTAAAGAAAATATTTCATCAGTGATATCCACTAATGAGCAAAAAAAATAAATTGAAATTATGAAAATTTACTATAGATGCTAGAGGAAGCATTAGAATGTAGTCATGGAAAAATAAATAAGCAATATTTTTTCACACCTATAAGGACTAAAAAGTGGTAATTGGTCAATTGTGTCATAAGGAAGTAGAGAGAGAATTCAGGTTTCTTAATTCTCTAATAATGGAAGAGGCAGTCAGTCAGTCAGTCATTTTCCAACCCGCTATATCCTAACACAGGGTCACGGAGCATACACACACACACACACACTCATATACGCACACACCATGCACACACTAAGGACAATTTAGGATCGTCAATGCACCTAACCTGCATGTCTTTGGACTGTGGAAGAGGCAGGTTTTTATAAATTTCCCAGGATAAATTAAACTGCTTTTAAAGGAGAGGCTTTACTATAGTGACTCTAAATAATAGAAATAACTTTACAGAGGGTTTTAAAATTCTCACATAGGCAGTTGCAAATGATTTATTTATCTCTTACCTTGGAAGTTTTCTGAATGATATAAAATTACAGCACATTTTAGTATAGCATGGTCTTGTTACAGTTGCTACTAAAGTAATTATCATTCTGTTTATTTACTTTGCGTTCAGTGAGATAGAAGATGCCACATTCTTTGTTTTGGGATGGATCAAACGTCTGATTTTAACAATGTTCTAGAAGCGATTCCCTGAGGGTGATCCAGCTCGCAGGATAATAATAATAATACATTTTATTTATTTGTAGGCGCCTTTCTAAACACTCACAGACACCGAACAATAGACAAAACGCAGATTATAAACAAAAGTAAAATACAAAAGTCAAAATCAGACAGAGCAATTGTAATCAAAGAGAAAAAGCAGTCTTAAACAAATGAGTTTTAAGTTTAGATTTGAAAAGTGAAGATGATTCAATATTTCTAAGCTTAGGTGGTAGTGAGTTCCAGAGCTGGGGAGCAGAGCAACTGAATGCTCTGCTCCCCATAGTGGTAAGATGGACGAAGGGGACAGTCAAGTGGATAGAGGAAGAGGATCTGAGGGTGCGGGAGGGAATGGCAACATGGAGGAGGTCAGACAGATACGGAGGGGCAAGGTTGTGGATAGCCTTAAAAGTTAGTAGGAGAATTTTGAATTGAATTCAGAAAAGAACTGGAAGCCAATGAAGCTGCTGCAAAACGGGAGTGATATGGTGAATAGAGGGGGTTCTAGTAATGATGCGGACAGCTGAATTCTGGACCAATTAAAGCTTATAAAGAGATTTGCGAGAAAGACCAAAGAAAAGGATATTGCAATAATAGTGACAAGGCTATGAGCAAGGATAGCCGTGGTGTGGGGAGTGAGGGAAGGGCGAATACGATTAATGTTATGCAGGTGGAAATATGCAGACCGGGAGGGAGATGTTATTGATGTGGGACTGAAAGGATAAAGTACTGTCAAGGATGACACCCAGACTCTTAACCTGTGAGGAAGGGGAGACAGAGGAATTATCAATAACAAATGAAAAATGATCAGTTTTGGATAATGTTGAAAACCAGGATTTGATTTCTGCTATGCAATCAGTAAGGGAGGAGGGTGGAAAGGAAGCAGTAGGTTTGCTAGTGAGATACAGCTGGGTGTCATCAGCATAACAGTGGAAGCTAATGTTATATTTACTAACGATATTGCCAAGGGGAAGAAGGTAAATAATGAAAAGGAGGGGCCCCAGGACAGAGCCCTGGGGCACACCTGAAGTAACAGCGGTGGGTTGGGATGTGAAAGTTTTAAGCTGAACAAACTGAGTGCGGCCTGAGAGGTAGGATCTGAACCAATCTATTGGAGTGTGGGAAATGCCAATTGAAGATAATCTATTGAGAAGAGTAGTGTAAAAATAGTGGCAAAAGCTGCACTCTAATCAAGAAGGATGAGAATAGTAATTAAACCAGAATCAGCTGCCATAAGGAGGTCATTAGTAATTTTTATAAGTACCGTTTCTGTACTGTGGAGGGGACGAAAACCAGACTGGAACTGTTCATATAGATTATTTTGAGATAAATGAGAATGAAGTTGAATAGCCACTATTTTTTCAAGACTTTTGGAAATGAAGGGTAGATTAGAAATACGACGAAAATTACTGAAATTAGTCGGATTGGCACCAGGTTTTTTCAGTATTGGGGTTATTGCAGCAGTTTTAAAAGATGAAGGAACAGTACCAGTAGTGAGAGAAGAGTGGATTATAGCAGAAATAAGAGGGACCAGAGAGGGGAGGCGGGCTTTGACCAGAACTGTAGGGAGGGGGTCCAGTTGACAGGTGGATGGCTTAGATCTGAGATTTCTGAGAAGGTAGGTAGCTGAAAAGAGGAAAATAAGTGAGTTGGTGGGTGAAATTCAAATGCATTACTGGAGGAATCTGTACAGAGAGACTGGTGAATCTTCTGGATTTTTTCATTAAAAAAGGACATAAGGGAATTGCAAAATTTAGTTGAGTAAAGGTGAGAAGGTAAAGAATCCGGGGGTTATGTGATATTGTTAAGTAGTGAAAACAATGACTTGGTGTTTCCTTCATTGGAAGAAGTAATGAGAGTATAATAGTTAGATTTAGTTTGGGCAATACAGTCCTTGTAATAAAGTATATGGTTTTTGTACATCTCTTTGTGAACAAAGAGTCCAGTTTTTTTATATAACTGTTCAAGTTGCCGGCCTTTGGCTTTCAAAAGCCAAATTTCAGGCATGGACCAGGGAGCAGAATAGGAGAAAGAAAAGATTTAGTTTTTAATGGAGTGACAGAGTTAAGAATACCGTTAAGTCCAGTGTTATAGTGTGAGACCAGTTCTTCAGGAGTGGATAAATTATCATTGTCTATAAGAGAATCAATACTAGAGGAAAGAGAGTCTAAGTTAATATTCTTAATATTATGGAAAGACATGAGATGGGAAAGCTTAGTGTTGGAAAGTGCAAGTTTAACATTGAATGAAATAAGAAAGTGATCAGTTATGGGGAGTTCATCTGCAGTACAATCAAGCGGGGTAACTCCAGAACAGCAAATCAAGTCCAAGATATGTCCTTTGGAATGAGTAGGAACATCAGTGTGCTGCTGGAATCCAAAACTCTCAAGGCAGGATGTAAAGTCTCTAGTAATAGGGACATTGATATTATCCATATGTATATTGAAATCCCCCAGAAGTATTATGTTTGATGAAACAGTAGATAAGAAAAACAGCAAAGTCATTATTTGCTTTAGGGGGCCGGTAAACAGTTGCAATGATAGTAGGAATAGGTCCATTTAATTGACATACAAGAGATTCAAAAGAACTGAAGGCAGGAACAGATAACGGCAAGACTTTCTAATTCTCACGATACATTAACATGAGACTTCCACCACGGCCAGAGCCACGGGGTTGAGAGATGTAAACAAACCCCAGGGGAGTGGATTTGTTAAATTGGGAAAAGTCATGGGGTTGTTGCTGTGTCTAAGTTAGACAGAAGAACTCAAACTTACGATCAGTGAGTTGTGGATGAGAGGCCCCTTGCTCGTGAGTGAGCGGATGTTCAGCAGACCAAAGTTAACAATGGTGTTATCGCATTTAGCAATGGTGTTAGCTGACCGGGCTAGGCTGGCTAACACACTGTGTTCAGCGATTCTGTCTAAATTACAAGGACGTCGAGAACTGGACCAGATGGAGTTTATTATTTTCGATCTGTCAGCTTGGATACTCCAGCGGGACCCGCGGTGGATGTATCTCTGACGGGGGAGGAATACGATGTCTGGGTGGAGATATAGGTCGGTCAGCGGAGGCTCATACAGCTGAAAGTGGAGTCGGAGTAGCTCGGCAGCTGAGTACTGGAGCAGGCCCATCGTAGGTTGGATAGCGAGAGACATGAGGGACCAAAAAAACACAAACCAAATAAATATCCTACTGTTCCACAGGTTAAGCGAGGACGCAAACAACTCGGATGTCCGGAGAACAAAGCCAGGTAAGTCTCAAGGCGGTGATAGGCCAAAAAATAATCCATATACAGCCAAATCAGCAGTCAAGCTGGAAATCAATCTAACTTTAAATGATTGAAAAATAAAACTAAACAAATAAATCTGCCCGAAATGAAAATGAAAACAGCTGCATAGTCCATTAGATTGTAAGTTAATCGTAAAATAAAAAGAATAAAAAATTAAAGAGTTACTGGAGAGCAGCGGCGAGCAGTCACGCCAGCGTTCACTCAACCGGAAGTGAGGACCCAAGTGGCTGGACCAGGCCAAGGTGACGCCCACATAACACCTGGCTGCGGCAGACAGAGGGTGGGATTGGACTGTGTGTCTGCCTGGGGAGTTGCCAACCAGGATCCCGAGCTGTTCCGTTGTGTGGTGTGTGTTGCAACGCACTGTACCAGTGAATGCTCCCCTACCTGATCTGAAAATATTATACCATTTCTTTAAAAATTTGAAACATTCCTCCACTTTGCCAGCACCATCTCCCCACTCCAGCATTGTGGGTAAAGGTATTTATAAAAAAAAAAAGAAAAAACTAAATAAAGAACCAGACTATCAATGAGAGCTAGCTGAAGGCTTTTGTGTTGCTAATTACCAGCCATCCCACCACAAGCTAGCTCAATAGTAGATACCCACTTACTGATTTTGGAACTGGATAACCCATTGATCCTCATCACAGAGAGTTTGAGTAGTAACAAAATTATAGAAAAATTACTTCTAGAGATAAAATGTGGGAGAAGCCTGAGAAGGCTCTGTGAGATGCAAGTGCCAACTTGGTCACAATGGTGCCCAAAGAGAAAAGCATCAGCTCTAGGATAGGAAAATGGACAGCAGAGAGATCCAGGAGGAGAAAGCTATAGGGGTGAGAAGAGAATAACATTAGTAAGGATCAAAGTAGGAGTGTGTTGTGGGGTACAAAATCTGTACATTTTGGTTTATATTTACATAATATTTTGTTCAAGACAAAACAACAGATAAACAAAATTCAGGACAAATCAAGCATTTTCTCTTCCCAGTTGTACCTAACTTTTAAAACAGCTGTTCCAACAAAGAAAGGAAGACATGCTGGTACCTAAGGCTATTGATTAGTTTATAACCTGGGCATCTGGGACAACAAGTAGCTAAATTATTTCACAGCCTGGGAAAGGAAGAGGTATTAAGCAACATCAAAAAAGTTTTATTGTTTGGGAAAACGGACAGTGAATTCATTCATCATATTGACAGCTTGCCAATCAGAATATCTAACAATCACATCTTGCACAACCTCCAGTAGAATTTTATAATAAATATGCCTCATCTGAAGAGCGACATAGGAGGGAGGAAGAAATAGGGATGAAGACGTCAGTAGAAGAGAACACAGCAACGTCAGAATAGGGTGCTGGCAACGTGTGGCCGTTTCCATCTGATCATCAGAAAAGCATCTCATGAATAACTACAAGTGCTAGATCACAACTGCCTGCGACATTCATCCTTGTCATCTTTAATTATTTTGTAAGTTTTTTTATAGAGTATATATATCCAGACTTTAATATCAGTCCTATTTTCTATTATTCTTTATTCTACTGGTATTATTATATCAATAATAAATACCATGCTACTTTTAACTTTTTATGCTTTGTCTTAATGTCTAGAGTGATTGAAATAATAAGATAGATTTCTTTCAGCACCTGGTGCAGCCATAGATTTGCCATTACCTCTGTGCTGTGAAGTTTATTAAGGGCTGAGGGTGAGAGCTCCACCCAATAGTAGGGAACATTACGTAAAGTAAGGCATTCTTTGCTGATAAATGGCCTATAGTCAAGGATACTGAGCCTTTGCATGTTTAAATGTATTCTTGGAGACGAAAAGTAATATTTAGGTCTGAGATATCTTTAAAACATCGTATGTTGTTCGTGCTGATAATAAGTAAGTCTTTTGTGGTGCTGAGAAAGTGACAGACTGTGTTATTCCTAAGACACTTATGTGGTTTAAAGTGCCAGAGTTTAACCAGCTGTGTGTGTGTCATTCATGGGACACTGTTGTGATTAGGGTCTGTGTGTATGTAAGTCTCATGAAGTCCTAGGAGAGTGACAAGTTGTGTTATTCATCAGGCACTTGTTTTGTTTAAAGTGCTAGTCATTAAGCAGCTGTGTGTTTGTCTTTCATAGGGCACTGTTGAGATTCTGTGTGTATGCGCATATCTATGTATGCGTGTGTTAATCTTAAGGTGCAAGAGTAGATCAAACTCGTAATGAATCTGATGAGTATACTTACCCCATAGGTAAAGGGTAAGTACAGGGAAATATCACGATAATACAGTGCATCAGACCAGTACTAAGACACATGGGTAATAGAGAGCAAAAATGGCAGTTGAGGTCAGTAACCACTGCCATAGCATAACACATTTGGGTTTTAATATACTGATGTGCACACATCAATTAGGTGAGTTAAGTAGGGCTTTTGAGGACATGGAGAATTTTTAAAAATAGTGTTCCAAGATAAAGGAGGAGAGGATTATACTCTTCCTTATTCTGTATAATGGCTAAGGCTCATTAGCAGCTTTAAATGACTGCAGCGTACAGGCCAGAGACGAGGTTTGAATCCTGAGACAGATAAATCATAATCATAAGGGTGGGAGGGAAAAGGATATGTGGAACACCACATGTCTTAAGTCTTAAGGAACTGGGGGATCACAAAATGGGACTACAGCCATTGTAAAGTCCCAAACCCTGAGCCCTCACAAATATTCACAAGTATGCTAATTACCTGATGGGCCTAGGACAGACAGGAGATGAAGTGCCCACCAAATCAAAGGGCCTTGTTGTGAAAGACTCGCAGAGTTCCAACCCTGACAGCAGCCCACGTGTCTTTCAACTTGATGCTGCATAGAGAATAAAAGGACTGAGTTTAGGGAGACATGATTTTAAGATTAAGGGAAGTAGGGCGACACTCAGAGATAGACAGAAACAATGGTTGTAAACCAAACTAAAAATCATGCAGAGGATGAAAGCCCAAATATTATAATTCTAAATTATGTAATTATGTCATGCATACTGCCTGCTACTAGTTAAAATATATTTTTAGCAGGTCCTTTAACATCCATCCATCCTCTTCCGCTTATTTGAGGTCGGGTCGCAGGGGCGGCAGCTTGAGCGGAGATGCCCAGACTTCTCTCTCCCCGGCCACTTCTTCTAGCTCTCCCGAGGCGTTTCCAGGCCAGCCGGGAGACATAGTCCCTCCAGCGTGGCCTCCCCGGGGCCTCCTCCCAGTTGGACATGCCCGGAACACCTCACCAGGGAGGTGTCCAGAAGGCATCCTGATCAGATTCCCGAGCCACCTCATCTGACTCCTCTCAATGTGAAGGAGCAGTAGATCTACTCTGAGCCCCTCCCGGATGACTGAGCTTCTCACCCTGTCTTTAAGAGAAAGCCCAGAAACCCTGCGGAGGAAACTCATTTCAGTCGCTTGTATTCACAATCTCGTTCTTTCGGTGACTACCCATAGCTCATGACCATAGGTGAGGGTAGGAACATAGATCGACTGGTAAATTGAGAGCTTTGCCTTACGGCTCAGCTCCTTTTTACCACAACAGACTGATGCAGAGCCTGCATCACTGAGGACGCCGCACCGATCCGCCTGTCGATCTCACGCTCCATTCTTCCCTCACTCGTGAACAAAACCCTGAGATACTTGAACTCCTCCACTTGGGGCAGGATCTCGCTCCCAACCCTGAGACAGCACTCAACCGTTTTCCAGCTGAGGACCATGGTCTCGGATTTGGAGGTGTTGATTCCCATCCTACCCGCTTCACACTCTGAAGATCACGGCCTGATGAAGCAAACAGGACAACATCATCTGCAAAAAGCAGTGACCCAATCCAGAGTCCAACAAACCGGACCCCCTCAACACCCAGGCTGCGCCTAGAAATTCTGCCAATAAAGTTTATGAACAGAATCGGTGACAAAGGGCAGCCCTGGCGGAGTCCAACTCTCACTGGAAACGTGTTCGACTTACTGCCGGCAATGCGGACCAAGCTCTGACACCGGTTGTACAGGGACCGAACAGCCCTTATCAGGGGGTCCGGTACCCCATACTCCCGGAGCACCCCCCACAGGATTCCTCGAGGGACACGGTCGAACGCCTTTTTCAAGTCCACAAAACACATCTAGACTGGTTGGGCAAACTCCCATGCACCCTCCTGGGCCCTGGTAAGGGTGTAGAGCTGGTCCACTGTTCTGCGACCAGGACGAAAACCACACTGTTCCTCCTGAATCCGAGGTTTGACTATCCGACGGACCCTCCTCTCCAGGACCTCCGAATAGACTTTTCCTGGGAGGCTGAGGAGTGTGATCCCTCTGTAGCCTCGGTGGTTGGACCACCACCCCGGTCTGCCAGTCCAGAGGCACTGTCCCCGATGTCCATGCGATGTTGCAGAGGCGTGTCAACCAAGACAGTCCTACAACATCCAGAGCCTTGAGGAACTCTGGGCGCATCTCATCCACCCCCGGGGCCCTGCCACCAAGGAGTTTTTTGACCACCTCGGTGACCTCAGTCCACAGGCTCTGATTCCTCATTGGAAGGCATGTTAGTGGGATTGAGGAGGTCTTTGAAGTACTCCCCCCACCCACAACGTCCCGAGTCTAGGTCAGCAGCGCACCATCCCCACCATATACAGTGTTGACACTGCACTGCTTCCCCCTCCTGAGACGCTGGATGGTGGACCAGAATCTCCTCGAATCCGTCCGAAAGTCATTCTCCATGGCTTCCCCAAACTCCTCCCATGCCAGAGTTTTTGCCTCAGCAACCACCAAAGCTGCATTCTGCTTGGCCTGCCGGTACCTATTAGCTACCTCTAGAGTCCCACAGGACTGTAGGACTCCTTCTTCAGCTTCACGGCATCCATCACCACCGGTGTCCACCAACGAGTTCGGGGATTGCTGCCACGACAGGCACTGGCCACCTTACGGCCACAGCTCTGGTCAGCTGCCTCAACAATAGAGGCATGGAACATGGCCCATTCAGACTCAATATCCCCCACTTCCCTTGGGACGTGATCGAAGTTCTGCCGGAGGTGGGAGTTGAAGGTACTTCTGACAGGGGATTCTGCTCACAACATGTTTGGGCCTACCAGGCCTGACCGGCATCCTCCCCCACCATCGAAGCCTACTCACCACCAGGTGGTGATCAGTTGACAGCTCCGCCCCTCTCTTTGCCTGAGTGTCCAAGACATGTGGCCGCAAGTCCGACGACATGACCACAAAGACGATCATTTAACTGTGGCCTACGGTGTCCTGGTGCCAAGTGCACATATGAACACCCCTATGCTTGAACATGGTGTTCGTTATGGACAATCCATGACGAGCACAGAAGTTCAATAACAAAACACCGCTTGGGTTCAGATCAGGGGTGCCATTCCTCCCAATCACGCCCTTCCAGGTCTCACTGTCATTGCCCACGTAAGCATTGAAGTCTCCCAGCAGTATGAGGGATTCCCCAGAAGGTATGCCCTCTAGGGACTCCAAAAAGGGTGGGTACTCCAAACTGCTGTTTGGAGCATATGCATAAACAACAGTTAGGACCCGTCCCCCCACCCGAAGGTGGAGGGAGGCTAACCTCTCGTCCACCGGGGTAAACCCCAATGAACAGGCTTCAAGTCTGGGGGCAATAAGTATGCCCACACCCGCTCAGCACCTCTCACCAGGGGCAACTCCAGAGTGGTAGAGAGTCCAGCCCCTCTCAAGGAGATTAGTTCCAGAGTCCAAGCTGTGCGCCGAGGTGAGCCCGACTATATCTAGCTGGAACCTCTCGACCTCGCGCATTAGCTCAGGCTCCTTCTCCTTCAGAGAGGTGACATTCCACATCCCAAGAGCCATCTTCTGTAGCCGAGGATTGGACCGCCAAGGTCCCCGCCTTCGGCCACCACCCAACTCACACTGCACCCGACCTCCTTGGCCCCTCCCATAGGTGGTGAGCCCATGGGAAGGGGGACCCACATTGCCTCTTCAGGCTGTACCTGGCCGAGCCCCATGGGTGCAGGCACGGCCACCAGACGCTTGTCATCAAGCCCCACCTCCAAGCCTGGCTCCACAGGGGGGCCCCGGTGACCTGTGTCACGGTGAGGGAAAACGCTGTCCAAATTTTTTATTCTTCATAGGAGGTTTTGTTAATTTTTTTGATCCTTTAACATTCCATACAAAATGAGAGATGGGGGATCTGACAGGGGCCAATATCTAACTGTAAAAGAGAGGGGAATATGGCGCTGACCAATTTAAAAATGAGGAACCTTATTAATTTTGATAATAGATAATACATCTTCTGGGGGACATGGTGTATAATGATGGGGGTACTTAGGTCCAATATATGCAGGGTAACAGTGATAGCTGGGACAAAGGGAGAAAGACATAAAAAGCTAAAAGGGTTAGGTGCAGCCCCTTTCTCATTTAATTGAAATCGGAGCCAATTTCAGTTAAAACAGGATCTAAGGAAGGATTTATCATTTGCTGGATTTATCATGACAGACCCAGCATTAGACTTTCATTATCAAGCCAAATTCTTCACACTGTCATACACTGCAGAAAACCCACAGAGGGGATGAATGTCATATCTGGCCAAAGCCTAATATAAAATTAACAAAAAGCCGCATATATCTATCTACCACAGAGTGCTGGTGCCTATCCCCAGATGTGTACTAGCCTATTCACACACATAACCACATTTACTCCAAGCATACCAATTTAAATGTATCAAGCAACCTTCTATAAAACTCTTCGGGATGTGGTTGGAAACCAGAGATGTTACGAAAAATGTCTATAGACAAAGAGGAAACTCGCAAACTCCACACGTGCAGTGCCCAGTAAGGGATTTCAGCCTAGGACTGTGCAGCACATTGTTTTATTGCATGTGTTTTTGTGTTTTATTGTAAAACTGCAATAATTGAAGTATACGCACATTCCTAGGTATGGTCTGTTAGTTGTACTTTATCATATTAAGGCATTAGATTGAAAAATAAAGTCTTTCTGAAGATGGATGACAGGCAATACTATAAACATAGGTATGGAGCTAGGGAATGATACGTTAAGAAATTTAAACCTTATCATACAAATAAGTACACAGACAACCATCAAATGCACATTCTTGTGTCCAGAAGGCTAAATGTTATGTTAAATTGGCATTGAGAGGAATTATCGTTAAAAGAAGATATACTGAATTTGATCATAATAGAAAGATGTGAAACAACAGAAGATGTCAATTGTCAGGTTGTAGGAATGGGGTCAAAAATATCTTAAACATGATAAGCCTAAGGCTGTATTATACTTAAGAAGTCAAATAAGATTGAAAAATAAGAGAATGCATTGACAGAGTAAATTTGTGTTGGGAAAGTGTGTTTTATCATCATGAAATATTGATTTACACATTGTGTTGCATTAACAGGTAAGTAAAAAATCGCAGCTTCAAAAGATCAAATCTTTCCCAGAAAGGTATACCATTTGTTGTGAACCAACAACAAAGTGGAAGTACATACAAAACAGTTTTGTCAAACATTCATATAAAAATATAGGATTTATTGATTCTTGTGCCAAAAGCTGAAGTGGTCATCATTTAACATATGATGTGAAAAATTGTTTAATTCTTTGAAAACTGTCTTCTTAATATTTTTATTTAAAATGTAGATGATTGGAAGGAATACTGAAAATGTAATAGCATGACCATTACTGTAAATGTCTGTGATTCTTTGTTGTTCTCACATGCTTTAAATTAGGCAATATCCTTTTTAGTTTAGTTGAAACTATGCTTTTACTTCATATGCCACAGAATAGTTTATTTATTGCTTTTGAATAACCACTAGATGACACTGTTTAGCTAAATACCATTTTCAAAATAAATGATGCCAGTCTAAGTTAGATGAAGGTTTATACTATATGAAACAAGAACATTTATTTTTACTGAGTTAAATACCTAACAGTATTTCTTATGACGAGTATAGTGCTCTGAGCGTGTAACTGGGATGTTAGCTAAATTAAATTTGCTGAATTAAACCAAATTGTTCACAGGATGACCCCAATAGATAATGTCTAAATAAAAAGCATATGAACATTCATCTGATTAAGTAACTGAAATGGATAGCTGGATCTATAATGAATTATATTATATGCTTATATTCTAGTATTTATATTACAAAGTGTAAGAAAACTCTAATCCATTTTCTGAACCTATTTTTCTTATTATAGGTTTGAAGCGGCAGTAGCTTTTTCCACTACAAAGCACACTAACACATACATACATCCATATTCACTGGTATAGAACCAGTAAACTGACACTAAGCTACCTATCATGTGTGATTGTTTAATGACACTGAACATAAGGTAAACAAATGTAGCTGCCTTGGGCACGAAATGAAACAGAAAAGTCCAAAACAAACACAGGAGTCGTCAGGCTTTGTAATTCCAATGTTTCTGTCACCAGGTAGGAGCTCCAACCTGTGGCGTGTTCTATTCACAATGGGATTTATAGGTGGTGGACCAGAAGGGGAGGAGTCACTTGCCCTCACTGGGCACCTTCTCAGTATTGCGGAGGAAACAGAGGAGGACAAATTTGTGCCAGTGCCCCCTCTCAAATCAAGGTGGTAGGACATACCTTAGATTAGCCCAGAGAGTGATCCACTGGCGCTCATGCGTGACACGTGTGTTCTGGGGCTGTAAGCGACTCCTGGAATACACAGGTGAAAAAAAATTGTTTGTAAAGAAGGGGAGAACATGGAGAGAAAAGACAATGGGATTTGAACACAGATTCCCAGGGCTTTGAGACAGGATTCTAAACCATTGTGTCAGCATGCAATTTGTAAGAAGACAAGTTTAAACATTTTATAAGGCATAAAAATGAAGACTAAAGAACAGAGACAAAGAAACAACAAAAAGTAAATAAAATAGGAAAATGGTTCAGAACTACTTTAAAATGCTTGGTTCTCTCTCTGAACATTAATGGCTCAATAGTAAAGAAATGTTAACTGTTAACTGTATTATACCACCAAGACTGTGCCTAGAAAAGATGTTTTAGAATGTTAAAGATGAAGAGGGTGGCCTAGGTTTTTAAATCTGTGAGTTTGCCTGTTATAACCGAACATAGACTCCCAGTCTAGCTGAGGATTGTTATTAACTGGAGTTTTAATTTTCTTCTTCTCCTTCGTCATCTGGCCATATCTTAGTTATTATGTTCATGGATTTTACATTGTCTATGTTAATTATTAAGATTAATTCTTTTTCCGTTTTTTTAATATAATGTGTGTGTTTAAATATAAAAATGCAGTATGTTTTAGTAATTTACAATTACATTATAGCTGTAAAAAGTACCCCAATCCTGTACTCAGTGAAGGGTGCTATTATGAATGTCTGGTAAAAAGGCAAGTCCAGTAGGACAAATGGAAGTTTTAACCAGGAGATGGCAGGCATTCAGATTGGTACATCAAGAGGAACATTAAATAGGCAGGCATTGTTCTGAGCATGTTTGAATAGGAAACAGAGCTTGAAGCCAGAAACATTCTGTAGTGAAAAAGTGCAAACTTAACCAATTAAACTTTCCTTCTAGTGCTAGTACTTTGATATTTAATGGGTCTTTGAACCAAACTTCCAAGTGCACCACCATATTTAATTGAGAAGGTGTGATGATACGGTCATAAATCGTGTGTTTATCAACTTGGGTTGCTGCTTCAAACAATATGGTGGAATCAATGCAACAAACACACAAGACGGTGGCAATGTGACACCTGGGAAGAAAACACATTATACAATGGTGGCAGCAATGACATATTAAGAAAAAAATAAATAACAAAAATAAAAAATAATATTACATCCAAAATACCTGAAAATGGTTCAAGAGGAAATCATATGAGTTCATGATAGCTCTCTACACAAAAACAAAAGCCAAGCAAAATGACACCTTTTATTGGCTAACTAAAAAGATTACAATATGCAAGCTTTTGAGGCAACTCAGACCCCTTCTTCAGGCAAGATGTAATACAGAAACTGGAGCTCCCTGTGTTTATATACACACTAGGACAAGAAACAACATTGGTAAATCTTTAAGTGAGAAATCATAAATGTAAAAAATTAATTAATTTCTTCAGGCTAGGGTTCATTTAACAAGAGAGAAGAACAATGTATGGTCAAGATCTTTGGATAACTGTCCAACAATGTCTTTTGAAGTTTCTAATGAGTTTTTCAAAACAATGTGGATCTGTAGTCAGGTTGTCTGTGTCAGTCTGAACACATCATCATGAACACATCAGATTATATACAGGAGGCACAAAGACAATTGTCCAATACAATGCATTATTACAAACTGCAAGAAGACCCAACAGATCTCTACAAAAAAGGAACTAAAAAAGATAGTAAGTAGCTTTCCTCTTGACATCAGGGATCATGTAAACAATTTAATTTCTGAGAACTCCAAAATGGGTTACTTCTACATGCTTCCTAAAATCCACAAAGAAGGGAACCCAGGAAGGCCTATAATCTCAGGAATTGGCTCCCTCACAGAAAATGTTTCAGGTTGGGCGGAGCACATCCTTAAACCCCTCACCCGTAATACAACCAGTTACATCCAGGACACCACTGAAAATAGAAATAGAAATGATAAAATTCACTCTGACATAATCTATTCTCTTTTGGACAAGATTGCTACAAATGGGGACTGCAATGGGCTGTCGGTTTGCACCTCACTATGCAAACCTATTTATGGCAAAATTGGAGGAAGACTTCATGTCAATGTGCATCGTAAAACCAATGTATATGACATCTTCATAATCTGGACTGCCAGTGAGAAGGACCTCCTCCATTTTTATAATGAATATAATTCTTTTCACCACAACATAAAACTGAAGCTAAATTACTCAAAAGCAGAAGTCAGCTTCCTTGACACCACTGTTCAACTGAAAGACAACACCCTTGTAACTTCTGTTTTTCATAAACCAACAGACAGAATGACCTACCTAAGAAGTGATAGCTTCCACCCCAAGCATATAAGGCGCTCCATTATTTTCAGCCAAGCAATACAGTACAATCGTATCTGCTCAGACCCGACAGACCAGGATAAACAACTGCAGGAGCTCAGACAAGATTTCATCAGACAAGGTTACACCCCCAAAACAACAGACACTCAAATAAGAAGAGCTACTGCCATACCCAGAGACAACCTTCTGGAATATAAAAACAAAGACAACAAGAACCACATCCTCCTTGTTGTCACCTACAACCCACATCTTGAAACACTTCGAAAAATTATAAAAGAACTTCAGCCAATGCTAAACAATGACCAAACACTGAAAAACTTATTTCCTGAACCTCTCCTCCTGGCATACAGACAACCATCAAACCTTCAGCAACTAATTGTCCGAACGTCCCTAAGTGAAAAAACAGAAAATGGGACATCTCCCTGCCTAAAGAAAAGATGTAAAACGTGTGCCCACATCTACAATACAGACCGTATAGTTATACCACACTGCCGACTTAAACATCACATAAAGGGATCATTTTCCTGCAGATCATCTGATGTGGTCTACCTAATTCTCTGCATGAAATGTCCTGACACTGCACTCTATGTGGGAGAAAGCGAACAAACACTCTGCCAGAGAATGAATTTACACAGGTTCCACATTAAACATGGCAACACAGATGTTCCTGTAGTGGCCCACTTCAACAGCCATGGACACTGTGAGATTGACTTTAAAGTCACAGTGCTTATGGGCAACTTCAAAACACAGCAAGACAGAAAAGAATGGGAAGTTAAACTCATGCTAAAATTTAATACATTACAACATGGCTTGAATAAAGACAAGAGTTTTATGGCCAGATATGATGATTGTTTACATCTCTCAGAATGACACAGACAACCTGACTACAGATCCACATTGTTTTGAAAAACTCATTACAAACTTCAAAAGACTTTGTTGGACAGTTATCTTATCCAAAGATCTTGACCATACATTGTTCTTCTCTCTCTTGTTAAATGAACCCTAGCCTGAATGAATCTATTAATTTTTTACATTTAAGATTTCTCATTTAAAGATTTACCAATGTTGTTTCTTGTCCTAGAGTGTATATAAACACAGGGAACTCCAGTTTTTGTATTACATCTTGCCTGAAGAAGAGGCCTGAGTTGCCTCGAAAGCTAGTTAGTTAGCCAATAAAAGGTGTCATTTTTCTTGGCTTTTCTCTACATTCATAATGGCTAACACGGTACAACACCCTAGTACTACAAAAACAATTAAATTAAAACGATTGAGAAATAAAATTCAGCATTCGGACAAGAAGGAAACTTGTTAGGTAAGCCATTTATAGGCCTATTATCAAATTTAAAAACTTACAAACTTTATTTGCTTGAGTGAAGTAAAAATGAATCAGTTCACTATACAGTATTAAGAGTTCAGCAAAACATAGGATTGTATGTGACAGTGGCACTAAAAGAAGTGAGATTTCAGGGCACAGTCTGTTGTGGGTACACAATTGACTCAAACACAGGAAGTAAAGGGTTATGGTTAGGGGATCTTTTTCAGAATTAGGTGATGTTAAAAGTGATGTTCTTCAGGGATCAGTACTGGAATTGCTGCTTTTTAAAATATATAAACAATATAGACAAGAGTCTAATCAATAAGCTGGTTAAGTTTGCAGATGATATCAAACTAGGAGGAAGGACAGATAATGTTGAATCAGCTAAATTATTACAGAGAGATTTGAGGTAGATGAGATTTAATGAGAGTAATTGTACAATATTACATAATGGAAGTAAAAATATTTGATTTGAATATAAAACGGGAGGTCTGAAACTTGAAAATCCTCATGAAATGGTCCAAGTACTAATATTGGACTCGTCACTGTCTACATCCAGCCTCTAAAGCCTGCTGTCTTCAATTGGAACAGGCCACAAAAATGATGATCTGGCTTTCAAAGTTTGAATTGCAATAAAGTCCCAAAATATAAATATAAATGCCTCAAATGGGAGAGAACCATCAATTTCTAGCTTATTAAGACAAGTAAAACAAAATATCCTTAAAAATACTTATTAACATTAATCCTTAAAATATTTTATTAGCAAAATAGAAATAAAAAATATTTAAAAGAGCTTAAAAGGCAACCCAAGATGAATAAATCCCAATGCACAATCCGTAAGCAAAATCCAACATCCAGAATCAAAAATATCAAGAATAACAATACTAACTTAACTTCAAATGCAAGCTCAATTGTTATACTGCGGAATCTCCCTTTCTTTGCTCAATATAAAGCCAGAAGTAGGACTCAGCAGCAGTGATCACAGGGTGGCCCTGTGTCCTGGGGCTCCACCCATAAAGAACATAAAATGTCAGAACATGTAAAGTCACAGAACACAACTATCGACAAAATAGAAACTACACAAAATGTGAAAAAAAAGTTAAATAACGAAACATGACATAAAATACAGAAGGATTCAGACTGTTATGTAATGTAAAAAGTATGAGCTATGAGAAAAGATTGAAGGAACTGAACTTTTTCAGTTTAAGCAAATGGAGATTAAGAGCACACATGATTAGGAATTAGTACAGTGGACACTAGTTGTTACTTTTAAATTAATTCTGCAACAAGAACACCAGGATACAGTTGGGCATTATTTTTGCACAAATGTTAGGAAGCTGTTCTTCATGCAAAGAACCATAGACGCATGGAATAAATTAGTAAGTAGCATGGTGGAGAGTAGTACTTTAGGGACCTTTGAATCACAACTTGATGTTATTTTGGACAATCTAGGCGAATAAGATGGACAAACTTGTTGGGATGAATACCCTGTTCTCATCACTATTTTTCAAATGATCTGAAAGAATCTGTTATTGAAGAACACCTTAATTGGCTTGGAAGTAAAAAGATGAAAGTCCTTTGGTTACCCAGTCAAACTTCTCAGTGGCAAAATTTGAAAATGGTGGGCTATAAGAGCTTTCTTTGAAGTTTAAAAAAGGATGGAGGAAGTCTTCCAAGAGTTATAGGCAACTGCCCAATTATTGAGGCAAAGTGCCGCCCAGCTGGATACTGTGTGAACACTAGATTCTTATATAAGCAGCGGGTTTCAATGTTTGATTTTAGTGAAGGTATTTGCTGACAACAAATTTTGTGCTGAAAAACTTTACTCTTGATATTGAGAGCATGACAATACAAATACAGATTAGAACAAAAGATAAAAGTACAGTGTGTAATACTACAGTATATAGCAAAATATTTAAAGGCCTGAATGCTTAGGTAAAATTAATTATTTCATTAATATTTCTATTGATAATTTGTTTTTACTTCATGGTGAGACATTGGCATCAAACTACATTCATCTTTTTTGTGATTGCCTAGTCTCTAATGTTACTTTGCAAAAGCTGTAGAGATACAATGCTTTAAAGCCTATACTGTATTTCTCTTTTTTCCTAAAAGTTTCTTTTTATGCAACCTGTTTGAATGTATCAAGCATTCTTTTAGCATCCTGTTGGTTTTAGGCAGGTTTATACTTTTTATATTTGCAGATAGCATTTTATATACTGTTCATTTTGGGTATGGATATTGCATTGTGATCCTGTGAGGTCCTTTATAATAGCAAATGCTATTAATGACGCCATAACTATATAGGTGAACAGATAAACAAATATTGCCCTTTCGCCAAACATATATGACTAATTTTATTTTTTTCCTTCTGACTGTATTTGCATAACAGCATCAAAATATTAATCATTTCTCCTTTCATGAGAATCTACTCACCCATCAGTACATATTTGTAAGTGTGTAGATACTGTTATTATAGCTTATTTCACTGATGAAAGACAAAAAGTAATTTTTCTGTATATGTTTCAGGAATTTCAGTCTTTTACCCTTTGTTTCATTAGTGTATAACTATTATTCTCATTCATAAGCTCAATGTTATTAAGAAATTTAATGTGTGCAAAGATCGTCTGCACAAGGTCATTTTTTAATTTGGTGTGTGAAGCTGTAATATGTTTTCCTTACTGTAAATGAATATTATAATTATAGTATAATTATCAAAGTTCTTCTCCCATAAAAGGAAGAAATATAAAAAAATTACCCTATTATAAATATAATTTTTCTACATTACAAAATTCCAACTTTTACAAACTTACAAAGTGTAATACTGTATACTTTTAAAACTATTTTAGATGATCAAACACAAAGTTTTGAAGCCACTAAATTATGAGTGGACTTACATCTTTTTGTGTGAAAATGTACAGGATACAATATGTATACACTATAAAATACAGTACGTGTTTTGAGTACACATAATATACTGTACTGGTATCCAGGGTGTATAAAAGAACAGGGATCCAAATTTCATTGCAGTTTAATGTAAATCATTTCTCAATTATGTAATACTAAAAAAAAATTAAAGATTTTAAATTAGTGTAACTTGTAAGACATTGAAAAAGCTTGGATAACAACAGCTACTTTAATTTTTCTAATAAGAGTTTCACAATTATCCAGTATTGCTGGCTAAACTGAGGTTATGTTTGCACTGTCAGTAATGTTATTGTTAAATCAGAAAATGGCAGTGGAAGTTTTAGAATTCCACGTGCTTTTGTAGTTAGTAATTGTTCTCTTGAAATGTGCCAGGTGATCTTAGAGTTTACTCTTTTGTTTTAATCCAGACACATCTGAACCTCAAATGTATACAGTACATGTTATTTTTAAAATACTATCAAATAACATACTGTATAAGACGCCATGAATACACATTTCATTGATTGTAAATGGTCTTTGGTATCTTGTTACCTTGAAATCAAGAGTAAAGTTACAGCTAATTTGGGTGCACTACCAATATAATTTTGTGTTTTTCTTTCACCCTTGTCATTCCACATTTTATTTACTTTGTCATTGTAACATTATATTGTAAATATACATTAACTTCTCAAAAAACTTACTAGCTTATAACGTCATCTGCTGCAACAGCATACTAACTTTCCTTACTCTCCTTCTTACTGTTCCAAACACCAAGTTGCGCAACTGTCATGAAACCCTCATTTAGCTTCTTGTGCTCTTACAGTCAGGGACAGCTTCCTAAACATGACTTGACTTTGAAGTCCAGACTGAAGTCTTATCTGAATTCTCTGGTCCTTTCATTTCTAAATTTTTTGGAATGTTGGCTGTGAAATATCCATGCCAAATGTATATGTTTATCTTGTTACATAGATTTTTCTAATTTTGCCTTGTGGTCATACTAGGTAGTTTTACACTATAAGGATATTTTATCTGTAAGGATCACTTGGATAGTACTTTAGTTGTCTACACTAGAGGACATCACTGATACCAAACACCAGGCACAACTACAACACACCAGACTCTGGTCCAAACAATGTTTCATTTTCACACACAAATACCTTTAAAAAGGTATTACTTCACAATCATTACCCTAAACTTCAAGTTCTATTTCTCTCCTCTTCCTCCTACTCCTCTCAAGATTATCTTACTCCATACCCCATGCCTGATTCTGTTTTAACTGGCTGAGGCATCAGAGGCATAGTCTGGAAGAACTTTCAAGTGAAACTGAGCTCTGGGACAACAGGAGAGTCTACTCCCAGCAGCTCCCTCCAGCTGATCTGAAAGACCCCGAAATGACTGCCTGTCGAAACTACATGACTATAAGTGTCCAAACGGTAGCACTGTCAGTAGCACCAACACCAAATGGGGGAACATGTCCTTGGCAGGCTGTCTCCAATAGTCCTTCCATTATGATGGTCTCATGTACAGATAAAGAAAGAAAATCAATACTGGTACGGATACCAACCCAACCTTTTCTTCCTTTACAGTGTTTAAATTTATAAGGTACACTTTGTAGCTCATTCTTATATCTGTTATTAAAGCATTTTTTTGTTTTTTCTTTTTTGTTAATCTGATTAGTCTGTATGAAGGATTTGGTATTGTAATCTTATTTTTTCTATAAAGCACATGATAATACTGTAAGCTGTTAATGATGCTATATAAAATTGACTTACTAATTGAACTTTATGTTCCTTGTTTTACTGTTGCTTTTACTATGCTTATCCTTTGGTGCTGTCTAGGTGTCATTTAGTTCTTTTGTGCTATCCCTGATATTTTTCTTTATTTATTTGTGATTTAGGCCTATAATTGTTTCTGAAAGAAAATATCACAAAAGATATATGAAAAATAAAAGAAAGTCAAGTTGTCCTTTTTTGCAAATACTATTGACATGTTTACCATATGCTAATCATAATTTATTAAGGTAAAAGTGTTATCCTGCACCAAGTTGTATTCTGATACAACCATCTACTTACTAAACTCTTTATCAGGATTCAGGGTCACAAGGAGTCAAAACTGGAGTACTTGAAGAAAATGTACATGGAGACAAAGAGAATGTGCTAACTCCTCAGATACAGTGATTGTGCTGGAAATGAAAGCAAACGTCCTTGTGCGTGGATGCAGCTGTGGTAATCTGTGCCACCCCAAAGCAACAGATTTAAATAGTTGCAGCTCCCAAGTATTTTCTTTCAATAGTATACATTGTGGCCACCAGGGTGCGTTCCAGCTTCCCAAACACCTGACACAATGGCTCGGACACAAGTATAAAATGAACAAGAGGATTTATTTCAGGAAACTCTTCTCCAGGAAGCATTTCCCACAGCACTGTCACAGTCACAAAACTGCACACAGCAATACTCTACTCTCTTCTCTCTGTCTTTTTTCTTTTTGTCTCTGCCTCCTCCACTCTTCCCAGCAAGCTTCGTCCTCCTTTCTCCCGACTCTGGCTCCTGGAGCAGTGGCAGGCAGCTCCATTTAAGTTATCCCTTAAGGTAAGGTGAGAACTCCATGAAGTAGGGCTGATTAGTCCCTGCAGCACACCCTGGTGGCACCTACAGAACCCAACAGGCCTAAGCTAAAGAACTCCAGTTCCCATGATTCCTTGTGTGAATCTGGGATACTGATGCAACCCAGGGGGCTGCCATCTAGCATTCTGGGACAGACAATGCCCTGTGCATGCTGTCTCCCATGTTCTTGCTGACTGAGGGCATCCTGGATGGGCCAAGTTCCCAGCCGCCCCTTATAACATTCATCTATAATTCCAGGATCCTCGGTTCAAATCACAAGTGGACCATTGACTATTTGTAGTTTACACATTATCCCCATGTCTGCAAAGAATTAATGTCTAGTTCTTCACCTGCGTCCCCAATGAGTTGCAGATCCTCTTTACTGGTGACTCTAAATTGGCTATGTATGAGTAATTATGGATATTTTTTTAAGTGTGCCCTTCAAAAGAGTAAAGCTATTCTTCTGACATTAGTAGAGTTTGTATACTCATATTGTGATTTTCTCTATATTTCTCCATATAGGTAGGTCTCTCTCCTATATCTAAAATGCATTTGTAACTTGCACCCATTACTGGCATTACATGCTTCAGGTCACCAAGACTCTGAATTTCATTAATTCCTTGGCGTTACATTTTTTTTCTTTAAAAAACGTGTAAAACTGTTGCATTTTTTTGGCTTGAAAAATTACATAATTATTAAATCTGATTGTTCTACTGTAAAATGTGCAATACACTAAAAGTACAAAGTCAGAAGTGTAGAAAGTATAATAATGATACAAATAATAATAACAATGGTGAATAATAATGATAATAAAAATTATGTGAATACCGTATGTGATGTCAAAATGTGTCATTTGTGTGGTATATCTTGAATCATTGTGAAGTACACAATCCAATGTCACAGTCGGGACAATAGTAGCATGATACCTTGCAGATTTTGTTTCCTGACTGATAAGCTTTTGAACAGCACAATGTACGTGTATTTTTGACACGCGCGTCACTTTCAGATTCATCAGAATCACTTTCGATTTCACTGCCTGTTTCAATTTGACTTCCTGAAAGCAGATTCACTTCGTCATCACTGCTTGTATCACTATCAACACCTTGGCTGCTGAACAATATTTCTTGCAAGACACCATTTTGAAGCTAGGAGAAGACATGTCTGCTCCATTGCCTACTTAACACTAAGGCCCGTCGCTTATGGAAGACACACTTATATTGTTTCCGGAGAAATGCTTGGCACTAAAACTGTTGCCACTTATACAGCTCAAGTAATCCTTGTGTCTAACGCTTACATGAGACACATCTATACAGTTGCCTGAGTGATGCTCGGGTCTAATGCTAAGGAGGTTAAAGGAAAAGTCCAAAAATAATATTTACTATATGTTACTTTCCTTATATAGTTTATAGTGATGGCTAAATCATGACATGGCCAATTAGGAATTGCCAATCAACAGCAATCATTGTCTTTAAAGTATGTGGTAAGAGTGCCACAGTACCTGGAGGATATCCACACAGACATGGGGAGAATGTGTAAACTCTACAGCAGCAAAGAGTGAATTCAAGCAAAATGGAGTACTATTATGAACAATGATACTTTTCCTCTCTTTTTCACACCGAGTACTTTATGCCAAAAATTATTCAGCGGACGTGTCTCAAGAAACGCTACTGGGGATCCTTTTATGCTGACAGCCATACATTTGCATAATGCTTTACTGTGACTGTGACAGCCAAGATGGAAATTTGCTTTCTAGTCATTCGGGTGTGTTTTCAGACCATAGTGTGTGTGTGTATATATTGTGGGGTACGGCCCGGACAGAGACAGACAGACATGATGTTGATCACCACACACACGTTTATTTACAAATAAGAGCATCAACCCAGTGCCACAGCACCAATCACCCCTTCAAGTCCAGGCCTTCACACAATGCCTTTTTCTTCTCTGGTCCGCCTCCACTCCTCTCCTCTCCTCTGAGCTCTGTCCTCTTCCACCCGAATCCAGCCCTCGAATGGAGGGAGGTGGCCCCTTTCATGCAAGCCTGGATGGGCTCCAGGTGCTTCCCGACACTCCTCCGCGGACACTCCCCTGTGTGGCAGAAGTGCCGGCTGTGCACCTGGCAGCACAGGGGAGTGTCAGCGGAAGGTTACTGGAGGTTACTGGAGCACATCCGGGTGGCTATAAAAGGGGCTGCCTCTCTCCGTACGATGGCTGGAGTTGGGATAGAAGGAAGGACGAGGTCTTGGAGGAGGCAAGGAGGTGGCCTGAAGAGAGAAAGAGGCAGTGTGAGGCCTGGACTTTGGGGTGAAGTGGGTTGTGTGGCACTTTATTATTGTATATAGTCTGTAAATAAACATGTGGTGGTGCTTTGCAACATGTCTACCTGTCTGTGTCTGGGGCTCATTCCACGGGAGAAAAGAGTAAAAGAGAAAGAAAGAGAAAGAACGGAGGTTGCAGGAAGCAGCGAGGAGAGAGAGCCGGTGTAAGCAAGAGCAAGTGAGAGCTCTCGTAGGCAACCGGACAGTAGTAAGGTCAGCTGCAGGAAGGGCAACTCCCCTGTTGAGAAGCCCATATGGGAGAAGCAGGGGAGCCACCAGATAAAAGAAGACACCGTGCTTTGGATTTTAAAGGGACTGCTTCAAGCATTGTTTTTTTTTTCTATTTTTTTAACCTCCACTCAGCACCTGTTTTTATGGATTATTTATTTAATGAAGACTTTTTAAAACACTACTTTATTTAATTTGGACACTGTTTTGTTGTTGTTTTTAATAAAAGCACTTTTGCACATTGTGCACCATCCCCTTGCTCTATTTGTTGTGTCTCACTGCCAAGCTCATCGGTAACATTACTGACAGTGACGGGTTCAAGAGCTCCCGGACGGATGATGGGAGCATGCAGCGAACCTGCATTGTCACAATTCAAAAGATCAAACTATCACCTAAAATATATTTTCACAGAAGCCACATAACATGTCGTTGACCAACATCAGCATTTGTGTGCACACATACCTCTGCAAGACACTCTCTCTCATCATGACAAGTCAAAAGGGCACACATCAATGGACTTTTTTCCCTGCAAATAGAAACACATCTCCAAGAAGATATTATTTTTGATCATAACAAAAATTAAGCGCAATGCACATTTACTTTTGGTCAAAGTAAGCATCTGCAGTACAGTAGTTAATTCAAATAGAAGGATATATCGGCCATTAATTACTTTGCTAATTTTTGCTAACCATACTAGATCACTAAATAAAACTGCCAGGTGAATCAAGTCTTGAAAAAATTCACAAATTTGAGTGTAACATAGATTTTAAGAATTGCTGGACATTTTTCTTGACAGAAAAAACCTTGTGGTGGGTAATGCAGTGTGTCTAGTTAATACCTGGGCTAACATATCTGATTTGTGAAGCCCACACTGCTCTGTTGGTTCATTATTGACAGGGTACTGGAATGTATTTACAAACTGTGATGCATTTTTTGAGTTGATATTCTTTTGATAAACACACCCTGGATCTGAAACATATATTCTCCTATAGTTTATATTTGTAGGAATTTATAGACCACAAATCAACATGGAATGAGCTCGCAAAGTCATATATAAGGTATATCAAAAAAATTGGCTAAATTAGCAACAACTGTTGGAGTGAAAAGCATCTGCTTATTTTAATGGATTGTGTATTTCAGACATCATCTGTCATATTATTTAGTGTGCGAGTAACTGTGCGAGAGGCACCAGACCTCGCTGTTTAGCAGCTTTTCTCCCACATTTTATATGTGCCAGCTTTTGCTTAAAGTAAACATGGCACCTCACTATTACTGTGGGAAGTAAGTAAGTGCTTCCTGCACTTTTGAAACTGGAGTAGCACTGTTTTTCATATTAGATTTTTGCTGCTTCAAATCTTCTCACAATAAAAGACAATGGGCCTATACTGTACTTCAGTAACAAATACTTTGTTGTCAAGTGCTATGCCAGCTTCATGAATTCATTGTTGAAAATTTCATAGCACAGAGGATTCTGTGGTGCTGACTCTTCCTATGACTCAGAGAAAAAAAAAATCCTAAACTAACATTATTCACGTCATGCCGCCTTGTATCTCTTTAATGAAACTTGTTAGCACTAGCAGTTTTTTTCTGTATGGGGCTTACAGAAAAGCTAGAACTGGCAACTGATGCATCACCCTCCACATTCTCAATAGCTGTGTCTGATCTACCAGAGATGGCATCAGTTCTCTTGGTTTAATTTGAGCAGTGAGAAAATGCTCAGTTTTTGCAAGGCATTTAAGTTTTCTTTAATGGGTTAAACTTATTAATGTGAAGCTAAACATTTCTGCAAAGTTGAGGGAGCATGCAGTTATTCATGTACAGAGCCACACACAAGAAGCTGATGTAAGCAAATTATGAAAATCATGTTAGTGTTTTTTCTTTTAGAGTAAGTGCAGAAATTTGAGAAAAAAATTGAAATTATTTGTCTTATATTTTTTTTAATTTTATGATTTTCTACCTTTCAGTATCTGAGTTATCATCTCAAATAACATGAATTCAACTTGCAGTTTTTTTTTTTTTTAGTTTCAAAAACAACTCACTAACACATCTTTTTGTGGTGGGGCTGAGCATGAAGCTGCATCATTGTAATTTTGAAAGAAGTGGTCAATATATGAGATGTGATTAAAACATTTAATGACATCTTCTAGGTCACTTAAAATTAGCTTTAAACTAGGATTCATATTACTGCAAAATATTCATTGCTTAATATTGCATTGTAGGTTATCTGTTTAGTTGTAGTTCATTTGAATGAATACTCAGATGACATACATTATTTCCACATATTATAAACACATGAGATTTCCTTCACTTATAAAATACATGCAATCAACAGGTATTACCTAAATGATCAGTGATGATGTGGCAACACATAAGCAAATTCACAGACAAACAGCCAGTTATGCTCCTGAAGCAATATTCATGCTATAGCCCATGGATTTGCTATAAAAGTCAAAATTAAGATAAATTATAGATATTTATTGGTTGTCCCATACCTTCTTTTATGTTGTAAAAAAAAAAAAAAACTTTCAGATTTTGCATTATAGGATCGATGACTACAAAAGCAGCTCCAGAAGGAATGGTATAACATCTTAAAGATTCACCCCAATAAGGTGGAAGATTTGAATTGTTGGCAAGAATTGCAGGAATTTGACATTTTCCAACAAAATATGGTCACGCTTAGTGAATGGCTCTCTTTTTCTTATATTTGTGAAGAAATTATTTACATATGTTGGTCTCTTTAGCACTCCGCCTTTGTCTTTTCTCATACTTTCAGGTGGGTTACTTGACTGTGTATAATTTAATGCTACCGTAATTAAACATAATAGCATATGGCTTTTAATATCAACATAAATGTTTAATACAGGTGACTTGGATAGTTAGACAGAACTGAAAGGCACTTTACTATAGATAGATAGATAGATAGATAGATAGATAGATGGAAACCACTTTTTACAGAAGCTCAATAAGTAATTAAATATTATTCTATAGTTAAAACAACTCCTATCTCAAATACATATCAAATAACTAAAAAGAACGAAAACTAAAACAGAATGAAAGTTCACAATCACAATGAGGCATTATGCAGACATGTTGCGGTTTGTATAAATGAGCCCCAGTAGTGTTTCATAACACATCTTTGGTGAATAATTCATTGGCTGAAATTACTCAGTGTTAGTGGGTCACAGAGAGAATGTGCAGAATTGTTCATAATGGCACTCAGTTTTATCTTCATTCTTTCCCCTGCTACTACCTCCAGTGGTAGTAGTTTGTTAATTTGATGAGCCTCTGTGAAAAAGATGTTATCGATCCAGCACACCACAGTGTGGAAAATCGCACTGGCCATAACAAAGTTATAGAATAAGTAAAGTGTGCCTCCATATAAATTAAATGAATGCAGTCTCTTAAGAAAAAATAGTTTGCCCTGCCTCTTCTGATACAGTTCCTCTGTGTTATGAGGCCAGTCCAATCTCATATTGATGTGTACCCCAAAGTACTTGTAGCAGAACACCAACTTCACATCCACTCTCTGAATAATGACCGGACATAGAGCTTCTTTGCTCCATTAAAAGTCAATAGCCAGTTCCTTAGTTTTGTTGCTGTTAAGTTGCAGACAGTTTTTTTTCTGCACCAAGAAACAAAGTCCTCCACCTGACTCCTATACTCTGCCTCATCCATCCATTAGTGTAGAATCATCTGAGATTTTCTGCAAGTGACATTACCTGGTTTTATACTTATTGTCCAAGGTGTACAGTGTGAAGAGAAATGAAGACTGGACAGTTGCTTGTGATGCACCAGTTTTGCTCACAACCATATCAGAGATACAGCCACTCAGCATCAAAAAACCTGTAATGTTTCTATGTATGGATAATAACGGTTTCACGTTACTTATGACTTGACAACCTGGGATGGATTGGATCTTCATGATCTTTGGTCTGGGACAGTCCCATATATATTAGTATTGGCTTGGTATATCAGGAATTGAGAGGGGAGGAAATTATTCATACATCTCCTTTTTGATTTTTAACATAACAGTCTCTACTGTGCAGACTCCTAGGTGTTACTTACAGCTTTTGTTTTCACTGGTCATGATGGAGACTGTGAGTAATTTGATTTATCCTTAGGTTTATTTCTTAAGAACAATTTAGAAGGCTGCATCTGTTAGTTTTGTGTTGGTCTGTTGTTTATTTTATATGCCATAACAGCTATATAAATAAGCATTAGGCAAGGGGACATTGTATAGGGCTTGAATATATTGGGATTTCAGTTCCTACTATGTACCTACAAAAAAAATGTTAACTCCATTTTCTGTATGAGATCATCTTATTGTAATGAGACAGAATGTAAAATAATGAGGCACCAATTTAAGATGACTAATATGATTTGAGTTTTGGTACATATGTGAAGCTTTTTTTATCACAGCAACCTAAGGAATTGTTATGTATACCCATGGGTATACAGCATAATGTATAATTTATCAGTTAATATAATTGAGGAGTAGACACATAAGCTGTAGCATGAGTATTATTAGAGGAGTAAAAATTGATGTTTCTGTGGATATTTGCTTTTATGATTAATTAAATGTAATTACCTGTTGGGAGCAAAATTACTTTGACAAACCAAAAGATATTAGTGTTTCACTATCTCATAAGAGTTAGGTTAACTTAATAAAAGCAAGCAGAGGAACAGGAATTTTTATTACAGCCTCCTGAATTATGTTAATGATCTTGTTTACAAAATCTGTATAATAGATAGTATGAATTGTATTTTAACTACACATTATTTTTAAGGCTTCTTGGCTCCTTCAGTCTCACATGAAAAGTGATACACTCCTGCCCTTATAGGTATTTAATGGTCTCCTTTTTCCAATGTTGTTGAATGATAGAGAGGTCAAAACTATTAAGCACACCTAACAAATGCATTTCCTCCTTTGGAGTAACTACTGACTACATACAGAATCATCAGTAGGTATCCACAATAAGGAGTTAACTCAAATAATTCAAAATACATCATCATTTCCTTTGTTGCGGCTACCTAGAGCATCAGCTTATAAGGCTAAATAATTTTCCTCCTATTTTTTCCCAATCACATCAGTCCTCTTTTAGTGATGCAAACATAGAGAAAACATTTTAAGTAACAAATAAAAATGAAAATCATATAAGTAGAACTATAGGCAATCTACTTTTGTTTATTACCAAGTCTTTCAAATGCAGCACCATTCCAGTCCTTCAAAATCTCCAGCTTCTAACAAAAATAAACAATTTAATTCACATTCTCTAGTATTTGGGATTACCTGTTTTCGTTGTGCCTATAAAGATGTCTCGAATTTATAGAGCTCTCTCTTTTAGGTCTTTTTGTATTGTGCGGCACAGCAACCAGCAGACAACCCTGAAAATCATTCTAAATATGACCTGACTGAATTTTACTTATACCTTCAACCATGTTGCCCTATTACAATGGCTTCTAGAGTGGCAAAGTTCCTGTGCCTTTCCTGATCCTCTTTTATGTTTTAAGAAAGTGTGAGAGTTCAGAAATTCAAAGGACACTAGTCTGAAGTCCTTTCAGCACCATAGAACCCAGAAAGGCTACAGTATGAACAAAGAAGGTAGACACTGAAGAGTATATTATAGGCCAGTTATATTAACATTGGGTAAAAATTTGTTGAGCCTGCCATATGACTTACTTCATATTTACAATATGAGCACAGCATAAGGCGTGCATTTACCAAAATATATGCAACGTGAAATACCACCAAAGTTTAGTTTCTCTATTTTATTCTGCTTTCAAAGGAAATGCATTTAATTTTTTAATTCATATTTTTATGTAAGTAAAAATATGAAATACTTCATTTTAGATTTTTTTTAGACTAAATGTTAACAATACTGGGCTGTTTTATTTAAGAAATTATAAATTAGAGGAGAAAGCTACACCTTTTATCATGCAGCTAGGAAAAAGTTGGGACTTTCACCCCAACTTGTAAACTGTAGCTGGGATGGCAAATTCTAAACTCAAAGTGTGAAATATTTTCTAATCTAATAAAAAAAATCTGACACAAACAAATTGACATCCTAATAGTTTAATAAAGGTAAAAAATCTACTCAAACTTTTTCTAGTTTATAGTTTAGCTGTTTTGATTGTTACATTTAGAAATTTTGAACTTTAAAAGTCTAAAGCTTGAGCATTGGATTGAATTCCTAATTTACAAAACCCTTTCTTTCAAAGTTCTAAATACATATGGTAAATATTGTGAACTTCCGAGCAGACTGTTGTTTGCACTTCCTTTTAACTCTTTGAACTTTAAAACCACAAACCTGAATAAATCAAATGCAGCCAAAAGCTTGTTAGCCCTTATGACTAAAAATGTAACAAGAATCAATCCATTCATTCTCATACAATATCAGCAACATTTTTTCCATGGACACACAAATATTTTCAAAAATGTTCAAAAATTTTTCAAAGACATCAAATTGGTTTTTAAATTGAAAGCTATCAGTCATTTTTTATAATGAATACAATATGTCCTCCATATATAAACTATGGAGAAAGCAAAAATCAAAAATGAAAAAGCACATTTAATAATACAGGTAGATCATGTTTCTCTAAACATACTAAAATCTTATAAGGAATCAGGAGACTCTCCAGTAAAATTACTCTGCTTAATATTATTAACTTTCCAAAGGCTTTTGAAAAACTCTGTCTTTAAAGACTCACAGCATTGCTGCATAGATAGTTACAAACATCTAAGTTAAACCCACGAAAGGGTACAAGGATCCTGTTCTGGATAAACTGTACTCTATGTAATTTAGACTATTCAAGTAAAATATAGATGACATAGCAACAGCTAAATCTGGGTAGTGGACATGGAATATAAAACTTGTACAAAATTGTGTACTGGTTTATATTTACTATATATCTATACTAATAAACGGCAAAGCCCTCACTCACACACTCACTCACTCACTGACTGACTGACTCATCACTAATTCTCCAACTTCCCGTGTAGGTAGAAGGCTGAAATTTGGCAGGCTTATTCCTTACAGCTTCCTTACAAAAGTTGGGCAGG
>JANRMT010062819.1:19539977-19567477 GCA_026402145.1 Polypterus bichir lapradei | reverse complement strand
AAAATGTTGGATAATGGGAGGCGTTAAGAAAAAGCCTATTAAACGTCAAACTATGTTATAATTTTACACATTACGAACCTAATAATCATGTTTTACAACAAAACAACAGAAAAAATTAACTGAAAAAATGAACTTACAGTTACAGAATTGTCTGAAGCTAAATACAGTATGTACTGCACTTAAAAAGCTCAGTCCTGTGATGATTTAAAGAAATTTTTGATCGTAGTCTGCTTTCCAGACGAGTGCCGTTTCTTCGCTGCCAAGTCTCACCATCTTTGCAGCATCATTACGTCGATTCCTGTAGCTTCTTCTTGTTGCTCAATGTATTTAATTGCAGTTTCTAGAGCCTTAACTCCGTCACTCATACAGTCAACATCCGTACGAGCGTATACTGTTTACTACAGCATTGTGACTGCGTGTATGTGTGTGCTGTGACGTGCATACTCTGACGTGCGAGTCCCTGTCTTGCACCCGAAAACACGAAGCTGAGTCTCAGTACTTTAGCAACACCAGCTTTATTCAGCTTGAAACAGCAACAGCGCGGTTATTTATTGTAGCGGGATCTGCCACTCTCCTATACACAGACACAGCAGTCAGGCAGGGTCGTGGCCAAGTAATACTGTGCCCTGCGCATTTATAATGCTCCTTGTTTCTTGTATCACCCATTGATGGCAGGCGCTTATAGCATGTCCGCGATCTTTTCGGATTCACTTTTACAGCGAACTGCTAAAGCACTGGGAGACTGCGATTGCTTTGGGACACTCTTCCGCGTGTTGTCCCATTGGATGGAATCCCACAAGAGTTTAGAAACTCACTCACACCAGCCATGATTCTTTTCAAAGGTAAAGGGCAGGTTAATTTGGTTTATGTTTTTTTACTTTATATTTTGTATTAATCATTTTTATATGAATAGTTTTGGGTTGTGAAACTCTTGAAATCTGAGAACTTCACACTACATCACTGCTTGTTGGTGCCTGGTCTTTTTTGTTTTGTATTTGATCATTGATTATCCTCTTCTGGTATCTTCATCATCTAGAATACAGAAATACTGATTGCCTAAATTGTGAGCTTCGCAGCCATTTGCTGACCTACAGAATACATTGGCTTTGAACTGCCTAAACTAATGCAAAAACATATTCTTTTTAGAATCACACTGCTCTCAGTTGTGAAAAGACAACTCATAATAATAGGTAATGAACTATGAAACAACACACACTGCATGATTTAAACACAGCAGTAGTTTTTATTTGATTTTTTTAATACAATTAATTAAAACAAAGTAAAAATTACAATTACAACAGCATTTCTCTTTTTACATTTTCTTTTTTGCTTTAGGTAATGCAGGGACATTATACCAGGTCACTCTTCTAGATAGAGATGCCTGTCTGCTGTATTCTTGTTCACAAATTGTAAGGCACACATGTGGGTTTTTTGTGCTGCTTTTTCAAGTTATTTGTTTTCAACCAGATTTGACAGCTCTTCTTAGCAAAATGTGCTCTGCATCCATATTCTGTTTGACACAACACCATGTGCCCAAATCACTCTGGGTTCAATACCACTATTCATTAAACAATATTGTAGCAGTCTCTAAAAAGTGCAGGATTTTTCATATCTGGTTACTGCTACAATAAACTCTAACTGGAGAGGATCAAACCAAATGTATTTTGGCGGCACCCAATTTGCTGTCAAGAATAAGGTGGTTAGACTGAATATATTTATTAGTAAACCAAGTGTTGTACAAGGAATGCTGTAGTTACTAATCAATAATAAAGATGCAGCTATTAGTAGCCCTAAAGATAATAATAGCTTGAATAGAACCATAGCATTTCTGTCATATAAGAAATCGAAGCATTTTGGTACATGTCGGTTGGACTTGTATGTAAAAATTTTATTTTACTCTGTGCACATGACAATATCACTGCTATTACTACTACTACTACTATTGCTACTACTATTACTATTGTAAAATTTAACATTAACATAATTTTAAGAATTCCTTTAATAATAAACTACCTCCTGTGATAGCATAGGATTACTGACTAAGTAACCAGCTTCCAGATGTAAAAGCACTGCTTTAAAAACCCCAGTGCTTACCACCAGTTTAAACTGATAAAAGAACCAGAATTTCTGAATATATTATCTCTTGATAAGACCTAATTTCAGCTAGTTTGTAGAAGCAACACCCACTAACATTAAGAAGGCCCCAAAACCATTAGAAGTGTACAAATTTATTTTTTATATATATTTTAAACAAATGTAGAAGTATTTTTTTTTAGTGTACACATCTCTCCCATCACCTTTCTGTTCTCTTTATCCTGTTATGGATTTTTGGCATATATTCAAGCGGATGCATCCACATCAATAAAGAAATAGCCACCAGACATTCATACTGTTCTGCTTTAATCCTTGTGATTTTCCTAACCGGTCATAGTTGGAATTGCAACTGTGCCTCACTGCAGTTCATTTTTTTTCTTGTGCTGTTTATTTTCCCTTACTACCATACTGTTGCTCTACTTTCTGCTTGGTTATATTTGCACTCCAGTTCCTGACGCTAAATTGTGTCTATAGTTTATTCAAGACCTTCTTTCAAATTAAGAGTGTCAGGTGCTGGGGTCAGTAGGCCTGCTGTTACTTGAAAGAGCTAAATAAGGTTTCTCTTGCTTTAGCCTGTGCTCTGACATTAGCTAGTGTTCCCTGCTATGTTTTGGAACCTCTTATCTTCTTGATAAATTGTTTAGTATTCCTTCTGAGCAATTTGTTGTGGAATTCTTAGCTTTTAAAATATTGTCTGGTATTTAAGGATTTTGAGCTTCCAATTTTAGATTTTGAAAAGAACGTTACTCTATTTTTACTTATTTTTCTCACATTTTTGATTTACTTCATATTTTACCCTTTATTTCTGTGTCTATTGATATCATTTCTTTAGCTCAAGTTCAGCAGTTTTTCTGGTAATTTCCTTGTTTACAGAAATTTCTGGTTTCTTTTTTATTTAATGTATTGTAAGCTCGATTAGTGTGTATAATTAGCTCGATCAATGTTATATCTCCAGTAACATGATTAAGTAGTTATTGCCATATTTCCAAGCATGGTCAGGGGTTAAGATGTTTTGTTGATGGCAGAACTACAATCAATAAATATCACTCTGATAATAAGAAACAAAATAGTAATAGCAATAATCACACAGACATGTTACGTTGTTGTTTTATGTTCTTTCACTTAATCATGTTTAACCAAATTAATTTATTGTCTCTTTTTCTGACATCTTTTTGGCATTAAATACAATTTCTTTAGCCTATTATTCAGTTTGTCAGAGAAACAAAGTTGGGTATATCATATAAAAGATGGGGGAAATAACCTGCATTTGGTACATGTTTTTTTTTTTTTCTTTTGGTGAACATTGCACTAGTATAATAAAAAAATACTTTAAATTACAGTTTACATTAGTAGGAAACTGAAATTTTAATATAGCTTTGATTATAAATAAGTTGTTGCCTAAAAATGTTTCCTTCACCCTGGTGTAATATGATGTAATATATTTACTGTACACACACACACACACACACACACACACACACACATACATATAAAATTATCTGTGGTGGGCTGGCGCCCTGCATGGGGTTTGTTTCCTGCCTTGCGCCCTGTGTTGCCTGCCAGCAAACCCCCATGACCCTGTAGTTAGGATATAACGGGTTAGATAATGGATGGATGGATATATAATTATCTGTGAAAATAGCATCTTTATGCTTCTGACTGTTATGAAACTACCACTAAAAGTAGGCCACTACTGTATATTATTACTCTAATAAAAAAATCTGTATTGTTTTCTGAAAAGTGAATGAACAGATTCTTACATTTCAGTTTCAGGCAAAACTTAACATTCATGCAAATTCACTCATCTGGTTCTTTATTGGTATTTACAGTATAAGATAAGCATTTAAAAAGTCTAAACTGAATATGTAGTGGAACATAAATTATGTGATGACCTCATTAAAAAAGAAATACTGACAAATAAAATTTTGTCTTAATTTTTAAGGCTATATATTTTCCCTCTCTCTACATAATGTAGTATATTTTGGCTTGTAAAACACACTGATTTACATTTTAATATAACAGCACTGCATATTTTAACTTACAGTATTATACAAAAATGTATAATGTCAAAAATCTGATTTTTAAATTATGGGGGAAAGAGAATATAGAACAAATAATATTGCCAGCTAGTTGTACTTTATTCTTTTTAAACTATAACCCATTTTAATTATTTCACAAATCAGATGACTAAAACGTAGACAAAACAAAACCTTCAATACTGACTATTTCTTGATTTGTTTTGTTTTTATCACTTTTATCATTTATTTAGAAATGACAATATTCTTTATCCTAAACAACTATCTCAATGGGGATTGCATTTACAGAAAATATATTCCACAATCTTCTTTTCACAGATCATGTCATTTATTATTTCTAGGTTTGTAGAGTACTACAGAGCTGTCATCGTAACAGATTTAATATTACTTTACAATGTGAAACCATACAAAAAGCATAATGAGAGAAAAGGAATTCATTCCTCATAGTCTGTGCCTTGGAAATGAAGAGGTGAATGTATTCTGCTGCCATGGAATATGAAGATAGGGTCTCCTCAGGTGACACATACAGAGTATTATTAATGGCTTGGTTTTTCATTATCAAAATAAAACTGTTTTGAAACCAGGGAAATTTGGAAGGAAGGAAGAATAAATTGGTGTAGGTTGACCATAGCTTTATAAAAAAGACGTCTCAGATAAAATGGAAACCGAAAGAGGCATTAACACAGTTCACCATGAACTGATACTTGGAATATAAGTTGGGATATGATTTACTTCATCCTTTAATGCCAACGAATATGCAGAGTGCAGATCCAATTTGTATACTTGAATAAATAAATAAACAAATAAAACAAAAGGTGAAAGTGTACCTGCATAAAGAAAAGAAAAATCATGCAACATACACCTTTCTTTATTAACTTTAAACAACTAATATAATCAAAATTTACAGTTGCAGCCAAAGACAGCACAAAATGCAATATTTTTTACTTTAAATGTTATTAAGCCAGCCATTTTATTATACAGTATAGTACATAGTGGTATCTCTGCATTTAAGGCAAGTGAGGCACTGTCCTCTTATTTTCAAGTAGATGGCACTGTTGTACAAAAATTAAATAAGTAGAAACTCATCTTAATAATTCACTGTATTGTTCATATCTTATAGCAAATTCAACTTAGTTTACATAATTATTTTTCATAATATGCTAAATGCATTTTAATCTAAAAATAATCTTTCGGGTGAAAGATTAAAAGAAGTAATGAGGCAGCCTAAAACCTGGAATACTTTACCTATAGAAATTCACCATTCTAATACTGTGGAACATTTTAAAAAACTTCTAAAAACCCATTATTTTAATATGGCTTTTTCATAGCTTCATTTCAGTTGTATTCCTAATAAACTGTATGGTTACAGAATTATCACATTCTTCAATCAATCAATCAATCAACATTTATTTATATAGCACATTTTCATACAAAAAAAATGTAGCTCAAAGTGCTTTACAAAATGAATAGTAAAATAAAAGACACAATAAAACATAAACATAAGTCAACATTAATTAACATAGGATAAGTAAGGTCCGATGGCCAGGGTGGACAGAAAAAACAAAAAAAAAAAACTCCAAAAGCTGGAGAAAAAAAAAATAAAATCTGTAGGGTTTCCAGACCAAGAGACTGCCCAGTCCCCTCTGGGCAATCTACCTAACATAAATCAAACAGTCCTCTTTGTATTTAGGGTTTTCAAGGAAGGACCTGATGATGATGGTCACGTAGACTTCTGACTTTCAGTCCATCAATGTTGGTGCATCATGATGCTTTGGGTAGGCGGTGGTGGCACAGGCCGCCACCACAAAGAAACCGGAAAAAGAAGCAGAAGAGAGAGTAGGGGTCAGTATTCAGTATTCAGGGATCTGCAATCACTCCCCACTATTCTCTTCTATTTTTTTTGGTTCTTCTGTGGTGGTGATCTGCGCAATCACCAGAGAAGAACCGAAAAAAACAGAAGAGAATAGTGGGGAGTGATTGTGGACCTGCGCCATCACCACCTGACCAAGGCACCATGAGGCCCCCTGAGATGATGGAATCAAGGTAGGTATCTCATCTGTCCAGTAAACCAACTTCATCAAATCCTATTATGTGAAGAATTAAAGGATAGAGGACTCATTTAGGAACATTTATGTTAAGTAGAATGGCCAGTGGGAGCCAGGCAGTCTTTTCACCTTGAAACCCCTGCAGATTTTCTTTTTTCTCCAGCCTAATTGGAGTTTTTTTTTTTGTCCCACCAGTCACTTGACCTAACGTTGTGTAATTCTTTAGTTGTGCTGTATGACAATATGTTGATAAATCTTCATATTGTTTGATTTATGGGTTTTATCAGTTTGATATTTTATCGTCACTAGTGCTGATAGCCTAATAATAGCCTACATTATAAAAAATGTAGTTTGTTCCTCACATGACCGATCTTCCACGTCTCCTTTCATGAGGCTCCAATGATCTTTTCCTGCCTACCAACTGTACACAAATTTAAAATGTTGTCATACTTCTAAAGTCATTTAACTATTGTGACAGAGTAGTGGACTGGCAAGGTTATGTCAGAGTTAATACAAATGACTATTACTACTACTACTACTATTGCTACAACTGCTTGAATACTTTGTAAATTAAGGGCTTGATCCACATTCCTTGTTTAGCTCAGTTGTTGGACTCCAACACCTCCTTATCTTCACTTCAGTTTTTGATATTCATGGAGAGGATTTCAAATTATATTCGAGGCTTAGGAATGGGGAGTGGTCCTGTTTGCAATTGATGTTCTTCATGCAGCATCTGAAGCACCTTTGAGCTATGTACTGTCCTGTATGATTAAACCTAATTCAGGTTTGAGGTACATGAATGAATATATCTATTAAGGATTGGGGGAAATGTCACACTCAACAACAGAACAGAAAATCTTGCATTTTACTTCCAAACACTTGGTAGTGATTGAAATGTTAACATAGTGGATGCAAGCCACATAAATCCAATTTTTGACCAAGTTTGCTCAACTTGCTTTTCATGAAGAAAGTTAGATTGGATTATGTAACCTGCAACGTCATAATAATTGCTACTGAGTAAGAATACAAAAAGTAATTTGACAAAATGAAGCAAAAATGTTTTTTGTGTGTATCTAATACAAGAAACAAAATGAAAAATGCAAAGAATAATAATCATTAAAGCACAAGGGAATGCCTTTAATAAAAACACAGTTATTGCATATGTCATATAATTTGAGATATAAACAGCAAATAAATCTATATACATGACAGTTGTTTACACTTGAGGCAGTGCCCTTGTTCTAGCTTTCGTACTGCTACATAAGCAGTTTAAAAAACTGAAAAAAGTATACTTTTATAAATAACTCAACATACTTAACCCTTCTAAGAAATATGTCAAATTATTTTATGTCCCAGGAAAAGTGAACATAAATATTTTATTTATAGAATCATGTTCATTTTTATATGATTTGTATTTTAAAAGTTTTTCTGCAATGTTGCATGGAGTTATTAATATTATTCTCATATTTGATACTATGATAATTTTTAGAGAATAGGTATAGACTAGAAAGAAATTGTTTTTGGCTAAATACTGTAACTACTTTCAGCTTTGCAACTGGGCATATTATAATTTTTAAAGTATCCTGTTCCATGTATTTAAGTTACACTGTAGTACAACATTGTCAAGTTCCAAATACAGCTACTAGAAAAGCTTGAGCAATTAGTATGACCCACAGTCAAGTCATCCTCTTTTTAAACATTTTACTGAAATTCAAAGCAAATAGTTTGCACAAAAAATGAAAAAGATGATAATACGCAAAAAAAAAAAAAAAATGAAAAACGTCTTTTCTATGATGTTTTGTTTAAGCCATAAGTGTCTTGGTTACATTTCTTTAAGTTTCTATGTGTAATCACATGCAATATTTACAATGTCTTGATACATTCGTACATATGGTCTGAAAACTATATGCTGCTATATCTTTCTGTCTAACATCATGATTCTATATAATTGTCCACGTAAAAAACTGAGATCATTGTATTCGTACACCAGAAATACAGTATTCCACTAACAATCATGTTTGTTATTACAACTAAAATCAGTTATATAATTTTATGTCTTTGTTATGAATTGTTTTAATTCACAAGCATCCATCTGTAACAATAACATGTGATTCCTTGATGCACTTTTTATCCTGTTATGCTATCCCAAGTGGCCGGTCCTTACAGTATTCACTGCTGTACAATTACTGCAATTTGTTTTTAGGAAACATTTTACACCATCTAAATTTATACAAGTTTTTACCTCCACTTATTCAATGGAATGAGAATTATTCCATGATTCGATTGGTGAAACCTAGAAATTCATAAATAAATATAACTGCATGAATGTATTTTGTTTTTGTACTTGTGTTTACATGCGCAATACAATGTCTGGATTTTCTTATATTTCTCAGTGTCAAATAATTCAGCGCTGGTTCTGAAGAAGAAATAATGTGTCAACCTGGTCCTGTGGCCTTCATCTATAGATTTGAACATCACTCTCCTCAGGATTGGTAAATCTGTCTTGATTCACAAATGTAAATATGAAATTTATTTATTTTTCTCATATGGCACATGAACTTTACATTTATGCATTTTGACTTCTTCTTGGATGATTTTATGAATATACTTGTATGTATTTTGAAGATTAATTGAATTCCTTCAATTTAATTTTTGGAAATGTAAAAAAATTAGCACACTATTTTTTAAATTATCTTCAGCACTACTATAGTCTTCACAAATTACTCTGTGCCACCATATACTGTACAAATATTACAGATATAAACTGCATTTACTTAGGCTTTACATTTCTTTGGTGTCATGGAGGGGCTTGCATGCCTTAGGGAATCTTATCTTCCTAAATATGTTACCAATGCCACCTTGATCTAAAGGGAAAAGAAAAAATAATTAATGATTTAAGACTCTGTGTGTCAAATTGTGGACATTCTTAGATATTTTGTGTTAGTTCTTTAGTGTTATTTTTTTGTTAATGTGTGTGCACTGGAATGTTACATTCCTTCTTTTTGACACACACTGCACGCCCAAACTACCTGGAAAGGGGTCTCTCTTTGAACTGCCTTTCCCAAGGTTTCTTCCATTTCTTCCCTACAAGGGTTTTTTTTGGGAGTTGTCTTCTTAGTGAGTCAAGACTGGTGGCTGTCAAGAGGCAGGGCCTGTTAAAGCCTATTGTGGCACTCTTTGTGTGATTTTGGGCTATACAATTAATAAATTGTATTGTATTGTACATAAGGATGGGGTCTGCTTCCTATAAATTTTAAAAAATACATGGATTTTTACTTAGAAATCTATTTTAATTTGAAACCCTCATTGAAGAATTTCAGGAAAATATCCAATGCTAGCCTTTGTCCTTGTATTTTGCTTTGCCTTTGCATACTTCACATCATTGATTTTGTCTGTTACAACTTTTCCCATGCCTTGACAGCAATTTTGCTTTTATTTTCTTATTCCAGAAAATTATTAAAACATTCAATAGCAAATGCATTTCTTATTCCATTGGGCAGATGTAATAATTTATTATAAAAGTTCAGAGCAATCAAAATAAGTAATCCCTAGTGAGCCAGTCTTAGAAATTGAAGAAACTACAGCAAATTTTCTGCTGCTATTTCAATTGTATTTTGCAAATAACAGTAAGATTCCTTACCTAGGATGTTATGCAGAGGATCACTCAGTGCTTGAAGTTGAAATAAATTACTTGTGGTACCCTTATTATGGCAGTATAGTGTATTTCAATCAATTCAATCAAAGAGTTGTGCGGTGGGGAGGATTGCTGCTCCCTGTGAACCTTCAAGCGGTCATCCCCAAGGCTCCATCTGTAACAATAACATGTGATTCCTTGATGCACTTTTTATCCTGTTATGCTATCCCCAAGTAGCCTTTCCTTACAGTATTCACTGCTGTACAATTACTGCAATTTGTTTTTAGGAAACATTTTACACCATCTAAATTTACACAAGTTTTTACCTCCACTTATTCAATGGAATGAGAATTATTCCATGATTCGATTGGTGAAACCTGGAAATTCATAAATAAATATAACTGCATGAATGTATTTTGTTTTTTTACTTGTGTTTACATGCACAATACAATGTCTGGATTTTCTTAAATTTCTCCTTGTCAAATAATTCAGTGCTGGTTCTGAGGAAGAAATAATGCGTCAACCTGGTCCCATGGCCTTCATCTATAGATTTGAACATCACTCTCCTCAGGATTGGTAAATCTGTCTTGATTCACAAATGTAAATATGAAATTTATTTATTTTTCTCATATGGCACATGAACTTTACATTTAGGCATGTTGACTTCTTCTTGGATGATTTTATGAATATACTTGTATGTATTTTGAAGATTAATTTAATTTAATTTTTGGAAATGTAAAAAGTTACATTGTTCAATTATAAATTCCATAATACTACTACACATCTTGCTATTTACTTCTTTAGATTTGCAGAACATTGAGGTTTCTCCTGTGGCTGAAACATTGGATGAGGCAGGGATCGCTTCGAGGCCTGCAGGAGAAGAACACACCTTTGTTTGGGCTTACTTATACTTTAGTTTGGATCTTGACATGTGTAGAATTTATATTGCTCTTACAATATGAATATTTATCTTTTATAAATATGGATTTATTGTCATTTAATTCTGTATGACTTTTTTTCACATTTACTGTATGCTTACTTGTAGACTGTGGCCCCTTTAAAAGGAAATGTCACACAAAGGATAAATGTATTTCCTATGTAGGCAGGCAAAGTCCTGTTTTTAAATTTGGGATATGAAACTGTTACCTGTGGGTCGTTTCTTATTCTTTGGCCCCTTTAAGTGTTGGTCATTCACTCCTTCTTGTGGCTGTCTACCCAGCTGCTTGCCTCCACTCTACCGCATGCTGGCTCTTCATGATCCTTCCATCTCTGTCATCCTTCCTTTCACTTGAACCTTTGTCTCTCTTTTCACTGTTTCTCCATCCTATTGTTACTTTCTGCTCATGCTTCTTATATACTATTTAGGATGCAGGTACACTGGTGCTAATTACAGATCCCAGAGCGCTAAGGAGTCAATCTAATAGAACTGTAGGCATCTGCACGTGACTGCATGCTCAGCCAATCACCCCAATTCATATTTCAGAGTCATTCTGCCATGCTACTACACACATCTGTACCACACACAAGCCTTATTCCTTTGTTAAAAAAAACAATGTTAAATCCATGGATGTACTGTAATAAACCGCTAAAAACCCATTATTTTAACATGGCTTTCTTATAGCTTAATTTTAGTGTAACCCTGATATTCTGTATATGCCTTTAATAATCATTTTTTATCATGGCTCCGCAACCCCTACTTTCTCTGCTGTACTTTTTCCAATTTTTATGTGGTTGTGATCTGTGCTACTACCACCTTATCAAGGCAACATGCAGTCCCTACATTGATGGATTGAAGGCCAGAGGTAACCATGACTAACATCTAATTCTTCCACGTGAAGCTGAAAACCATAAGGACTGATTGAGATCATTTATATTAAGTAGAATGCCCAATGGGGTCTCTCCAGTCTCATGGCCTTGGAACCCCTGCAGATTTTGCTATTTTTCTTCAACCCACTTAAATATTTTTTTTTGTTGTTGTTTTTTTCTGTTCTCCTGACCATCAGACCTTCCTTTTTTTTTGGTACTTAACATTGCCTCATCTTATTTTTATATTTTTCTTTTTTCTTTCTTCATCTTGTAAACTACTTTGAGCTACATAATTTATATGAAAATGTGCTATATATATAAATGTTGTTGTAATAAAGATCTACTATTTCTTCCACACATGGCTTAAAGAACTGAAGTGGGTATTTCACACAGTTTAAGCTTGAAAATATGCCACATGACAAATATTCAGACTCTTAATTATGGCAGGTGTAATTTCACCTTGGGACAATGTAAAGCTCATTTCATATCAGAATCACACATTTATATCCACAGAATGATTGGAAAAGCACAAATCTTCCATTTTTACATTTCTATATGCGTGGGTCAGTTTTTAATCATTTTAACTTTAAATTAGAAGTTACATGATTATTCAAAAACATGTCAATTATCAATCAATTAATTTGTCTTTATTTTACGTAGAGTGTTTTTCCTGAAGACCCAAAAGCATTTAGGTTAATATTTAACACCATTTTAAGATAGATAGATACATTTTAATTATAACTTTATATGACATTTTTACACATACAGTTTAAGCCATCAACACATCCAGTTACATTAAAAACTGCCATTTACTGTAAATTATTTTTTTTTATTTTCTTAGACATGGAAAAAATAATATTTGACTGTGATCAAGGAAGAGCCAGTGTTACAGGCAGAAACCTACTTCCAGCAACTTCTGTGCTGCATACATATTTTCTCAGTGGTCTTCTGATTTTCAACTACTTTTGAAATCTAAATCTGTCACACATCTCTATTTTCCACTTTACTGTTCATCTCTAGATAAGAGTCTTGTGCCAAATTCTTCATTAACCTTTATTCCTTCTTCTTTCCCCTCTACCTTTCAGCAACTCTATCCTCAAGATATTTTCTTATAATATGTTACCAATTTAGTTTTTCCTCTGGTCAAGAACCAGTTATAAGATTCCTATAGCCTCATACATCTTCATTTCACTTCTTTTTCTTTGACTTTTTTTCCTCACAACTTTATTTCTAATGCTGAGAAATGTTTTACCTTTGATATTCTCAGTCACCTTGCCCCCAAGTCATATGACTGTTTTCTTTATATGTTTTTATAAAGAAATGTCTTTATTGTGTTGTTTTCTTATGTTTTTATTACATTATCTTTCATATCATACATCTTATGTCATGCAGTGATATGGTGCATGAAATTTGTCTGTTTTCAATTGGACTGCTAGCTAAATTAAGCAAGCTGGTATTTCCCAGTTTCTGTATTTTGGGTCAAAAATCTGGTATTTTTTATTAGAATATAAAAGTTATTTTATGTTTATTACATGGAGATAATTTAGTGGTTTTTTTTTTTACTTTATCTTGTAGATTTTTGTCATCATGATTTTCATTCTATTTTTCCAGCAGTGGGTCTTACACTGAAGTAGTTGCGGCCTTTCAGCATCCATTGTTGTCTGCTCTGCTCGTTGTTAATTAGGATACAATGAAGCAAACAAAACACACGGAAAAAAATGAAACTTAATAAGAAAAACAAGAAAAAATAATTAAGCATTTAAAGCCATAGAAAAGATAGAAATATTTCTAAATGTATTACAAATGCAAAATTCACTCTGCTGTGCTTTTCTGGATGCAGAACAAGAGAAGAGAAGAGAATGTGAATTTCACATAAAATGCCTCACTGATTGTGAAGCTGGCTGGAATAAAAACCTGCAGCCACATGGATGTCCCATGGACTGAATTTAAGAACTATTAGATTAGAAACTTCTATTGCTTAAATTTTTAATATTTCTTTTCAGATAATCCTTTATGACTATTCTCAGGGATGTGTAGAATGGGGTGGCTACAATCTCTTAAGTTCCTGTCATTTTGTCCTCATTTGCCCAAGTGCCTGTTTGCTTGTTGAAATAACATCTACTCAATAAGCCAACTTCATTTTTTTAGTAATTGACAATTGCGCTCAATTATTTACTATGGATTTGCCTTGAGGGCCACTTCCAGCCTCAAGTGGTTGCCCCATGCTGCTTGTGAAACCTGGAGAAAAAAGCAATGATAGGTGAAAAGCCAGTAACACTAGTGGTGGTCCTGTTAAACATTCTGAATGGTCACAGTGAGAAGATAAATATTTTTCAATAGAAATGTACAAAAGATAACATACCAACAGTGTAATATTTAGGACTTTGTCCTTCAGAAGTATTATTTTCTTTCAGTCACTGTAAGTGTGCAAACCAACAAACTCATTACTTTATTATCTGTGTTTGTACTTTGCTAAGAAGTCCATTACCCAGGTCCAAAAGAATCCAACAAAATACCAGGCTGGACTAGGTTTTGACTTTCATGTACAACTTCCGGCTCAGGCCAGGTTTGGGTTTAAATTTTCCACTTACAATTAATATTATTTTACATGGTAGGCTCTAGTAGTTCTACAATTTGTCCCATTGTAGGCACTTTTTGAGAATACAAAATTCTTAATTTAATATTCTATTGTGTGAACTTTCTTAAGATGGACAGAGATTGCCAGTGGTATTGCATGTAATTAGATGGGATGTGTTTTATTTGGTATGTCCTCTTCTTAAGATGTTTTATATCAGGAAAATCCTCATTAGAGATGTGTAATATGTGGTATAGCAGGTCCGTGGCTCCAAAAAAATGGCCAGTTTTTATTTAAATAATCCATTGGCAGTCTACATGGGTGCACTCACGCAGCTGTGGTAAGCTGGTGCAGTAATTGGGGCAAGTTGCTCCTGCACGTGAGGGTGCAATCTTTTTCAGTTGCTTCATCGCCTTCCTGTGGTGCGTGATTGAGATGCTGCACCCACCGGAGCCATACAAATACGGGCCAGTGCAGGAATGGGGAAAAAAAAAGAGAAGAGAAAAGCATGGAGAGCGAGAGTGTGGTATTGGGGCAAAGAAAGACAGAATGAGCCAGCTGGCTAGAGAGAGACAAGGCAGCGCAGTCAGGGGTCCCGCAATGAAGCGAGGGATCGGCACTCTAAGGATGGATCGTACCCACTGATTGTGCTGAAGAGTAGGTGCTATCGAGGTGGCATCTTCTCCAGGTATCTGAGGGACAACTATGTGAGTGAGAAGGATGATGAAAGGACAACCAACCCTGAGCGGTCTGTCAGACACTGACGGAGGCAGCAAAGACAGGGGTTGGGATTGAGACGACCGCGGCTGCTGAAGTCTCCAACAGCTGAGCGAGTGATGGGTGAGCTGGAAAAGACTTGAAAGGAGGTGGGCTTGGCTCATTTGACCCAGTCACTGGTGGTTTTTATTCTAGTTTTTAGCTTGCTTTACTCACTTGAATTTTTTTTTACTGTTTTTATGGGTCATTTATGGAATTATGGAGAACTGCACTACTGTATCTTTTTGGACACAAACTATTTTGAACACTTTTGATTTGTTTAATAAAAGCACTTTTACACTTTGAATCATCCTGTTGCTGTTTTGTCCCCACCTGCCAGCTCATCCGATTATGTTATCAACGGTGAGGGGTTCAAGAGGCTCCCAAAACTGGAACAGGGAGCATGGAGCTGGACCTGCATTGTCACATAATATTTTGTCTATTAATTATTAACAACCATTATCATGCCTCTGAAGTTACTTCCAAACTTCTTTTAAGATTGAATGGCACAAAAATACAAGCAGGCACTGATTTATGACCAGGATACTCAAATCTAACAAATCTTGCCCCCCAAAGTGCTCCTTCTCCCCTCTTTACACTTCCTACAAAAAGGTCTCTGCATGTCTCTGGCTATTTATTTTCATTACCTGGATGCATATCTGTCCATAACTAAAATGCCTGTTCTTTTATTCACTTTTCTAAGTTTTCTTCTAAATACATCAAGAACACCAACTGGGATAAAAGACAGCCTTTTCTCATTCCTTGTCCTATGACACCCACTGTAGTCATTTCTCCATCTAATCTGACATAAATTTCTATTCTCAGATGCAATTTTTTATTAGTAATTGGTCTCACCAGTCTACTTTGAGTTTCTTTAAAATATCATTAGTCTTCACCAGAGTGCTGTATGTGATGGATATTTTAAATATTACATCTCTTCTGCATTTCATTATACACTAATTTCGATATAGCTTCTGCTGTGACAGGACAGTGCCCTGTTGTGGTTATGAAAGGAGTTTCCTCCAAGGCAAAATATACTCCAAAAAGAAGCCAGGGTGCAGGCCAGAATCTGCACTGATCTGCCTAGCAGAGGGCCACTATTTTCACCCAGGCCCCAAATACCAATTGCTGGCTTCAGTTGGCACAAGCCCCAAAAATGGTGAGATGGCAAAATAACAATCAAAAGCCAGAAGCCCATGTAAGGAGAAGGATGACTGTACACCTTCAGCTTGTAAACAGCAGTCCCAAAACAGAGTCAGGAACAGAGAATCCTATAAACAAAAGCAAGAAGTCACAAAAACAGAAATCTACTGATAAAAAAACAGCAATAGTAAACTAAAGAATTTCCAAGCAAAGTGAAATGATTCCCACCAGAGATGAGATATTTGACACAGAGGCCTTAAAGCTTCTAATTAAACATACTGTACCAAAACAGTGTATTGAAGCTTGTATCAAAGCTTCATTACCCTTTGACTGGTGATGTCAGATGCTTCAAATGTCACTCAAGCTCTGGGAGCAGCCTGACCTCTTCAAAGTTTTGCACTGTCTGTCATACATAGAAATCAGAAACATTGAAAACTATACTATTATTATTGTTATGATTATTTTTATCAGTGTATTTTTCAAAGACTGTTGGACTTCTCTTCACTAACTGCTTAACTTAATTTTAACCTGGATTTTTCCAAATGCTGATATACTCATGAAAATTACTGAACACCTGTTTGCAGACATAGTGCAGGGTAACTTTTCATTAATTTGGAATATAAAATCACACTTGATATTTGTTGCAAAAAAACATTTATTGCATATGCCATGATTTTTACAATACGTCTGACAGTTTTTTTTTCCACTCTTACCAGAGGATATCATAGACTGAAAAACAAATATTCACAAAAATCACTACTTGCACACACTAGCATTTCATAATAGCTACATAGAAGGGGAAGATTTATTTTTTACAGAAGCTCCATTAATATTAGAACAAGCAACAACAAATACCACAAATACACACTAGAATTCCTAAAAAAGAACACGTCCTGATTTTGCTGAAGATAAAAGAGCAGTCATAGTAAGGCATTGCAAAGTCATATTGCCATATTTACAGTATGATTGAGGCCCAGTAGGGTTTTAGTTTGTATAATACTGTTGTAAGGAGTGGAAAGTAGCAATGAAGAGAATTCACTCGAGCTCCATATGCGCAAAGCATACAATCATACAACTCAAAATTATATATCGAGCACATCTGTCTCGTCTAAAACTCTCCAAAATGTTCCCAGGGCATGATCCAACCTGTGAACGCTGCAATCAAGTCCCAGCCTCACTGGGTCACATGTTCTGGGCCTGCACCAAATTAACATCATTCTGGACCAAAATTTTTAACTACCTTTCAGACAGCCTTGGTCTCACGATCCCTCCTAACCCATTAACAGCTGTGTTTGGGGTTCTTCCAGATGAATTTAAAGTGGAGAAAGACAAAAAAAAACTGTGATTGCACTCTACACTTTTGGCACGCAGACTTATTCTGCTAAACTGGAAGAACCCAAACTCTCCTCTTTTAAGTCAGTGAAAACCGATGTTTTATACTATTTGAAGTTGGAAAAAATCAAATACTCAGTTAGAGGATCTGCACAGACATTTTTCAAAACATGGCAGGATATAATCAGTAATATTTTAAAATAAGTTCCTAAAGCACAGAGGAAGCAATTATTTTCGTATTTCTTTGTCTTCTGCATTCATCTCTATTGGCCTATCAAACTTATTAATTTAGGTATGTTCACAAGCCTTAAATTTTACGCCATTTGCCTTGCTCTCTCTCTCAGGGGTGGGGGTCGACTTGTTAATAACTCAGTTTTACTTTTTGTAAAAATTGATTGATTTGTATGGAATGATTGCAATAAAATGAATAAAAGTTCAAAAAAAAATACTGTTGTATAATTTGTTCATCTGAAAATAGTGCTAGTGTATCACTGAGAAGATGTACATCATTGCTCATAATGGCTATCAGTTTTGCCTTAATTTTTTCTTTCACTACTACCTTGTGTAGGTTGAGCCTACTTTCTTAATTAGATTGTTGGTTCAGTCGGCCTCTCTTGAAGTGATGTACAGTAAAGCATGTCTGCACCTACATTAAAGTAATGCAGTCTGCTCTGCCCTTTCTCTCTATTATAAAAAAAAATCCTGGGAGGGAGAGACTAGGGAGACGAGACATAATCTTCATGGAAGACACTTAAAAAACCCACAAGACAAAAGAGAATGGCCACGGAGCGTCTCGCAGGGACCTTAAACATGAGGTTTTGTGCCAAGAGATTGACCCAGGACCATCTCGCGGGGACATAGAACATGACATTCTTGCAAGACATGCCCTACTTACAACCAATATCAAATAAGACCACTAGCAGCAAAACACTCAGTCGTGTAAAGGCTTTTAGCAAACACAGATCCAGGGCTATCAGCGCAAATAAAGCGTATAAGGACAATACGTTATAGATGTAACGTCGACAACTAAGCGAAGAAGAAAGAGCAGCGCAGAGAAAAGAGACCCAAAAGCATTGGAAAGAAAAAAATGCAAAAAAGAAAAAAATAATCTAGGTGTAAATTCAGAAAATAAGGAACGCGATAATCAGCCCATGACAAGTGGATTTGAAAAAAAAGTAGGTCCAGTCGGACTCAGAAATAAAAGACAAAGTAGAACTTCATAAAGACATTCAAAAACGTTGGTGCAATACACATGCAGAGCAGGTTAGAGATTATGAAAACAGTGAAATTCGAAAGGCTCAAAAAAAAAACGGCGTGATACAAATGCAGAGCAGGTTAGAGATTATGAAAACAGTGGAATTCGAAAGGCTCCAAAAAAAGATAATAAAGATCGCAGTAGCGCAAACAAACGGAAATTATTACTCAAAAAAAGGGAAAATAATCACCATAGACCAGGTGTAATTGAAAAAAAGCAGGAAAAAGAGAGGTCAGAAATAAAAGACAAAGAGTAGAAAACAAAGTAAAACTTCATAAAGAGGTTAAAAAACAAGGGGTCCAATCGGGCTCAGAAATAAAAGACAAAGTAGAACTTCATAAAGACGTTCAAAAACGTTGGTGCAATACACATGCAGAGCAGGTTAGAGATAATGAAAACAGTGGAATTCAAAAGACTCAAAAAAAAACATAGGTGTGGCAGAGCAAGATACAGAATATAAAAGCAGAAAAAAAAGAAAGTGTCAAAAAAAAGAATGTAAAGATCTTACTAAGCAAACAAAGAGAAATTATTACTCGGATAAATAATAACAGAAAGGCGAATAGAGATCAAATATATAGACACTAGCAGAATACCCGCGCTTCGCAGCGGAGAAGTACTGTGTTAAAGAAGTTATGAAAAAGAAAAGGAAAAATTTTAAAAATAACGTAACTTGAATGTTAATGTACAGTAATTGTTTTGTCATTGATATGAGTGTTGTTGTCATATCTATCTATATATATATATAGCAGAATACCCGCGCTTCGCAGCGGAGAAGTAGTGTGTTAAAGAAGGTATGAAAAAGAAAAGGAAAATTTTTAAAAATAATGTAACATATAGCAAAATACATATCTATATACATATCTACATATACATATATATATATATGCATACCTATCTACATCATATATACACACACACATATACATACATACATACACAGACACACACATATATATAATTTGTGTGTGTGTATGTATGTGTGTGTGTGTGTGTGTGTGTGTGTGTATACACATACATACAAACATACACACAGGTATATATAAATATATGTGTATATATATATATATATATGTATGTGTCTATATGTGTGTGTATAGCTTTGATCACTGAGTGCAAGGGAAAAATAATAAAATGTAGTCTATAAGTTATTAAACAGTAAAACATTAACGTTTTAAGAAGTAAAGGTACATTGAGCACTACTGGAGTGGTTGCGGGTAAACTACATTTTAAAGATGGCATAACAGAAAAGGTAAGTAGTACTAACAGCAGCTAAAATGTATATGGATCATCTCTCGGTAGTAGATCCCTTTTGAAAGGCGCTACACGACGGCTGTGGTATAGAAATTACATTTTCTATGTGAAAGTCCAAATTTCTGCCTCTGGTAATGTGCCTTACCAGCAATTAAAGAAAATTAGTTTTGTGTCCTCTGCAGTGTTAAGAGAGAAAGGCTTTGGTTTGGGATAAAAGGAAAAAAGGTGTAAAGAAAGGAAAGTTGCCTTTTTCTTTTATATAGTATAGAGAGATGTGTTCGCTGACGATATGAGCGCCTTTTGGGGACAGTCGCGGTGGGTCTTGTGCAGACTGGTGAGACGTCCCAGCTATTAATCGGCTGTGATGGCACTGTCAGTCCTTCACTCCTGTGCGTGTCTTCATAATCCGAGCTGACGACCTCATAATCGTATACGTGCAAAATAAAGTGCGAAGCGCCTTAATATTATTTTGCCGCAGAAGCGCAGTCAGCGTCTGAAAGGCCGGCACAGCTATGCGCGCGCGCCGGCTGCTCGACTTTTGCTGGGCAGGAGACACCAGTTTTTGCAGACACGTTCACATGATCAAAAGTCTCCGCGCTCTTTGGAGGTCATTCATATACAAAATACCCGCGCCTCGCAGTGGAGAAGTAGTGGATTAAAGAAGTAATGAAAAAGAAAAGGAAACATTTTAATAATAACGTAACATGATTGTCATGAGTGTTGCTGTCATATATATGCCTGCCTAAATAAGTCACCCTCGCTTCGCTCTTACTTTTTTACCATTCATTTAATCATGGCTAGTGGCGGAAAAATTATAAAATGGAAGGAGGATTACACTGAGTATGGCTTTACCAAAACAATTATTGATGGCGAATCGATTATTCATAAAGCTTGAATTGGTGATCTGTTTTTGTGTGTTAACCTCATATCTTTTCATACTTCTTCTCAAACCAAGGTGGTGCGAGGCTAAAATGAATTGGGATGCGCTGATCAATGTTATCGGTGTACCAGGAAATCATGCATTGACAAAAGTTCCCCTTTGATTGTAATGCAAAGTGTGATTAAATGCATTATTTTTTAACGCGTTATGGAGCACATGCATCGAAGCTTCTCAGCTGTGCTTGTGCTAAGAAAATTAAACATTTTAAAAATAACGTAACACGATTGTCAATGTAACCTTTTGTAAGTAGTGCCTGGAGGATTCAGTGTGGAGAAAGTCTAGAGACAGCGTGTGTATTAACTTGGTGGCAGTGTGACGAAGTTGCTTCGGAAGACGGCGTTAGCCGCGGAGCTCAGCTCAGAGCGAAATGAGGTAAATGGGAGGGGAGATGATGACGTGACTCCCCCACCCGCCTTAACTGTCAATCCCCCACAAACACAGTCTCTCGGAATTTGCATAAGCACACCCCTTCACCTGCAATTTTAACTTAGTTACAAAGTGATCAAAACTCTCGTTTATATCCTGCGTCCTCTCATTAAACTTGTATCCCGCATTACCCGTGGGCATGAAAAGCACCAGCGGCAGCCTGTCTATTAAGTTAATTTAAAGTTTAGGTTTATACCTCGCTTTGTTTCCGAAGTAGCTGTACTGATGAATATGGTAGTATGTCACTCGCTCGCTTCTTATTGTTTCGCTGCCTTCTCAATTATATAATGCATGTTTTGTTCAGCGTATTTTGGAGCTCTTCCTGGTTTTCTACATAGTGCGTTGACAGTCAGTTCACATGATTACGTGGGCGGCGTAATGATGTCACACGAAACTCCGCCCCCACGGCGGTCAAGCTCAACTCCATTACAGTAAATGGAGAAAAATACCTTCCAGTTATGACCATTACGCGTAGAATTTCGAAATGAAACCTGCCCAACTTTTGTAAGGAAGCTGTAAGGAATAAGCCTGCCAAATTTCAGCCTTCTACCTACACGGGAAGTTGGAGAATTAGTGATGAGTCAGTCAGTCAGTCAGTCAGTCAGTCAGTGAGTGAGTCAGTGAGGGCTTTGCCTTTTATTAGTATAGATAGGTGATATGTCAGAAGTATGTAAATATTGTAAGGCTTTAAAGTTTAAGTCAGAGACTTGTAGATCATCTAATTCATGTTGCCATCAGGGAAAAGTAGTGTTTATACACAATGAGAAGGTGTATCCAAGAGAATTAAAAGATTTGATGTTTGAGGAAAGTGAAATCCTACTGTACAATGATCTTTTCGCTTTCGCATCATTCGTTGCTCAAAACGTAGATTTACACAAGAATGGACCATATGCTATGAGAATCTGTGGTCCAGCAACAATTAAAGCAACGACAAATTTAATTTCGAAGAAACCACAATTCGGTCAGGTGTATATTTATGATCACAGAGAAGCGATGCAACATAGAATCGAAAGAGTTAAACGATCGGACGTATTAGAATAATGGAAACAAATCCATACATCCAAAATTATCGCACTTTACACGAAATTTATCAAAATACGGACAAAGTATTTTTCTTGGATTTCTATATGAATCAAAAAGATCACGCATGCATATATAAAAAACAAACATGTGACGAATTATCAGCGATAATAGTTTCGAAAGATAGAGATATCAAAAACAGAGTAGATATTCGTGTTTATCCAAAAGCAAAACATGAATCGACATTTCTGTCTAATAATTCACCACATTACAATCCATTACTCTTTCCCTTGCTTTTCCCAGATGGAGAAACATGATGGTCATACAATATGAAACACACAAATTCAGAAAAACGAATAACACCAACACAATATTTCAGGGCAAAATTAGTGATACATTCCAATGTATTTAACCCACTTCTGTCATCTCAACGTCTAACACAACATTACATTATTAATGCGTATCCAAAAGTCAAAGCTAATCATCTTTTCTTTATTAAATCGAATCAGGCAAAACTTAGAACGGAACATATGCAAGGTCTCATTGATCACGTTCAAAATTCAAATATCAATAGTTCAGACAAATTTAAAATAGGTAAAGCAGTAATATTACTATCATCATATCAAGGTAGTCCAAGAGCATTGCAACAATTTTATTATGATGCAATTGCAATATCCAAAACTATCGGTCAGCCAGATTTATTTATTGCAATGACTTGCAATCCACAATGGCCAGAAATCTGGAGATTCTTGAAAACAATGCCACCTGCTACATCAGCTCAGGATATTCCAACTTTCATAAGTAGATTGTTTTATCAGAAAGTCTTAATTTTATTGAAAGAACTCGAAATGGTGTTCGGTCAAATCCGAGCATACATTTACACAATCGAATTTCAAAAACGGGGTTTACCTCACATGCATTTATTAGTTACTTTGCGAAAAAAATTATTAACTGCTGATGATGTAGATCGTTTTGTCTGTGCTGAAATTCCAAACAGAGAAACCTATCCTGAATTATGGTACAAAGTCATTAAACAAATGTCACACGGACCTCATTTAAAAGATTTAGCATGTTGGGACTCGAAAGATTCCAAATATTGTTCTTACCGAAGTTCTGAAATAAAAGTGAAACTAATGATATAGAAAAATTCCAAGAAAAAAAAATCTTAAAAAGTATGTATCCAGAAAACCAAACACAGGGGTTGGTGAGAGAAGCGAGCAGGGGGCGAAGTCCACTAGTAATATATAGTTCCTTTGTGATATTAGACCAGTTTAGCTGGTCATGTTTCTTTCTGGTGAATCACTTTCACTGGAAATGGATGGATGGATGGATGGATATTTTGGAATACATTTGGTAACAAAAGTACTGCTTTCCTGTATTCTGTCTGCACTGCATATTTGCTTCTCACTAATAGCAACAAATGCAAAGAGATTGAGCAAGGATGTTGTGGTCATTATTGAAACAATACATAAACTATCCATTTAAAATTATGTAAAATGTTTTGATACAGAGCCAGATTTATTTTTAGCTTGGTCACAGTGCTTTTGTTTGTATAAGTTGATTATTGTGAATGAGTGAGTGAGTAAGTGAGCGTGTGTGACCGTGTCGAGTAATATATTGGTGCACCTTCCAGGTTTTATTACTGCACTGTGCTGTATGATCTAAACATAGGCTCTACATATTACATAGTTTCTTTGAGTGCATCTTTGCCTCTGCCCTGTCTGAATTAATACAAGAATAGATTTCAGTTTGTATGCAGTAGTAACAGATGCATAATCTATTGTGACAACATTGATGATATCTAAACTACAGTATATCTGAGGAAAGTGTGGTACTGTCAGCAGAATGTAAATACATCACAAATTTACTATGATTTAATAAATTCATAGCATGCTTAAGCAGAAGTATGCTTAGGTATTATGAAGTAAACCACAGACTCATAAATCATGTGCATTGATAATGGCTCAAGAAAAATGAGACTATTATAACAAATAGCAACAACATCCACCCCGAACACAAATAAAATCCTCAAGCTTGATTAATGATAAGAGATCCATTGTCATCTGATAACATTCTTATAAGGAGGGAGGACAATGAACAAAATTGTGGTCCAATCTACCCAGTGGTGCAATAAGTTTACATTTAAAGGCATCTTTAAAATTTGAATAAAGCAAGTCCAGCTTGTTGTGTCCAACGAGTAGGACATGACACATACTGATGGAAGTTTGTTATTGTCCCTTTCAAAATCACCCAGTGGTAGTCATCTCCACTGGAGGGTCAGAATGATTCATCATTAAAGGGTTAGTAACAGAGTGAATAATTTTTGTTACTCAGTCAACATTTGCAATAAGAGGAATATAAACATTAATTATGTGTGAAATAATATAATAAATGTTATGAAATAAGCAAACTTTTTTTATGAAATATAGCTTTATTTTTTTGAGTATCAGGTAGAATATTTTCATATCTGACAACAATAAAAGTGCCATGTATATTCTGTTTTGAAATTTTATAGTATATACTTATTGAGGCGGTTCATGTTTAACTGTCAGCTTTTTAATTTACTGAATTTATTCTAACAGGAATAATGATTGAGAATGTGGCAGCAAAAGCTACTTTTTTTCAGGTCAGAGGGATGGTGGTTATCACTGCAGTCTTGGGGATCTGGTATCCTGGATTCCATTCCTGTATCTAACTAAATTTTAGATAAGTTGATAGGCTTTATATGTACACGCGGGTGGGCTCTGCAGTGATCTGCCAATCTGTCTGATCTAGATTTCTGTCTTGAACCGAGTGCTGCCAATATCCAATCATCCGCAAACCTGAATTGTATTAAGTGGTTCTGTGAAAATTAGGTTGCTTTGATATGTGTGTGAGTGTTTTTGTGTTTGTTATGAAGCTCAAATAGTAAACAGGAGAGAGTTTGTGTTCTTACAGAGTATAGTAGGAAAGTCTAGGAGAGCTATATTTACTTTGCATTTTTAGTAAATACACTTTCCTGATGTCAAGTTTTTTTGTCATTTCTATTAACTGAACATTCAATACCTTAATAATGCAGTTATTGACACTGGCCCTTTAAAAGCTCAAAGCAATCTTCACACACCATGTAGTTGATAAATGCAATGTGCATAGTATGCAAACATTATTAGTGAGCATACATATAGAACAAGGCAATGGTAACATTATTCATACATCAAACAAAAAAATCTAAATAAACAATGTACAAATTTATTGTATACTAATGCATGCACACCAGCTTAAGTCATCATTTTAGGAATGTTTTTGCAGTTTGCTATTGAGGTGTGTTATTTGCAATTGGTAATTCGCTTCAAACTACACTGTCAAAGCTGCCTAAACTCCAACTTGAGCCATAATCCTCTGCAGGGAGCCTATACCTTGGAATCTCTAGACCTAACAGAGTAAGATTACTGTGTTAAAAAGAGTTCAAGACTACATTCTTCAGGTGAGCACAGTGACTATTACATGCACAAAAAATATATTATTTTCAATCTTTTAAACAACTGCACCTTTTTTTAAACACTTACAAATGATTCTAATGATATTTCAAATCACCCATTTTCTGAGACCACTTAAATTTAGTTCAAGGTTTCAAGGATCAAAAGCACATCCAAGCAACATTGTTTGGAAGGCAGATCTCCATTCCATAATAGCATGGTAACGCTATTTAGATTAAAATTAACAGTTCCACGAGTCAGAACTAAACTTAAAAAACAGCATTACAATTAGCACTGTGTAGAAGGTGGCTGCTGAAAAACCAATTAATTTAGTGCATATATATATATATCTATATATATATTGTCATGCTTAGGTCACAAGGTTGCACAGGTCATTCAGGGTTTTGGAAGAAACAGAAACTTTATTTGAATACAGCATAATAAAGCATAAAGAATAAAGCAGAGGATATCTGGGGGAAGAGAGACAAGGCAGTGAGACACACTAGGACAACTGCAGTACAGTCTTTTAAATGTTTGAAACTGCATGCAAGATGCAGAACATGTGGCACGGCAGCAAGCAGCAGGCTAGCAGCTGATCCGCAAAGCGGAGATGAAAAGCTGTGTTTGTTTCCCATTGTATCACTGTTTAAGAGGTGGTTTTGGAGGAATGTGTTCACAATATATATATACACATACATCCATCCATTATCCAACCCGCTATATCCTAACTACAGGGTCACGGGGTTCTGCTGGAGCCAATCCCAGCCAACACAGGGCGCAAGGCAGGAAACAAACTCCGAGCAGGGCGCACACGCACACACTAGGGACAATTTTAGAATCGCCAATGCACCTAATCTGCATGTCTTTGGACTGTGGGAGGAAACTGGAGCACCTGGAGGAAACCCATGCAGACATAGTATATACAGGTATATATATATATATATATACAGTAATCCCTCGCTATATCGCGCTTCGACTTTCGCGGCTTCACTGTATCGCGGATTTTATATGAAAGCATAACTAAATATATAATGCGGATTTTTCGCTGCTTCGCGGGTTCTGCGGACAATGTGTCTTTTTACTTCCTGTATATGCTTCCTCAGTTGGTTTGCCCAGTTGATTTCATACATGGACGCTATTGGCGGATGGCTGAGAAGCTAACCAATCAAAGCACGCAGTTAAGTTCTCCTGACTGAGAAGCTAACCAATCAGAGCACGCAGGAGCTATGCAGTGTTAACCAGGAAGTCTCATCTCGCTCATTCAGCATCAACGTGCTTCGCTGTGTAAAGAGTTGTGCTCTTTAGTGTTTATCTTTGTGCATAGTCAAGCCCTTCATTATGGCTCCAAAACAATCTGCTACTGCTTCAGGTGCCGTGCCCAAGCGCAAGAAGATGTTAACGATTGCCGAAAAGGTAAACGTTTTGGATTTGTTGAAGGCTACGATTCTTTTTATTTAAAAAGTAGGAAAGGAATATAAGATCTACGGCTGCAGCGTCCTTTTAACCAGGGTGCAAAACGAGTTGTAAGTGGATGTAATAAGGCAGTAGTCTGGATGGAATCTGCTTTAGGGATTTGGATTGAAGACTGCCAGAAGAAGAACAACGGCAGTGCTACACAATCGCCTGAAGTGGCTCCTTTACAAGGGCTGTAACGCTCTCCTTTGTTGTGCAGTAAAATTAAACTCATTGTTATCGGACAAGTCATCGTGTCATTGTTGGTGAGTAACCATAA
>JANRMT010062819.1:19481190-19534977 GCA_026402145.1 Polypterus bichir lapradei | reverse complement strand
TATATATATATATATATATATATATATATATATATATAAACAAGATAGGTATGAAACAAATTCCTTTTGGAATGTTGACAGATTCACCAGTTTGCTCATGTCAGAATATTCAATTGAGAATATTGAATATAAGTGGCCTGTGACATTGAGCAAGTCACGTATAATGCTCAGGAATTGCTAAATTGCTTTCAGATAACAAATGGGGAACAACACTGTCATTAAGCTGGCCATTTCATTTAGGGGTTTAATCCTTTAATTACTGCAATACTTCATGATAAGCCCTGAACAGTGCTGCAGATTAGTTATCATACTAAAGCTTTTTATTAACTTTATTACTCTAGCAAAGGATATTGTTTAATCATACAGTGGTCAAAAGCCATTGAAGGGGTGGACACAGAAATGTTAACAGTTTAATCTTTTTATATGGAGTAACTTGTTTAGCATTTTTGTGAAAATCGCCCTTGGCTTATTACTTTCCATTACCTTCAATGGGATGCAGGGTTTCTAAATAAGCAGTATAGTTATTAAGTGATTAGTTTTCCCCTCTTTTGTTTCTTGAAGAATGTATTATTATTACAACAGAATAAGTAAGACACATGATCTTTCACTATAGCTTAAGTTTAGTGATTTCAGTCCACCTGGTATTTTCATACTGTACAGTCTGTAGTGCTCATAAAGAATGGTGCAATAAATAATGAACATCCAATAAGTACCAGTTCTAGTGGCAAAAGCACTTTGTGAAACAGAAGGTTAAAAGTAAATGTCAGGCTCTTTTATGCTAAAAAATTGCCACACAGGCTCAAATAACAGCTCTTTATAACAATAAATCAGTGTTCAAAAAAGACCTGACCTGGGAACAAATTTACTCAGAACAAATAAGTCTTTGGACCAGACCTCGTAAACAGGCTATCAATTAATGATCCCATTAAATTAAAAACAATAAAATTAAAAATTAAAGATTACTCTAGCCAGGTGTGTCCCTACTGTGTTTGACCAGGTTGTCATTGTAATCTATTAAACCCCTGAGCTTATAAGAACATAAGAATAAAAGAAATTCGACAAATAAGCAGCTGGTCATTCAGTCCATCGAGCTTGTTTGTTTAGCTAATAGCTAAGTTCCAATATTTTATCCAGATACTTCTTAAAGGTTGTGAAGTTTCTATTTCAACTACATGTCTAAGTAATTTGTTCCAGAGTTCCACAACTCTGCATAAAGAAGTTCTTCCTGGCTTCAATCTTAAATGCACTTCCCCTTAATTTCCACCAATGTCCTTGTCTACATCAGCCCTTTAATCAACAGAATTTGGCTGGATCTACTTTATCGATGCCTCATATTTTGAAGACTTGTTTACATTGTTCAGACTGTGTCCTCTATTCGAAACTAAACAGGCTGGATATTCTGAGCCTTTGAGAGTAGGACATGTCCTGTGGGATGCACCTGGTTTTCTTCTGCATAGCTTCAGGGAAAAATTAATTACAGAAAGCATGAGAAGCCTTTAACTGCAAAACTCTCTATTTTACTTAATTTATATATTAGGAAAACATGAAATAAATTACCATTCATCATGCTGAAAGGTGCATTTGTCTTTCAGAATGCAATAAACGCTATTTGCCTTTTAGGAAAAATCATGGTACAGTAAATATTTTCAGCCTATTACTGCCTTCCAAACATCAAGTATGACTGTGTGAACTCTCATTTTTAAAAGCATTAGGCAAGTTTACTTTTTTGAATTATTTTATTAGTTACTATTAAGCATTGTATGAGGCACCGTTTAGTATAAGGCAGTACTTATGTTTTACTTCTTTCTTAATTGTATATACACTTTATGCATTTCATTGTATACTGAAATGTATATTTGCAATTCTGGAGATTTTGTCCTGTAAATTATGTACTGAATACGTAAACTGCAAACTTACAGTGTCCATTTTAGGTAATTGTACTTTTTCACTCATGCTGTTGTCAGATATCGGAATTACCTTATATTATGCATTACTGTTTTTCATAAGTCATTTATCGTACATCACTACTCATGTGTGCTTCAGTAAATTGAAACTTTGTCTTATATATGCAGATATCTAATAGGAAACTTATTGAACTGACTGTAACAGACACATGATTTGCTTAAAATGACTTAATTTATTTTTTACTAGCAACAAAGTAGCAGGTGAAAAAAGTGTATTTATCCCAATATTCTAAGTAGCATCCTAAAAACTTTTTTATGATCTTTTTGTGACGGTATATGTGTCTGAGTTCTATTTATTGTTAAATTTACTTGATAAATACCATTGTTTATCTGATAAATGTAATCCCATTTTAATGATAGAACCATTTTTAATCTCATCTAGAGTTCACTTGCAGACTTATTGTTATAATTCTGTGTCACACACGTGTGTTTGGGAGGCAGTAAAAGAGTTTCAATCAGGGTGTTGACACACCCAACCAGGGGTTGGTGCTGAGCACCAATACCTTTCCTTCTCTTCCCGCAGACCTGCAAAAGAAAAACCCAACTAAACACCTTATTTCCACTTGTTCCTGACTTCACTTCCAGCCTCTACAGCTGACCTCACTTCCAGTACCATCTAATGACCTCATACGACTTTTTGCCCTATAACACGCCCTTCCTGTTTCCCCGCTATAAAATCATTTTCAGGTCACTCATTCAACCTGTCCAGAATTGACCAGTATAAGTTCTTTAAGATTACTTAACCTCAATATACAGGGTGAATCCCCAAAACTTTCTCTTGTGTTTGTGCTTCTTTTTACACCTGTTCTTCCAAAAGCAATTTTAAATGATTACAAATGAATCAAAGTAACAAGAAAGCAGATATTTTAATTAATTATAAATATGAGTTGTCTCATATTATTGATACAGTACACTGTAAGAAGAAATAAATACTATAGCAAGAAAAATAAAGCACAAAAAATAGGTGAAAGGTCACAAAGGATGTCCCATTTAATGCCCAGTAAGCAGAAATGGATTTTTCTTATGGAATTCTGTCTCCTTTAGAAGTAGGTCCCAAAAAGAATGCCAACATCTGGATGTATGGCAATTTATATATCAAAGAAATCAGAAGAGGAGGAGCTTGTGGAGTTAGAGAGGAAGTGACTTCAGTATTCTTCAAGAGGATGCTCCTCTGTGAGAAGGGAAACAGAAAATGGGTTAGTGATTGCATAACCTCATTAACCTTCCCACTTTGTTTCCCTTTTACAACACCCATGAAACACTCACCTAGATCAGGGGTCCTCAATCACGGTCCTGGAGAGCCGCAGTGGCTACAGGTTTTTGCTCCAACCCAATTGCTTAATAAGAAGCCCTTATTGCTCAAGTAACACTTCTGCTTCACTTTAGTTGTCCCACTCGTTAAGATTGTGAACCCTTATTGCTTATTTAAGTCTTAAACAGCTGTATTCTTGGTTTTTAATTGCTCCTAATTAGCAATAACATGCAAACAACAAAAGAGACAAGCATTTCTCCATTTAGCTTGTTGCCATTTACACCTGTGTGCATTTATCATGTACTATTGGGTTTAATTAAATACTTGGAAGAAAAGTAAAGAGAAAAAAATGAAGGACTGAGAATTACTCATCCATTTTAGCCTTCAAATCATTTAGATGATATCCTTAGAAAGGAGAAGAAAATCTAGGATATGAGAATTACCTGACATAGCGGAGTTAAAGCACTAACAAGCCATGAAATTAAATTATTGGCAAGAATTGCTTTCTAATTAAGCAACCAGGTTAAAACAAAAACCTGCAGCCACTGCGGCTCTCCAGGACTGTGATTGAGGACCCCTGACCTAGATAGATAGATAGATAGATAGATAGATAGATAGATAGATAGATAATACTATTATTTTTTAGTATTTATAGTATTTTTTTTATTGTTTTTCTTTTTTAATAATATGAAGCAATTATTAAAATAAGTAATTTCTATATAATGGATTTAATAACATAATTAAGCACTATTATTATAATATCACTTTAAATGATATTTAGGATTTATAGCCTCCCTAACTTTGCTGTTATGTGCTGCATTGCAGTATAAAATGTATATATAGTAGTTGTCAGATATCTGGCTGTGATGACAACAGTTACTTAATTCACTCTGAAGCTCCTTACATCTTTCTCTGCATCGGTTGCTTCAATTAAGTCTCATAATCTGGAAATGATTACATCAGCTAAGGTCTTTCATGGTAATTTTTGTTCGTGTTTTGGTATTCAGCCTTGTAACTTTGAGAAGTCAATTATTTTGAGTAAGGCATCACTCAGCTGTATATTAAATTGCTACACTTTAGAAAAATGTTTGAAAAGTCTTTTTTTCAAGTCATTCACAGTAATATTAGAAATTGTCTGTCACAACATCAATGAAGAATATTCATACAACTCAATGGAAATTTGCCATGCTATCAGTTCATCTGCTTGCTTTATATGAACATTAAGTGAATTTTAGGACTTTAGATCCTAGTTCTCTCTCTCTCTTTAGTTTGAAATAGAGTTAGGGATGTCAAGTGCATCTTATTATCTCTATTATAATATAACATTATTTCAAAGAGTCAAGTGATAGTATATATTACAGAACACCTGGTTCAGACCCTTTAGCTATTTGTAATCTATATTTAGATCAGATATTCCTAAATGATACTAAGACATATCTAGAAATTTTTCACCATTCTAGGAATGGAACAACTGACAATTCCTATCAAAGATGACTAAGCCAACTTTAATACACACAAGAAATGCAATAAAATTTAAGTGCAGGTGTGTGATGAATAGGGCAATTTATTTTGTTTTGTTATACGTTTTCTCTCTCCCAGCATTTCCCATACCTGAATCACATAATTTAATGTGCTTATACATGATTCAAATATCTACTTGTAAAGTTTCAGGCTTGCTGTACAGCTGTAACAGTCTGAAGAGTGCTTTTTTTCTTGTACACCAGTGCATTGCCATATGTATACATTTTTTAGAATTACTGATTGTAAAATAACATCAATGCTGGGGAATAAATCTTTCCTGAATTTAAGAAACTGCAAAATAGGTTTATTGTAATTTCCCTGCAGAGTAACTTTTGTAGTTTAATTGGGCCTTTTCTTTCCATTTCATTCAAAATCATCCCATAGTTTGAGTTATTTTATTCTTTTCTGGTTTATTAAATCACAAGAAAGAAAATACACTCAGCTGGTATGTCACCCGGCACCATTCTTTTATAGTTTTTATTAAAATTAAAAACCAAAATGCAATATGTTGAGCCTGAATTGAGTAATGCAGTTACTAAAATATAAAAAAACTAAGATGCATTAAATCATAATCAACCATGAAATCTCAATACCTACCCTGTTATAGAAAAATAGCTAAAAAAATTAACAGATGCAGAGTCCCGGCAGACTTATTTTAGGACAGCATGAATAAGTTCCTGCCAAATTTTGAAGAAGTTATGCTACATGTCTCACAAAGATTTTTTTCCCTAAATGTATATACTATAAGGCAGTGATTTGTGCAGCAGAATGGAGTGTAGGGCAAGATGCAAACACTTTTGACGCTATACTGCTCCTTTGCATGGCTCAATCACACATCCAATCAGAAAAAAGTGTGCTGCATGCATCCAAGTGACAGAAACCTATTGCTAAATTGTCATCTTAGTTTTATTCTAGATATTAGCTATAGTTATGTTGAAACAGTGTGATCAGGTGGTGTGGGGGCTAGTGTTTATACCACAAATCTTCAGTGGATCAGGTTAGGGTTGGAAAAAGGGGATGGATGTTGTTTACTTAAAAGCTCATGTAGGACTAAATGCATTTCCTTAATTGAGAAGTAGTGGACCACTGCATTTAAATTTAAAATAGGATTCATTAGAATTTATGTTCTACTGTACACAATGCTATAAGTGATATTCTGTGAAATAACGAAGGCTTAAAATAAGCAGCATAACATATTTAGTTACTTTTTGTGTAAGTAATGAGTAATGTAACAAAAGTTAAATTTAAAAGTAATGTTTTCCAACACTGGTCACTTAGAAACATTTGTTTTCTGTATCTGGATACCATATCTTGAACGACATGTGTAAATAAACAGGTTATTTTTAAGCAACTGACTGAATAAATGCTCAGAAAATCAATAATGTTTTATATTTCATCTTCATATAATTTTAAATACAATTTTTTGACAGATAACATCAAAGTGCTTGACTAATTTGCATTTGCAGTTATTTTTATAAAAAATTAAAGATTAATAAAAAAACCTTACTTTGAGTTGTTGACCAATGAGTGTTTCACTGTTTATTCAGTTGTTTCTGTTATACAAAACGTTTCAATAAACTAACAAATCATTTCGTCTTATTCATGCAGACAAAGTGTCTTGAGGATTATCTATCACAGTCTAGATCCAATGATCCAAATAGCAGATAGCAAACTTGATACAGTATTTTTTTTTATTGTTTTTCTTTTTCAATAATAGGAAGCAATTAATAAAATAAGAAGTAATTGTCCACCTCTGATCATCAGTATGGGCTGTCTATAACTGAAAACCAAGTAAAGAAACAAATGAGAAAGCTACGCACAGGAAAAGCTGTGGGACCAGGTGGAATCAGTCCTAGATTTCATAAGGCCTGTGATGACTAACTTTGTGATTTCCTCTGTCACTTGTTCAGTCTGTCTATAAGGCCCTTGCATTGTTCTTGTTTCAAAGAAGGCAGATGTTTCTTTACCTAATGACTACGGACTAGTGGCACTTATGTATCACATCATGAAGACCTTTAAGAGACCTTTACTATACAAGTCCTCTTGAGATAGACCACCGGGACCCACTGCATTTTTCCTATTGGATAAAGGTTGGAGTGGAGGATGCCATTATCTATCTGCTATACAAGACTTATCTGCATCTCGACAAAGCTGACAACATTGTGAGGATTATGTTATTTGATTTCTCTAGTGCCTTCAATACCATCCAACCATTCCTGTTAAGGCAGTAAGCTCAGAGGTATGCTGGTGGATGAGCTGATGCTGTTCTCGATAATGGACTAACTGTATGGCTGACCACAGTTTGTGAGACTAAAGAACTGTGTTTCTGATATGGATGTGAGTAACACTGGAGCACCACAAGGAACAGTCCTGGCTCATTTTCTCTTTACTTTGTACACCTGTACATCTCAGACTATGAATGATCATGTCTCTGCTGATTCTGAACTTATTGCGTGAATTGATAAGGAAGATGAAACAGTATACGAGTATATGAGTCAGAAGTAGAATTTTTTTTCTAGGTACAAAGGGAATTGTTTGCATCTTAACATCAGCAAAACCAAGAAACTAGTTATTAACTTTTGCCACACGAAAGAGCCACTATGTCCAGTCACTATTCAAGATGTGGATGTAGAGGCAGTGCACTTCTACAAGTATTTGATTGTCCACATCAATGACAGGTTAGACTGGTCTCAGAACACAGAGGAACTATATAAGAAAGGGCAGGGAAGGCTCTTTTTTTCCTTAGGAGAATGTGTTTCTTTAACTCTTTCAGGGCGGATGTTGACTTTTGCAAATAGAAGGGGTTGAGAATGGTCATCAACTTGTAAACAATGACAAAACTTGCCTCTTACATTTCAGTTTGACTCACTTTGCTAGAATGAAAGTTAGTTTTGTTGGTTTGACCTGAAATTCCCTGTGCTCAAGTGAGTAGTGAAGAGCAAACAATGTCAAAAATGGCATCACCATCTAGTGAGAGATTGAAGCAAATGCACAAAGCAAAATACTCCATTGACAATGTTTTGCTTTGTTTTTGGATGCTGACTTGTCGAACTCCGATTTTGATGCATGTGATCTGGAGATCGTGCTCGAAAATATAAGTGATGTACCGCCATCAGCTGATCTGGGTGCTGAACACGTTTGAGTTGGTGACCCACCTATGGCAATGTTCGCCTGGCAGGACCGCCACTTACAATGACAAGAGATACAAACCCGATTGTGTTGCACTTTGCCTGGAAGCCAGTGTGCCGCGCATTTCTGTCAGCTGTCATGCCACCTGTGAGTGTCTCAAGCAACAAGAGATGGCAAACTGGCGGCCACAGCACCCCGTAATAGATGTTTAATGTTGACTTATGTGTGAACCCAACACGTTGTGTGCTTTTCAGAAAACTGCGTTTTTTGGAAAAAATATTCAGCCCTCAAAGAGTTAATGTGAGTAGTGACATCCTTCTCAACTTCTACCAGTCTGTGATGGCCAGTACAACTTTCCATCCTGTGTTGTGCTGGGTTGGTTTTATCACTTCAAGAGAAGCCCACTGAATCAACAAGCTAATTAAAAGGCCAGGCTCAGTTATGGGACACACACTGGACTCCTGGGGATAGTAGTAAAATGAGATCATTAAAACAAAACTGAGAGCCATTGTGAACAATACTGCACATCCTTTCACTGGCACTACAACACTATCGACTTTTAGCCAACAAAGTATTCAGCAGATGTGTGTCAAGAAATGCTACTGGAGCTCATTTATAAAGAGCTTCTGTAAAAAAACAAATAAAGTTCTCTCTCTCTATCTATCTGTTTATGCATAGGCAAGTGATTATTAAAATTAGTCTGTATTAGAAATTACTTATTGATTTATTTCTACTTTATAGAAACATATTAATAAACTTGGAGGAAATATGATCAATTACAATTAATATGCAGTTAATTTTGATTCAAAATTTCAATTGTGTATTTAATCAAAATTAAATTTTTTTACCAAACAGCAAGCCTATAAAAACAAAAATGACTATAAACTTTTACATTTGCATACATTGTCTTTTCTGTGAAAATGCTGCGAATTAGCCACATTATTATACTGTGTTCTTCAGTCATGAGTTTGTCTGTCTAAAACATGCAATTTCACGTGTTCTTTCCCCACATCAAATTGGTGCTGACTGTGTACTTTTTATATTAAAAGCTTTGCCGCTTTATTGGATGCTTGGCACAGTTCATGTAGGATATCATCTTGTGTTATAAGTAAGGGCAGAACATAACCGTTGATAAACAGTTATTGCCAATTAAATGTTGATGCCCTTTCAATTACTTCAATCACTTTCTTTTTTTGTCACCTTTTGATCTTAGACACTGTCATGGAAGGTTAACATGGATCTACCCAGTTCTCCTAGCTGAGTCAAACTTCCATGCATGCTTTCCTTTAAACAAACTCAATTATGCATGCTAGTTAGATTGTGTGCACTTTCAAAACATATACCTGTTCCACATTGATTGGAGAAAACATGTAGGTCTATTGTTTGTTTGTTTATACAGTACAGTCTAAGTAGTGACCAAAATATCCAGGACATTTTAGGATTTTTAAAAATACCAACCAGACTGCTATTTTAGGACATCACCAGGAAAAAGAGGATGTCTTGTCACTCTATATCTAGTCATCTGTTTATCTATTTATTATTTTTTCAGAAAGATATCAATAGATCAACTCTGAATGTATTGTAAAAAATAAATCATTAATACATTTTTTTTGCATTGTGGAGGATGGCCGGCCGTTTATTCTGGCCAATACCCCCAAGCCGCCAGGTGGAGCCCTCCTTGCAGTATGGAGGTCACCAGAAGACCAGCAGGGCATCATGGACAATGTAGTTTTTATGCACAGCTCTGCTGGATGCCGTGGTGGCCACTAGGGGATGCTGCAGGGAGAACCGAGGACTCATTTGTGCCCTATGACCCGGAAGTCCATCATAGGAAGAGCGACGGGCTTCCGGGGTGAAGAAAAGAACTTGTACTTGACCCGGAAGTGATTGAGAGTCACATGGACTGGGGATTAGGAACACTTCCGGGTCAGGAGATATAAAAGGACTGTGGGAGCTCCCAGACGGCGAGCTGAGCTGGGTGGAAGGTTGGCAATGCGTCTGGGAGTGGAGGATTGTATATTATTGTTATTGGTGATTGTTTAATGAGTATAGTGGAGGAGAGGGTGTTTTGTACATTGTGGAGATTGAATAAAGTCAATATTTGGACTTTTATCTGGTGTCTGGAGTCGTGGACAGGGGTTCAAGGGAGTGAGAGCGCCCCCTATCTACCACAGCATCTACATAATGTTTGTTTTTTTCCCGTTCAAGTTCTGCTGTTTTATGAATCCATTTAGGTTATGTGCTCAATGATAGTACGACTGACCTCACCTAGCTACACTGTTACTCCTGATTATACTGCAGCATTCTCATAAAGCAAATAAAATGCAAGAAGTCATAATTTATTTTATATGCACATATTATGTAATAAATAGCATGCAATTTTCAGAGTGATTGAACTAATTCAGCCCCAAGCCTAGCCTAGCTAATTCTGGTAAACAATCATGTTTATACAGTACCTATCCAAGTCAAAGAGCAAAGGTAAAGTATTTTATTTGGGACATACACAGAGTCATTTGGTAGCCTGATGTAAGACACTTGCCATTGCTGGACTCCATATGTATTGCCAGATGACAAATGATATTTTAAGAATGAAAAATAATAATTGAAGGTAGTTTATCTCCAAGTGTTTTAAAAGGATGACATTCTCTTTTTTTTGGCATTTATGAAGATTGCAGAGGGGAAAGGGCTGGATGAAGAGGCCAGTAGAAGGCACAATTACAATAGTGGTTGTCTTCTTCCTGGTCATCATATTCCTGACTAAACAGGAAGAGGGCACACAAGTAAGTTGCTGTGCTCCTGCATCATAGTCACATAGTGTCTTTTTACCGTCAGTCCAAGTAAGGTCTGCAAATTGCGCAGGTGTGTGAAAAATGCATTGACTGACTGTTTCAAGATTAAAAACTTGTCAGATGAAGGAAGACAAATGCAGAATGACAGTTTTGGAGGCAAAGTCTAATTGACAGAGTTTTGCAATCCAGTATCTGGTTCAATTAAAAGAGCAAGTTAAACATCTGCACACTCAGAATTCTGGTATGGCTGCTGTTGGAGACATGTAATATCACAACAGAGTGGTTGGGAATTTTTGCTATTAATATCAAGTGATTAAACTACCATTGCATGCTTCAGCATAAGACATACAATATTAACAGGCATTATGAAAGGAAAGAGGGGTCAGTTGGTAATGCCATTTCTCACTTTGAAATGGTTTCAATGCCTGCCCAGAAGTATTTCTTGTCTGAGAATTGACAAACTCTTCTTGTCACAGACAGGATACTTAGAGCAAGGAGGATTAGCGCTGGAAAATAACATGTTGTACCAAGCAGTACGTAAGAAAGGAAGGATAATGCTGGCTGGTGTTTATTTAACAGAAAAATGTGACATTCTTCTAAGATCATTCTTTGCCACATCATATTTTTTCAGCAATTATTATGATATCATGATTTCTTAAAGGATGGGTCCTGACCCAAAATGGGCTGCGGGTTGCCACATTTTGGGTTGCACATGGTCTTGACTTACCATTGTATTAAATAGGAAAGGGTCATGTACAGTTTGTAAAGAATCTCAGCATAGGTCACCACGGATAGTTTTAAGCAAGCATCATTGGCGGTGATTCTCCAAGGGGGATCCTGTCGCCAGCAATTCTCTTTTTTCTTTCTTATCATGAACTGGGTCTCAAAGGCCATAACAAGAGCAAGACTAGGTTATGAGAATATAAAACATTTTAAGAAACACTGCCCTAATGGCTTGATCTAGAGTGAAATTCTTTAAAACAATTCATAGCTACTATAACATGTTTGTTGACATACAGGCCCATATTTTACATATATTTATTAACTTTTCTTTAAAGCACAGAAGTACAGAAAAAACTTCAGTGTAAAAAGAACTCTAATTATATACAGGATTACACATATAGGATAATTTTGCAATCGCTCTTTTACCCTTCCTTTAAATGGCAACACCTGCTGTTCATCCATAATTTTTATGTGTTCGGCCAATTTACCTAGCTAATCATTAACGCTGGCCAACATACAGTTTCACTCTAAGCCAAAGTCACTTTGTTTCCAGTTATCTAGACATGTGTGTGTGCCTCCAACTTCAGGCAGCCTCCTGAAGTTCCCCTTACTTTTACTCTTTCTGTGAGACTTAAAATCTCTTGGCTCCTCTGCGCGGCCAACTTACAAGTCTCTTTTTTCAGCTGGTTTCCCTGCCATCACTCATGCAGCGAAACAGACGTTGTTCCTGGGTATGGCACAAAGTAACGCCAGGATGCTGACATACCTGCACTCAAGGGTCCAAATGGGTGGGAGGCCTCCCCACCTGCATTAAACAGCCAAAACCGTTTCCACCCTTGGTGTTCCTCCATACCAGCACCTCAGCTGTTTCACCTAGCACACAGGTAAGTGAATGTTTAATAAGTAACTATGCAAAGACAGAAAGTCTATAGTGAGTTTTTGTACCTTCATAAAATGATCACTGTTATATGACCTACCACATAGTTTTCATACAAAAATTTCGTTTTAATATTAAAAGCATTTAACCAGGAAATGCACATTTCTTTCAACATCTAAACTGTGTCTCTAAAGTATAGTGCCAGTTGTCAATCCAGGACAGTTGGATTAGGAAAAGACTAAGCAGTGGCATCCAAGTTCCAAATCTTTTGGCCTGTTTCACATTTTGGCTGCTTGAATGACTGGGGCTGCATGAGGATCAGACTGTAGAAGCGGTCAGCTTAGCAACCTGTTTCCAATGACTGCCTATGGTGGCAAGCAAGCCAAGACAGTTCATTAGTACACTCAAATTAATTGAGGTTTTAAATGATTTATTAGGCAGCAACAGCAGTGAACAGTAAGTTAAAAATTTAGAAATATGCTATTAACAAGATAACACTATAGTTTGAGGACTTCTCTTTAACTTTATTCAATCTAACTTAATGAGTTCAGTTACTTCAACCATTTCATGCTTTGTTAACATTAGCTGGCAAGCAGTGTGTCATGATTTGGACTTTGTTTTTTTTATTTTTCAGCCTTTTCTTTGGCCTCTAAAAATAATTGAGGGATTATTCTGAATATTTTGGAACTCAGGTTGTTTTTTTTAAATATAGAATGTGTTTGAAGATTTTTGTTCGATTTACCTCTTACCAAGATGCCATTTTGCTTGCTCTTTAAGTTGCAGGGTTGCCAGGCTGTTGCTAGGCAGGAAAATTAGGAATGTGTGGCACAACATTTTTACTGCAACAGTATAAATGTCAGTGTCATACACTTCATACCTGTCCAAGTATGTGGATAAATCAAAACAAATAACAATAAACAATAAAATCCTTACTATTGTTATATCTGGTTACAAACTCTTTTCTCTTCTTTGACTTTGATTCACATCTTGTGTTTTGACTTAGGCTACATGAAATATTCTGGTTATTGACTCCCTCGCTACATTTTTATTTCTACTGTTTTGTTTGTCTATTCAATTCCTGCCGTCATGGTTGTGACTTTGGCTTGTTATTTATGGAGGAATATTTTGGACAAAATTAAATAAATAAATAAATAAATGCACAAATAAATAAAAGTACTGTGAAATGTGAGCATAAATAAATAAATGTGTCATGAAATGAGAGCCTAAATAAATAAATTTGTCATGAAATGAGAGCATAAATAAATAAATGTATCACAAAATATGTTTTTTGTTGCTTATTTATTTATTTAATTTTGTCCGTAACATTCCTCCAAACCATCATGAAATGTGACTTGAAATAAAACTGTCACTTTCACTCGTCAAAGTTCAGAGGGTGGGCTCTAACACACCCTCTAGTTACGATTGGTGAATCGATAGCACAAGAACTAATTAGAAAAATGCTTACTACTGCAGATGAAATGGATTCTGCCAAAGATATTACGTATTTTAGAGAGAGAATTAAAGATTTATCGGAAGAAATTACAATGTTGGCGGCCCTTTTAGACTCCGATATACAAAGTAGATGAAACAGGTGGAAGGGACTCGACTACACTCCAGTTCAGGTGATGCAGTTCCCTGCTCTGGACGTCCATCCTTTGACATTCCAACTGAATCAATAGAACACCTTCTGTTATGCGGTTTAAAAGTACGACAGATTGCAGATCTATATGGTGTATCGGGGAAGACGATCACAAGGCGAATGAGCCAGTTTGATATACGGTTAGCTGCAACGGCTGTATTAGTTTAGGTACTTTGACATGGAGTATTTGACCCTTGTTTTATGAGTATAAAGTCAGGTGCATATTCGCAGCTACTTTTTCAAACAACTCTATAGCTCTGATCAGTGGCAAAGTTGTTTTGCGCTGCTTTGGGCATTCCATGTCAAAGTACCTAAACTAATACAACCGTTGCAGCTTACCGTGTATCAAACTGGCTCATTCGCCTTGTGATCGTCTTCCCCGATACACCATATAGATCTGCAATCTGTCTGTTCTATTGACTCAGTTGGAATGTCAAAGGATGGACATCCAGAGCAGGGAACTGCGTCACCTGAACTGGAGTGTAGTCGAGTCCCTTCCACCTGTTCTTCGATAATTTCAAAAAAAGTTTAATCTACAGTACAGGCCAAAGGTTTGGACACACCTTCTCATTCAATGTGTTTTCTTTATTTTCATGACCATTTACAGCACTCCATCACTCTCCTTCTTGGTCAAATAACCCTTACACAGCCTGGAGGTGTGTTTGGGGTCATTGTCCTGTTGAAAAATAAATGATCGTCCAACTAACCTGACTTCTGCACAACACAACTGCTGGTCCTAACCCCATTGATAAAGCAAGAAATTCCACTAAATAACCCTGATAAGGCACACCTGTGAAGTGAAAACCATTTCAGGTGACTACCTGTTGAAGCTCATCGAGAGAATGCCAAGAGTGTGCAAAGCAGTAATCAGAGCAAAGGGTGGCTATTTTGAAGAAACTAGAATATAAAACATGTTTTCAGTTATTTCACCTTTTTTTGTTAAGTACATAACTCCACATGTGTTCATTCATAGTTTTGATGCCTTCAGTCATGAAAATAAAGAAAACACATTGAATGAGGAGGTGTGTCCAAACTTTTGGCCTGTACTGTATATCGGAGTCTAAAAGGGCCGCCAACATTGTAATTTCTTCCGATAAATCTTCAATTCTCTCTCTGAAATACGTAATATCTTCGGCAGAATCCATTTCATCGGCAGTAGTAAACATTTTTCTAATTAATTCTTGTGCTATCGATTCACCAATTAGTAACTAGAGGGTGTGTTAGAGCCCACCCTCTCAACTTTGATGAGTGAAAGTGACAGTTTTATTTCAAGTCGTATTTCATGATGGTTTGGAGGAATGTTATGGACAAAATTAAATAAATAAATAAGCAACAAAAAACATATTTCGTGACACATTTATTTATTTATGCTCTCATTTCCTGACATATTTATTTATTTATGTTCACATTTCACAGTACTTTTATTTGTTTGCGCATTTATTTATTTATTTAATTTTGTCCGAAATATTCCTCCACAGTTATTAAAATCACTATGCAATTTCTCATTTCATCTTACATTAAACTGATCCCGATCTGTGCTACCTGAAATATGGTGAACCTAAGTTTAGTTCAAACTATCACCTCATTCTGTACGTCTTAGATTCATACACGTTTCATTTTTTGTCACGGTTCTGTCAAATGCAGCATTTGCAAAGCAGCACAGTGTAAGCAGTGAGAGACAGGAGGAGAAAACATCTGCAGGGGTTTCAGCATTCAGAGTCTGAGAGAGTCAGGAGGATTACTTATAAATCAATAGAGAGAATTATGAATGCATGCACTGCAGGAGGTGTAAGGATGGATAGAGTCCACCCGACTGTAAAAGTCCAGCTGTAACAAAACTCCAAGGACAGTTTATTACCCAGGTCCTTCCTTCAAAGACAGTAATTCGTCTTATACCAGATATGAACCACCAAAATGTTTGTTTAAGATAATCAGCAGATTGTGACAACTATGAATATGATTCTGTGGATTACTTTGTGTTTATATCACCCACATAGTGCATAATGGGCTGTCTAAAAGTTTGATAATCCCCTGGGGGAGAAATAAAGTATCTACCAATATAGAGGAATGCTGGCATAAGTCAAAAGTGCTAGAAATCTATTTTTAAGCGTATACTGATTTAGTATCTGGCAAATTCATAAGACATAAACTATGTTATATTTGTTGATGATCAGATACCGAAACCATGACTTCTTTGGTGTGTAATTTCAATCAACTAATGGATGGTAGTGGGACTTTGATGACTCACTAACAAATGGTGGATGCAAACTGCTAGAAGACATATTTTTAAAATAAATCTTAACAATCAGATTTGAGCATGCCAGTTTTTTTTCTAAAGATGTCTGTTGTGTGTGAAAAAAATTAGCAATTCCTTTAATGAACAGCAAAGAGCTCGGAAGCTTATTGATGTCACAAAGAAGAATGTGGCTTTCAAATGGGATTACCTGTATTTGGCACTCAAGGAAAAAAGGCTGTGCAATCCTGCTATTAAATATATCCTGACAGCTATGTCCAGATCCTTCCCTTCAGTATCATTTAAAGAAGATGTCTCTGCAACACTCTTTTTCACATATACGTGACTGTATATTTTTTAAATATTTGAAAAAGTGCAAGGAATACTGGATGCAGTGTAGCCCTTGTCTAGATGCCCATCTCATGTTTTTGCTCATTGATCTTCTACACAGAAAGCAAATAATACTGAAAATGTTTACCTAAATCATTTCTTCACCTCTGTTCTTGTAATCATGTTAAATTAAGTTGTCAAGTAGGTTATACCCATAGGGTCAGGCAGTAATGAAGCTCTTCTGGTCTGTGCAGCTTTCAGGTACACTTGAGTATTTCAGTTGCTGATGAGCCATTACTTTCTGCATTAGCATGACTGATTTGATTTCAGCATCATCAGCATAAATGTGAAATATCTGCAGTGCATATTTTTGTTAAAGAGTTAAAACAATGACACATTCCAAGTCTGCTAATGGATTGCTTTCTATTTATACCCAGATACTTGCAGGCAGAAAACATATATTTCTTAGCTTTTGAATGATGCTTTTAGCATTTACTGTAGCATTTTTCATATGTCTAATTGTGCAAATAGTTCTGTTTTGTGTTGGTTGGAAGTTCTCATAGTTAATGAACAAAAAATACTTTAAATGGACAAAAAAATAATGCAGTAATGTATGGAAAGCAAAAAAGCTGGGGAAATACAGAGAAAAGAATTCAAAACCAGCTGGGAATGACTGTTTTCAAAGACATTGTTTAACTTGACTGCATTTAGTGACTATAAATATGAATTAGTCTTAGTATACTCAGTAAAGTTCATATATCTTATTCAATTCAATAATTTTCTGAAGTAAACAAATGAATGAGTTTTACCGTTTCTGGTATTCATCATACTCTTTTCATGAAGCTGAAAACTTTGTACAGGATGCACACTGCTCCTAATAGGAAAAGAGACATGGATCTGATTCCTGAATTTGTGGAATATGCTTATTATGTGTATGCAGACATGAAACCCCATCTATTTTTTTATGTCAACACAAATATATTAGCTTACAGGACTGCTCTGTTTTGGACATTTTCAGTTATCTGGAATTAGCTTTTTGAAATTGAGGTTTTAGAACAAATCATGATAAAGAGACTGCCTTGACCTGTGGCTTAGTGCTGATGCACACAACATTATCTCTTCTTTTTCCCCCAGATTTGATTACAACATTTGATACCATAGGTCATGCCATAGATCACAGCACTCACATTAGCCACCTCCATCAACAGGCCAGTCTTTCTGAAAGAGCCTTAAGCTAGTTTGAATTTTATATAGTAAGAAAAAAACCTTCTTAGGTTTTGATTATTGAGATCATAGCATTCAAAGATACATGGTACTGTAAATGGTATGCTACAGGAGTAATTTGTAGACCCATTGCTATTTTAACTCTTAATGCTCAAATTAAGGCAGATCATTTTAAAATAGAAGGTGTATCACCACAGCTTTGCAGATGGCACAAGCTTTACTTATCTTTAATGGCAGGTGACCACGAGACTAAATCCAATCCAGTGTCAACCTAGTATCTAGCTAGCATTACAGAACGGAGAGTGTTAAATTCCTTAAATTATACAAGGAAAAAATTTAAATTTTACTGGCAGCAATAAAATAAGTAGAGATCTTGCAAATACATGTAACCACCTAGCTTTACAAATCAAGACAGAGCTAAAATTTAAAATGCATACTAACCATACTACTAAGACTATTCTTTAAATTAATAAACACTGCAAGAGTTAGATCTCTTATAATATTTCAGATGTTTTAAGACACTTTGACCTATAACTTTTAGTGTTCCTCTTACTTTATTCTCTGATTAAAAATTTTAAGAAGCATTGACTTAAAGAAATGGACACCGTGACTTTAAATGCTGATGCATGCTGTTGGAAAATATGTAAGTTGAACCAAAGGTTGTAAAAAATGAGGAAGACTAACAATTTCATCATGTGTAACACCCAGGACCAGGCTGCTTGCAAAATAGTGATAAAAATTAGTTTTACTTAATGTTTTTATATAATAAAAAGCACAACGGTCAATGCAGAAATAACATGAAAATAACCTTATTATGTTCAGGAACTGATGCATTTTTATAGTTAAATAGGCATTTGAATTCAAAAAGGGATTGAGGGATTTCATTATGTTTTAGTCACTAAAACATTTTCAGGATTTTTCTTAGAAAGTACAATTACATGGTATTAATGTCTATCCAATGCTATAGAATCATTAGAACATTAGAACAATCTAGATGAGAACACGCCATTCAGCCCAAAAAAGCTTGCCAGTTCTATCCACTACATTCTTCCACAATAACATGTCTAATTTTGAAAGTCCTACTGTCTACTACACTATTTGGTAACTTATTTCACATGTTTATGGTTCTCTGTGTAAAGAAAAGCTTAACAAGCTTAAAAACTGTGTCCCCATGTTCTTAATGAACTCATTTTAAAGTAACAATCCCAATCCACTATACTTATTCCCTTCATAATCTTTAACACTTCAGTCATATCTCCTCTTAATCTGCATTTATTTAAACTGAAAAGGCTCAGCTCTTACCTGGTAATAAATCCTCTGTGGCCCTAGAATAAGCCTAATCCCTCTTCTTTGGACATTTTCTAGCGCTGTTATGTCCTTTTTGTAGCCTGGAGACCAAAACTCTACACAGTACTCCAGATGAGGTCTAAGCAGTACATTATAATGCTCTAGCATAATCTCCCTGGACTTGTACAGAAAGGATCAACACACATTCTTTTCTTGTCTGCTGGTGTTTCTCCTTCAGACTCTCACGTTTCTTCCTGCATTGTAAAGGTGAATTAGTTACAGTTAGGTCCATAAATATTTGGACAGAGACAACTTTTTTCTAATTTTGGTTCTGTACATTACCACAATGAATTTTAAATGAAACAACTCGGATGCCGTTGAAGTGCTTTAATTCAGTGGGTTGAGCAAAAATATTGCATAAAAATGTGAGGGAACTAAAGCATTTTTTTAACACAATCCCTTCATTTCAGGGACTCAAAAGCAATTGGAGAATTGACTCAAATGCTATTTCATGGGCAGGTGTGGGCAAGTCCGTTGTTATGTCATTATCAATTAAGCAGATAAAAGGCCTGGAGTTGATTTGAGGTGTGGTGCTTGCATGTGAAAGATTTTGCTGTGAACAGACAACATGCAGTCAAAGGAGCTCTCCATGCAGGTGAAAGAAGCTGCGAAAACAGAAAAAACCCATCCGAGAAATTGCTACAATATTACGGGTGGCAAAATCTACAGTTTGGTACATCCTGAGAAAGAAAGCAAGCACTGGTGAACTCAGCAACGCAAAAAGACCTGGATGTTCACAGAAGACAACAGTGGTGGATGATCGCAGAATCATTTCCATTCCATATCCAAGTCTACCATAAAGAGAAGACTGCATGAAAGTAAATACGGAGGGTGCACTGCAAGGTGCAAGCCACTCATAAGCCTCAAGAATAGAAAGGCTAGATTGGACTTTGCTAAAGAACATCTAAAAAAGCCAGCACAGTTCTGGAAAAACATTCTTTGGACAGATGAAACCAAGATCAACCTCTACCAGAATGATGGCAAGAAAAAAGTATGGAGAAGGCGTGGAACAGCTCATTATCCAAAGCATACTACATAATCTGTAAAACACGGTGGAGGCAGTGTGATGGCTTGGGCATGCATGGCTGCCAGTGACACAGGGACACTAGCGTTTATTGATGATGTGACACAAGCCAGAAGCAGCCGAATTAATTCTGAGGTGTTTAGAGACATACTGTCTGCTCAAATCCAGCTAAATGCAATCAAATTGATTGGGTGGTGTTTCATGATACAGATGGACAATGACCCAAAACATACAGCCAGACCAAACCAGGAGTTTATTAAAGCAAAGAAGTGGAAAATTCTTGAATGGCCAAGTCAGTCACCTGATCTTAACCCAATTGAGCATGCATTTCACTTGTTGAAGACTAAACTTCGGACAGAAAGGCCCACAAACAAACAGCAACTGAAAGCCGCTGCAGTAAAGGCCTGGCAGAGCATTGAAAAGGAGGAAACCCAGCATCTGGTGATGTCCATGAGTTCAAGACTTCAGGCTGTCATTGCCAGCAAAGGGTTTTCAACCAAGTATTAGAAATGAACATTTTATTTCCAGTTATTTAATTTGTCCAATTACTTTTGAGCCCCTGGAATGAAGGGATTGTGTTAAAAAAAATGTTTTAGTTGCCTCACATTTTTTATGAAATCTTTTTGTTTAACCCATTGAATTAAAGTTGAAAGTCTGCACTTCAAATGCATCTGAGTTGTTTCATTTAAAATTCAGTATTTCTCTGCTAAAGTCTTTCAACACCCGCAAGGAAGCCAGGTTAGCTTAACATATGGTCTTGGGGGGGTTGTAGGTGTTAAGATGTTCTGTTTCCCCAATTGGTCTGAGGTATAGCTGTTTGGAATTGGCTTGTCTCAGAGGCCTTTAAGTAACATGATGTCGTGTTGGCTGTAGGGGTTGAACAGAAAACCCATAAATTTGCTTGCTCAACCACATTCTCTCTCTTGCTTGCTAACCAACATATGATGAAGAAGCATCTCTGTTACTAACATCTGATGAAGAAGACAACACAATAGAGAGCGCAGCTTGGTATCCATATTGAACAGACAAGTTGGCTGAAAGCTGAGCACCAATGATGTCTTAACTAGAGACATTTTAAGTAACTACAAGTCTGTGTGCCACCTGAGTTACACATCACCATTTAATCAGGTTGTATGGTTGCCAATATTCAAATGTACTTTGCATTTTGTTATTATTAATGAATATTATCAGTAATACATTATTTTATGTGTAACTTAACTCCTGTTTGTCTTTTTACTACATCTAATTGCCTGAGGTTATAGATATAGAAGGGAAGGTGGGGATAAGTTATATAGAATAATAACTTATAAACAGTGGTAAGTCTGTGAGATTAGGCATTCTAAGGCTACATATTAATAATACAATAGGGGAAAGTAGAGCAATATATATTACTCTACCAAGATCAAACAACTGGCGTAGTTGGCAGGATTTTGGAGTAACCATGTTTTGCACCCTGTTTGCAAATACTGTTTTGATGTATGTGTTTGTTTATGCATGTGACTTTTAGAGCACCCAGTGTACAAATGCGGTGGAAGAAAAACATTGTTTGGTTGCTTAATGGAATATAACCAATAAAGTGTACAGACTTCATGTGTGTCAAGAGGACACCTGCATGTTTGTTAGTGCTGGTCGTAGTGAGTCCCTAATTAAAGTGCTAGGGAGTGGTGAAAGATGCATGCGTCATTCATACTGCATTTAAGTGGTTAAAGTGCTAGGGAGTGATGGGACATGCATTCGTCATTCATACGGTACTTATTCATTTAGGATCTTTGTGTATGTATGTGTATGTTTGCTTACAGGGGCAAAAGTAGGCCAACCTATAACAAAGGTGGCAAATTGTATTATAGTAAATTGTAGACTCAGAAATGCCTAAGTTCATTTTAAAGTCAGCCATCTTCCAGTGGAGTGGCAGAGGCAAGCAGGCTAAAGCTAGGAAACCTGTAGTGCAGGTAAAGCAGAACCTGAGCTGAGCATGCCACAAAATGGAAGGGGGCTGGAAGGATTAAAAGCAAGAAAACAGAGATCAGGTTTAAAGAAGATAGCTGCTGTTATAAGAGGTTTACTAGCTTGTATTATTGGTAATAAGGAAGGTCATGATGAGGAAGAAAATAGCAAAGTGAATAAAAGTGAAAATGGAAACTTGTGTGAATGTCTAAGTTTTGAAAGATGTAACAGTTGGTGTGATAATTGTGAAGTGTTAGCATGTAGAACACCCACTACTAAAGTAGAAAGCAGTGAAAGCAGTGGAAAAAAGAAATGTAAATTACCCATGGTGAAAATTAGGGCAATAGTAACCAGATTGGACTGGAACCCTAAAACATGGATGGGCAACTTTCATGAGACAGATGAGTGCTCAGATAAAGAGTGGGAATGTAAGTGTGAGGAAAAGGAGAGAGATGAAAGGAAGGGAAAACGGCAAGGATGTTTTCTTCCATTATTCTCCACTGCACCACAATCTCCAGGTAATTCTGAGGTCTGTCCAGTATTTAAAGAACATGCTACACCCATAGATATTTCACCACTGTTAGGAAAGGTAACCAGTGCTGCAGTGAAATTTGATTTAGGAAAAAGAGATCAGATAGAAGGCAGAGAAGCTGGTGAGTGTGAATGGCAATTGTTGACTAGAGGGCATGAACTGGATAATGGCTTAAGGATACTGAGTAAAGGAAGTGTGGAATTTAAACAAGGAACAATGGAAATTGAGGGAATTCAAGTGTTTGTGTGTGAAAGGTCTAAAAATGTTAGTGCAGGAATGACTGAGTTGGAAAGAAAGTGCACCAGTTTAGGATTTGGTTTGAATGAACCAGGACAAGCCAAAGAACAAAGGATGGGAGATGGTGCAGCAGGAAGGTTTACAAGCTCAGCCAGCAAGCCAGGAATGCACATTGTTGTGAAAGTCCTAACAGCTGTGCTGGGGCCAGCAGTAATTAAAAAGCACACACATTTAGGTTCAGTAATTCGAAACCTAACTGACCAGTTGTTTAAAAACACAGCCTATGAATCTCCATGCAATAAAATGGATAAAATTGAGCTGGTCTTTAGTAAAGAACACAGGTCAGTTTTAGGAGAGATGCTGGATCTGGCACTTGGATTTTGGAGAGGTTTTAGCCCACACTTTCAGGTAGCAGTTACCATAGAACTAAAAAAAAGGACACACAGGCAACGAAAAAAAAAAAATAGAAGGGTAGTGCAGGAAGACAGGAAAGGGAAATAGTTATTTCTGTTTCAATTTTCTGGCTTTTTGCTACTTCTATTGTAAGGTTTTACGGACTTTGGGTTGGTGCAGGTAATAAATAGTGAAGGCAATTAACAGAGTAAAATCCATTCAGGAGATCGGGTTACCACTAGCACACTGGAGCAAAGTGGCACTAGTGCCAAGCTGTTCCAATGAATGCCTGGAAGCAAAGTTTGAGTGTTGGCACCAGGTTGACAACCACGAAAATGAGATGGACAGAAACTGCTTTGTCACCTTCCATTTTGCAGACCTGCCTACATAGCGGAATGAAAAAAAAAGAAAGAGGAAAAGACGACAAAGACAACAAGCAAAGACTAAAGACAAAGATATGAAGGACTGAAGAGACAGCAAGAAAAAGACACTTACTGGGGTTTAAGTGAGTAACAAGTCCACAAGTCATGCAATAATAGGACTAGTCATAATAGCTATAGTTTAAAAGGAAAGGTTTGTTCACTACTGCAGCAAATTTATATTCCAAGGGGTGGAAACTGAACAAACCAGTTAGGAATGCCAAAATAAGGGGATTAATTTTGGGCTCATAAAGTATACATTCTGGGTATTAATTAATTAAGTGGGATAATTAATATAATTAATACTATTTTTAAAGAGCAGTATACTGAGCAAATTGGTGAACTTTTCAGGAAAGCAGGTGCAGCTGGTACATTTGCAAGACATATGGGCTCCGATGTTTAGGTATAGTCTAACTGGAAAAATACGAAAGCCCTGCTGAGATTGTCGGCTGTGGTACAAACACAGGACCAGTGGGCCAATTTTGATTCGAGGTGTTTAGCACAACGAGTATGCATATGGTGAGCAAACAACTCTAGGGGTGGCCTACAGGGGGAATGATGAGTTGCATAGCTATGATATCTCATGGTGTTGATACCAGCCTATACTGGTAAAGGCTGATAGCATTCAAGAGTTGCACCATGGAAAATCAACCCCAAATGTGTGAAGAGGGGCCACAGATGTTGGTTTGTTAACAGTTTATGCAGTGGCACATGTGCTCTCACTTGGGCAGAAGTGGTTGTACTGGCACCTGTGGCATATTACCTTTCAAATTTTGATATTAATTGTACAGCTGCATATGCTTAAACAGATACTGTAGTTTGGGACAGGGTCTAATTAGCAGTTAGACACAAAACAAGCACAGATTAAAAATTCACACAATTGACTAAATTGTAGTGGGATAGGTGGGGAAGGTGTGGACTTGTCTCATTTTGAACCACCAGATCTCTTGACATATGAAGACTGCAGAAAGCTAAAGAAACAGTTGAAGCAAGCTGGAACAGATGCAAGTCATCAGGAACGCTTTCAAGTTCTTCAGATTGTCTTTGAAATAAAGAAGATATGTAATGGACAAATGGTAACAGACAACTTTTAACACTGGGAGAGCAAATACTGCCAATCAAAGCACAAGTTATTCAACAGACTCTTTAAACAATTAAGACTGTTTAATTATAAAGACATTGTACAAAACATTCATCGGGGTGGAGTGTTGTGATGTGAGATTTTACTTATAACTTGATAAATATTTTGTACGTCTTTATTTGTAATTTAGGCAAAGCAATGTAATTTACTGTTTGTAGAAGGGAAGGTGGGGATAAATTATATAGAATAATACCTTATAAACAGTGGTAAGTCTGTGAGATTAGGAATTCTAAGGCTACATATTAATAATACAATAGGGGAAAGTAGAGCAATATATATTACTCTACCAAGATAAAACAGTTCTAAATTAGCTCAGGACCACAACATAGCTGTGTTCACAAGTATGCAGTGTGATGGTGCTTTATCTATAGATACTGTAGGTTCTGGCTAGTCAAAATCCTAAAATTGGTTTAACTGGTTTCAGCAGTGGATGAATGGATTTACATCATCTCTTAAAGACATTATTTAACAGCAAACGCTACTTTCTAACCTTAGGATAGGGAATGGAATCACCAGTTAAAGCATGTTTCTGTTTACAAACATACAGTGACCAAGCCACCTGCAGTAGTTCATAATGGCACACATTTACTTTATTGTACAGACTTTTATTTCCAATTTGCCAACATTCAAACATCTAGTGGTGGTATTTCCGCTAACATATGTGTATGCAACCTCATGAACTACAAAAGCAGGACATCCAGGATATAATCAGTTCTGATTGGTTGAAAAATAGAAAGGAACTTAACATCCGTCAAATGAAAATACATTATGATTTTCTGAGAATGATTTGAAATGCTACGTTGAATTTGTGGCTATTAGAGCATAATTAAGTGCATGAATGTGGAGTCTGACACCTGCTCATTTGTAATTCATTATACTTCAGTTTCTCTTCAAAAAGATCACCATTCCACTGTTATATTTTGTGTACTGTTTCCTAACCCTGCTTACTGCCTATATATTCTTATATTGACTATTCAATTTTATAGCTTTTAAATTTGTAAAGTTAGATGTTTTGCTAGTTACATAGTTAAAAATGATGAAAATCATTTATGTTTAGTTTTAATAAATAATGCTTTGTTTCTTTCAGTTATAAAATTATAAATGTTATAAAAATGTTCTGTACCTTTTCAAAATTCACATTAGTCATTTTTTGAATTTCACAATAGACCTTTTCAGTAATCAAGACTTGCCCAACCATCATGCTGTTAGTTAATAATGGCAAAATCTTTTCCCTACTGTTGAATACAATCTATAGTTAATTTTCAATGCATCTAATCAAAATACTATTAAAATGTGCTGTTTTATTTTGAAGCTTCTTTATTTTCCAGCTCAGTAATTACAGTGCAGATGGATTGATAAGTAAGTATGAGTCTTCAGTCCTAATCGTTAGCTGCTAGAATGGCCATTAATATAAGTATAGTTTGTTCCAATTAATGGTCCTTGATAGACAGGGATCATGTGATATACAGTTTGTCAGTCATCAATACCAGTAAACAAATTATTATAGAATATCTATAAACTGCACCCTTAATACACAAAAATGCAATTCAGAATTACTTTATTAAAATCAATCAACAGCCTAGAGTAAGAACTATTACTACTGTATTTGGAAAAAGAAGACACTGGGTTTACAGGCCGTGAATAATTTTTGAACATGGGGTGGCATGGTGGTGCAGTGGTAAGTGTTGCTGTCTTACAGATACAGCAGGCTGTGTTAAAATCTCTTTTTGTGAATTTTGCATATTCTTTTACTTTTTCCAGGGGGTCATAGTTTCTCTTGCATCCCAAAGATGAATGTGTTAATTTGGTTAATGACTCTAACTTTGTGAGATTGCCCTTTAATGGACTGCTGCTTCCTCCTGTGCACAGCTAGGCTTAGTTTTATAATCAGTAGGTCTGAGAATTTGCTTTAATAAATTTCTGCAGGGGTGCTGCTCAAAATCGTGGGCCTTGTGAAAGGATATGATATAGACACCAAAACAAACATGGCTGGGTCAACACCACCCCACTCTGACCCATATACCAAAATTATTTGAAGCTTTTAATAACTTTAACTACGTAGGCTGGTATAGCTTTAGTTGAGACTCATACTTAGTAAGAATGCCAAAATAGAACATTCAAATTATTAATAAGTAAACATTCAAATATATTCAAAAGCTAGTTAACTATTCTAGGTGTTACTTGTTTGTATCTGTTTTTTATATGTCACTGTTATGGTAACAACAGAAACATTATACACAAAAGCCAGCAGGAAAATAATAATACATTAGCTGTTATTTAAATATAAGAACCATCAAAATCCCACACAGGTGCACTCTATGAATAAGAAGCATCTGTCCATCCACTTATCTTCAGTCCAGAACTGATGGCTGGGTGAGCAAGAAATTTGTTAGGATAGCAAGCCATAAAACCAGCCACACAAAGTAATTTAAATATTTACAGCCCATGCACACTGGCATTCCACTTTGCTACTTATTGTTAATAATTTTACCTTTTTATACTTGTGGAACATCAGCTAAGAACAAAGTGTTTATGACAATGTTACATGGATAATACAGACCCTAAACGTAAGTGTTTGCTTGATAACATCTTTCTCTGTGCATAGTTAGTCACATGACATATGTGCATATGTGAAATGCCTTCATCAGGTGTGCGATTGAAAATGAAAAAGCAGGTAGCATATAAAGGGGGTCAAGAAAGGAACAAAGATGGGCAGATGAAAAAAGAAATAATGAGAGTAAGTGTGAAAAAGCTGCCATTATAAAAGATTAAGGGAAAGATTAAAAAATTAGTTGGTCACTCAGACCTGGAGGAATATGTGATCTGAGGCTGAGAATGAGCTCAGATTATTCTGATTTTCTTTGAAAAGTGTCTTTAAAGCTGCTTGAATCCTGTTTAAATGAACATAGGCAACTGTAGTAGGAAGTTGTTTCAAAGCTTCTGCAATATAAAGGTACCTCTGCCAGTCCACCATTGCATCCTCCTTGCCAGCAGACTTAATGACAGTATCATCTTGATGGCACAGAGTGTGTCGATCACATTTGGTGAGGTTAGACCTGTGTTTTTCAGGACAAGAAAGTTTACTTGAACTTAAAGAACCAATTGAAGAAATCATCAACTGATACTAAATATCCAACTGATGGGGTCCCGAAACTCTGCTTGGGATTAATGAAGTTGATTATTTCAGAAACAAGGTTACGCTCTTTCACAGTGCTGGTTTTTCTAGAGAAGTATCCTATAAGCCAAATCCTGCAGTCAACGTGGTTAAGGTTGATGTGGATTTGAGGATTGTCAATTTTTTTTGGCACAAGAATGAATGACAGACCTTTACTGAGTAAGTGATCTTCCATCCTGTGAAAGATAGAGGTCAGAGGACATAGTTATTACAGGAGAGAATGGAGGACGTTTCCTAATCCGGTTTGTTTTTTCAATAAGGAGTTGATTTTGCTCTCCTTTATGTTTGTTGTAGAGCCTGGAATTCAAAGTACTAATGAAGTTGTTGAGGAAAGAAAAATACTGAGTGGCAATGCAATGCAGATGGTAACATATATGAGAGTTAAGTTGTTGTTTAAGGGAATGTATAGTGGAGGGCATGACTTTATGGGAAAATTAGAGAGGGAGAATTTTCATATTGTTTTCGCATGTGGCAGACTCATAAATGCCAAGTTGAATTTAGGCAGAATCCTTTTGGTAGATCCCTGTAATGGTTTTACCTGTACAGAAAAACAAGATGGTTAGAGAGGCAACTTTTAGAGGAAATGACAGTAAAGAAGCAGAATGCAGATTTGATAAGAAAGGAAGTCAGCATGTTAAGAGTGGAATCAAAAGAGCACCACAGAGTCTTAGAAAATGTTTTCAAAGGTGGTATGGTGGGTCACGGTAAATTATATAAATAATTATATAAATAAAATGTATTATTATTATTATTAAATCCAATGAGCTAGTGAGGAGCTGCATGCATCTGCAAAGAAAAAAAGGTTATAGTTATATACTGTACATATTAAGTTGATTTTGATGTAAAATCAATTTCTTTATTTCATGCATTCATGCATGCTGAAGGCAATAAATAAGTACACAAAAGCCTTATTTACTGTACCAATGAAACTTTTGACTACAATGTTGGCAGATATCAATTTGCAATAAGTAAGACAGGTTCAGTCAGAGTGAGCATTCCCATATTCCTGTTTTCTTCTTCTTCTTCATCCTCTTCATCTTTCCCCACTTCTATGTGGGGGTCAATGTTTTATAGGTTTTGACATGATTTTAATGGCTGGATGCTTTTTCTGATATTATTGTATTATTTTCAAAAAATATTTATTTAATGCTAGAATGGGGTACTCATTTATAGTCTTGGCTACAGGTTTTCACTTTAACCATTTTCTTAATTTCAAACTTGTTTTTGGGCTTAGTTTTTTATAACTTGCTACTTAAAATTCAGAACCCTTTATTGCCGTTTTTAGTTTTAAATTTCTGCATTAAGGTCTTAATGATTCCCTGTTTTCTTAATTAATAATGAGGTGCATATGACAAAGGAACCTCCTCTTCTCCAGCTAATTTGCTTCCATTTAATAATAATGCATTTTATTTATATAACACCTTTCCATGCTCAAGGCACTTCACAGAGTCTCATAAAGAAACAGCAGGTACTGTATTTGTAACATTCTTACAGAAATTTCCCAAACAGAACATTAAAACAGATAGAGACAGGATATACAAAGGCATTAAGTAGAGTAAAAGACAATAAACCAGAGTAAAATACTAAATTCACTACTAAAAGAATAGCCTAGCAAATAACATTATTTGTGATATAACACACACACACACACAAATTATACTTAGCATTTGCCCAGAGAGGAAGGCTGATAGAGGATACAGAATGTCAGGTTAAGTTAAAAGCCTTCCTGAACAGATGAGTTTTAAGTTATTTTTTTTAAAAGAATGAATGGAGCCAACTGATCTTATTAAATTCAGGAGGTCATTCCAAAGTCTGGGTGCTATACAGCTGAAGGCCCTGTCACCCAAAGAGTGCAGGTTAGTGTGGGGCACAACAAAATTGCCAGAATCAGAGGATCTTAATAGGTGAACAGGAGCATAGGGATGGAGAAAATCACTGATGTCTGGTGCAAGACCATTTAAAGTTTTTTAGGTTAATAATATAATTTTATATTCAATTCTGTAAGACACAGGGAACCAGTGGAGGCAAAGTAGGATGGGTGTTCTGTGCTTGCTGTTGCTGGTCCCCGTTAGGACTCTTGCAGAAGAGTTTTGAATCAGCTGGAGCTGTGATATAAGATTAGAAGTGGCACCTGCCAGTAGAGTATTACAATAATCAATGCGGGATGTGAAAATAACATGGGCAAGTTTCTCAGCATTAGTAAAGGAGAGGGATGAGCGAACACAGGATAGTCGTATGTTGCGGAGGTGAATATAGGTGGTTTTTGTATGTGGAATAAGAAAGAGAGGAACCAAATATGACACCATGATTTTTTACATTAGAAGAAGGTCTGATGACATCACCGTCAAGAGTGACTGAGATGGATGGAGCTCATTTTCTCTCGTAAGTTGCGCTTTAGTGCCAATTTGCAGGAGTTCGGTTTTATTGCAGTTTAATTTAAAAGAGTTCTGATCTCTCCAGGTTTTAATTTCACTGAGGCAAGTTGTGAGCTGAGAAAGCTCTAATTAAGTTTCGCTTTTAACATTGAAATAGAGTTTAGTATCTTCTACATGAAAACGATAACCCATATAACGATAGCTACAAATGATATGGCCAAGGGGAAGCATATACAGAAGCTTCTGTTTATGAAACCGGTTGGAATGAAAACTTGCAGCCACTGAGGAACTTCCAGTACCATAATTAAGTAGCACTGTTCTAAAATATTGTAAATTTAAGAAGATTCCACCCTATGTCTGTGGCAGGCAATAAATAAAATCTAAGTTTAAAATACACGATATATGAATTTTCTGAGAAATATAAACAATTTTCTGTTCTGTTCTAATTAAAGATCTACTGCCACTGAGTTCAATCTTAAAATCTAACTTAAAATTAAAGGTTTGGTTTTTAATTTAAAAAGAAATATCACTGTGAAAACATCAGGATAAGAACTACCTTTTTGAATTTTGTTTTATTCATCATTATCATTTCCCAGAGAGAAATCATACCAGAAAGTACACAGGCTATGGCATGGTAAGTGTTATAAAATCTTTTCTGGATGACTGTTACAGTGATATAACAGGATGCAGCACATTTTACAGATGAAAGATGACACTTTTACATGCTTCTTTGTTATCAGATTTTTCGTCATCTTTGTAAAACATGCACAGAGATGAGTTGAAGTGAAGCTGTCACAGTGGATATCAAAAACTGACAAGCATTAAATCATAGCAGAGAACAAGCGACTGCATAAAAAGATTGGAGCGGAGAGAAATCCGAAAGATTATATATAGTAGTTTTAACATAGGACCATATAACCCTCATCACTTTGCAATGCACAATAAAAAATGGTTCAAAAAAAGCTGATGCAGCCCTTCAAAAGGTAGAGACTGACAGAAGATAAACAATCAGATGCCTTTTGTGTGATATCTGTTAGTCTGCTTATCAAATGAAAAAGATGATTGATAAACCAATGATAAGAATCTTGTTTTTTTTTGGAAAACTACAGCTGAGTTGCTTATGCGCCTTGAATTTACCCAAATAACTGAAATACAAAAATGTAAACAATTAAATCAGTTATGGATTAATAAGAGGGTCATGCACTATTTATGTTTTACTCATTTTGTTGTTATGTTTTTTCTGATCACTTATGTTTTTCCTACTTACTTCCAGTCCAATCATGCAATGCTATTGTAATATTTCAGTTGTGTTCTGTCATGCAGTGCTTATTTACAATGCATGGCTTGTGTCTTGTCACTACAGTGGCACAGATGGCATCTCCTTGCTCCAATTTACTTCACCTTCAGCCTTTATATCTATCACCTTGGAACCTTAGCTTAACTGAAATGTACCTGTATTATGAATACCTGTATTTTGTTGACGTTACTGTGTTGGGCATCCTGCCAGCTACAAGCTTTCCAAGTGTGTATGCAAGTCAAATGTATGATTCATGACTAACTGTTTTTAGAGACTATCATTTTTACTGTTATGCAATTTTTACTAAACAGAAAATGCTTTTTGATCTTATTTTTGGTAATACAATAACCCATTGCCTCTGCCCCAGGTGGTTGCCTGTCATTGGCCTCTGTTTTCTTTTGGTGCACCATTATAGAATATGTGGTGTGATGGAAACCGTGGTCATCAGCAAGCCCCAAACCCCCAAACACAACATACCAACATTCCAGGGCTCAGATAAATTCGCACAAACAATTTCTTTACACAAAACCACAATTCTTTCAGCACGGCACTGCCCTCCTCCAGTTGAGTGTTGCTCTACGTCCTCCCAGCTCCGATTCACCTGGACAAGGGAGTGCGGTACCTTTTATCAAGGAGTACTTCTGGTGCCAGGGCCACTGCCCGATAGAAGTACTTCTGGGTCATACAGAAATCCCACTTATCAGGGAGCCCATCTCCCTGCAGCACCCCGTTGCAGCACCAATGGCCCTCAGCAGGGCTGTGTTGCTGGACTACATCTACCCAGTATTCCCTGCTGGTTCCCAAATGGGCACAGATATGGAGGGCTGCTGCCATCTAGCATTCTGGGGGAATAACACATCCCCTGCAGTGTCTTCTGGTGGGCTGTCCATCCATCCATTCCAGGCCACTTTTGGGCCTGGCTTCTTCCTTTCTCCAGGTCAGGATGCCCATCTGTCTGTTCGGAGCCTCCCATCCGGGTAAGGAACCATCCCCTTCTCTGGTCAGGATGCTCGTCCAACCCCTGTGGCATTTACAGTGATTATTATGTTATCATCCATCCCGCCTTCCTGAGTCATGTTACAAGAATTTGACATTAACAGCTGTGCATTATACGGCAGATGAAAGAAATATTTAAAGGAAATGTATCAATTTATCAGAATTTTTTCAGTGTTATGCTACCTCTCTGATTTAATAAATTAATAATTTTGCATTTATGAATGTATAGCTTCATTAGCAACTATTCTAAATTAGACATGAAGATTATTTCTGTTTTCATCTAAATAGTAAAATAGTTTATAGAATAATTAACTTATAAACTTGTAAGCTCTCTCTGTTCTATTCAATGTTGCTGGCAACTTAAATGTATTGGGGTCCATGCACTACAAATGCACCTGTCCTTTAATAGCATATGACAACAAATGATCAAATCCTCTTAAGTCAGACCTGCGGTCCAGCCCTGGCGCAAGGCCTGGATGGGACATGGGTCCATTGCAGGGTTCACTCACAAACACACCCACACATTCACGGGGCCAATTTAGAATTGCCTGTTAGTGTAACATATTGTAAATGTCTTTGGGATATGAAAGAAAAACAACAAAGGAAACTCCATGTAGAGAGCAGGATTTCAGCAGACGATGCTAAATGATGTTCTACTATGCTGTCTAATATTGTATAGACATGTATATTTTTGTTATTCCTCTGCTAGCTGCTTTCATTTAGACTAATGGATTGCAGACCATTTGAACTATGCCAATGTATTTTACACCTTCTATAATCTACTGTATGGCAAAGATTATGATCTATCTGATCAATATTTATTTTGACCATTATGACACATGGCTTATAATAACTGTTGCATAAAAAAAATTAATAATAATGAAATAAACAGTAATATGCCAACTGATTTTTTGGGGTCATTTCCCTTGGGACACAAGGTGATATTTGTCCCCCATTGTTTGTGAATTCCAGCAAAAGTCGCATTCAAAGTATATGCAAATTATGGGGCATTTATTTTCTGAAAACATTTGGTACCTGCAACAGTTTTGTAACAATTAGGTTGAATGTTTTTTTGTTATACTTAATATATCTTTTTATACTTGTTATGTTCCAAATCTAACAACTTGTCTTAAATCACTGAATCTTAAATTTAATCTTTAATTCAAATTTTCAGTTAATTGTATGGCTAAAATTGATTTTCTACTGTGTTTTTGTGTTTGATGTGTTTTTCAAAAACCTTTACCTTTACCTCCATAATTGTGCACTCAGATAATGCAGGACATACACCACAGTGTTCTCTGGATCCATATTTAATAGACAAAAATCTTCCATATGCAGACTCTCTTGTAAGGCTTAAATAATAATGTATTTTTCATCCTCAGAATTAAAAATAATAAAATATTATTTGCTTTTTGTCAAGGTGAATGGCACCAGTTTAAAACTGCTTTACACTTTCTAGTTGTACTGCTTTTTCCCTTTTATTTACATGATCAGCATGCAAGCTTTTTAACATATATGTTGTACTACTCTATATGTGGCCAGTAAAAATTATTAAAATAATGTTCCTTAATTAAATTGTGTTTCTGCAGCTTACATCTTATGTTGCCCTTTCAGTCTACGTTGTTATGGTTGTTTACTGTCTGTCGTGAGCTACAGTGTGCTCTTCAGTCCTGGCAAGTATGGTATCATTTATCACTGATCATTTATGTTAGGTAGAATGCCTAGAGGGGGCTGGGTGGTCTCGTGACCTGGAACCCCTGCAGATTTTATTTTTTCTCCAGCCGTCTGCAGTTTTTTTTTGTTTTTTCTGTCCTCCCTGGCCATCGGACCTTACTTTTAATCTATGTTAATTAGTGTTCTCTGATTTTAATTCTTACTAAGTCTCTTTTCCCTTTCTTCATCATGTAAAGCACTTTGAGCCACATTATTCGTAAATAACATAAATGTTGTTGTTGTTGTTGTATGTCGTGTTTATTATAAACACTCTACTGTCGTTGCTGATCTATCAAATTACTTACTGGCCAGTCACTATGTTCGAGCTATATAATACTTACTTTGTTTCACATAATCTGAAAGCAGGCCCCTGATTAAAGGATTTCTTCACCCAAACATGATTTTTTTTTTTAAGTTACTAACCACATGTAGTCTGTGTTTGAGTTCATTAGAACACAACCTAATACAGTAGTGACCAATGCTGAACAATGCCAAACAATATGAAAAATGTCGACAGAACATGGAAGAAAGATTCTCATGTAACTTGTAACCACAATATCCACATGTCCATTATCCATGCAGAGACTCAATATGTGCAATCATGCATGCATTGTTTGCCCTTGTCCAGCACTGGTTACTAATGGGGTCCATTGTGTTAGAATCTTTGTTATGAAATTTCTCCGTTAAAACATTAGATTTAATTTTTTTCTCTGCTACTACTACAAAACTACATGGGCATATACAAAAATATAATTTTTGGATGAATTGTTTCTTTAAAATGTTGCTTCATTCTATTTTTTATTAAATTAGTTTTTGTACTTGAATGACACTTTGGAATGCCTAATAGTTTTAGATCTTTGTCACACTAGAGCTCTTAAACACCATCCTGTACAAATATCTATAAGATTTAATTTATTCTTTGTTACTTATGATCACTCACTTCCACTTTCCAATTATTGTTCTATTTGAAAAAGTTACCTACATACTTGAAGAAAGTATTCTGTGCACTTATGACAGTAGTATGAAAGTGAAAAATCAATGTTTATGTTTATACAAGTACTACCAGCATATATTTTCTGGAAACTTTTCTTTTATTACAGTGTTGCGGGTCTTCAGCACCTATTTCAGTAGAAGCACACCATAGAAGAGCACAGACCTCCACTTATACCAAATTGTAGCTTTGTACACCTGTCTGATGTTTTTAGGGGATCTCTACCAAACCTCTCCTCAAGACCCTCAAACAGTTTATTAATTAAGTTCCATCACTGTAGTTTGTTAAGTAACTCATGCAATCATTCCTGCTTACTGCAAGTAATATCCTGCATAAACAGATGTCTTTCAAATTCAAAGAAGTCTTTATGATATATAGTGGAACATCTTCATATCAAAATAATTATTCATTTATTATTAAAGCAAGGTTTCAATTCTGTTGATTACATAGTTTCTGGTATGTTCTTCAGTGTTTACACGTGAACCTTTTTGAGAATAATTTTTTATCCATATGTAGCACATCTGTACTGCTGAGAGCAGAGAAATGTACAATTTATACTTTTCCTCTATTTGCATTATAAGAACTACTTGTTGCCATTGTGTTCTACATGGAGGGTGAAATATCACTGTGATTTTATCTAGGGGTGCACTATGGTAGGTTTACAATGGCTGATAACATTTACTGATTGTTTCCCCAGTAATATCAACTAATACTGCCAATTCCAATTTAAAAGCAATTTTAATACAATTTTTCAGTAACTAAATTTAAAAACAAATCTTTACACTGTTATTTAAAACATAACTTAAATTTTAAATAAATAAAACAATTTGGTATTTATAATAATAACTAATCTATAGTGTGTTGCAGAAAAAAACATCTAGAGCCATCTGTATATATTGTAGTGACCAGAAAAAGTTCAGGGCTGTTATTTTAACTGCTCTGAAGTTAAGGGTGAATTTGACACATGGTAAGTTATCATGGTTGTCATGCACAGTAAAAGAACAAGTTTTTAGTTGTTGTTTGCTCACAGGCTTGGTGTATGGAAGCACACTAAAACAGCGCCATAATCTGAGCTAGAGCAATGACCTGTTAAGCAGCATCTACTTAATTGAATTCAATGCAGATGTACTGCTGAATAATTCTGGATATTGTTTAGTTAATTATTAAAGGCTTCCTGACAGATATATTTGTCATGAACCAGTTTTTTTACCCATGCCACATGGACAGCATGATGATATAAAATCCAAACATGGACATCCATTATTTACACCAGCTGATGGAGCCCCCATGTGCCTTGTTCAAACCATCATGGCAGACTGAAGAAATCTAACATAGAGCTTATTTTACTTAGCTACATTCATTTACATATAATGACTATGAAGCATTTTACCAATCAGCACACAGATAAATGCTCTAGTCTAGAAACATACCTCTACTATTAGGTATTATGTAAAGTCCCAAAAATAATTAACAATTAAGAGTCATGGGTGAATACTTGGTTAAAAGAAATAAGACTTCTTACTGTATATGTAACTTATTATCAGAGAACAAAATTTGAAGTTAAATAAATTGTATATATTATCTCATTTTCTTTTTAAATGTTCTAGCACAAATGAAGTTAAAATGTCCTAGTTTAATAGGTAGGCAGTTTCAAGCACTTTTTCTTATAAGTATAATAATGAATGCAAAAAATATGTTTACAATTCAAAGGAATAAATTTCAGCCCAAAAAATAATTATAAACATCAGCTGATTTAAAATAATAAATATCTACATTAGCCAGTCCTTAAAAAAAAATACAATAGCTTCTGACTTTAACAAAACTAATGTGTATAAAAATGACCAACTGGAAATTGAAATATCGAGGAAATTAGAAAATTATAAAGGCCTTCATATCTTTTGGATTTGTTTTGTTATGTGTTTACTCACTGGCTCAAAATGAAGATGCTCAGACAATAAAAATGTTTCCAGACCTGTCAATGTTTTATCCTTCCTGCCATTACAACAAAGAGGTGACAAAATAAAAACATTATAACAATATATACAGTTAGGTCCATAAATATTTGGACAGAGACAACTTTTTTCTAATTTTGGTTCTGTACATTACCACAATGAATTTTAAATGAAACAACTCGGATGCAGTTGAAGTGCAGACTTTCAGCTTTAATTCAGTGGGTTGAACAAAGATTGCATAAAAATGTGAGGCAACTAAAGCATTTTTTTAACACAATCCCTTCATTTCAGGGGCTCTAAAGTAATTGGACAATTGACTCAAAGGCTATTTCATGGGCAGGTGTGGGCAAGTCCGCTGTTGTGTCATTATCAATTAAGCAGATAAAAGGCCTGGAGTTGATTTGAGGTGTGGTGCTTGCATGTGGAAGATTTTTGCTGTGAACAGACAACATGCGGTCAAAGGAGCTCTCCATGCAGGTGAAAGAAGCCATCCTTAAACTGCGAAAACAGAAAAAACCCATCCAAGAAATTGCTACAATATTACGAGTGGCAAAATCTACAGTTTGGTACATCCTGAGAAAGAAAGCAAGCACTGGTGAACTCAGCAATGCAAAAAAACCTGGAGGTCCACAGAAGACAACAGTGGTGGATGATCACAGAATCATTTCCATGGTGAAGAGAAACCCCTTCACAACAGCCAACCAAGTGAACAACACTCTCCAGGGGGTAGGCGCATCGATATCCAAGTCTACCATAAAGAGAAGACTGCATGAAAGTAAATACAGAGGGTGCACTGCAAGGTGCAAGCCACTCATAAGCCTTAAGAATAGAAAGGCTAGATTGGACTTTGCACATTTTTGAACATCTAAAAAAGCCAGCACAGTTCTGGAAAAACATTCTTTGGACAGATGAAACCAAGATCAACCTCTACCAGAATGATGGCAAGAAAAAAGTATGGAGAAGGTGTGGAACAGCTCATTATCCAAAGCATACCACATCATCTGTAAAACACGGTGGAGGCAGTGTGATGGCTTGGGCGTGCATGGCTGCCAGTGGCACTGGGACACTAGTGTTTATTGATGATGTGACACAGGACAGAAGCAGCCGAATGAATTCTGAGGTGTTCAGAGACACACTGTCTGCTCAAATCTAACTAAATGCAGTCTAATTAAATTGGGCGGCGTTTCATGATACAGATGGACAATGACCCAAAACATACAGCCAAAGCAACCCAGGAGTTTATTAAAGCAAAGAAGTGGAAAATTCTTGAATGGCCAAGTCAGTCAGAAAGGCTCACAAACAAACAGCAACTGAAAGCCGCTTCAGTAAAGGCCTGGCAGAGCATTAAAAAGGAGGAAACCCAGCATCTGGTGATGTCCATGAGTTCAAGACTTCAGGCTGTCATTGCCAGCAAAGGGTTTTCAACCAAGTAATAGAAATGAACATTTTATTTCCCGTCATTTAATTTGTCCAATTACTTTTGAGCCCCTGAAATAAAGGGATTGTGTTAAAAAAATGCTTTAATTGCCTCACATTTTTATGCAATCATTTTGTTCAACCCACTGAATTAAAGCTGAAAGTCTGCACTTCAACTGCATCTGAGTTGTTTCACTTAAAATTCATTGTGGTAATGTACAGAACCAAGATTAGAAAAAAGCTGTCTCTGTCCAAATATTTATGGACCTAACTGTAGTCTCTTTTCTCACTGCATCCATAATGGCTAACATGGTAGAACAGCCTACTATTACTATATCATATATAAAAATTTAAATACTGCAGATGTCGAGTTTTGCATTTTTATATCATTTGCTCAGTCCAATAAAAATGCATGCATATTGTGAATAAATAAAGTTTTAAAACTTTAGAGTAGATTCGCTGGACCTAAGCTTTGGTTCACTATCCTGTATCCTAGATATTTAACAGCTGATGCTTATAATGATGTGGCTTGTAACATTAGGAAAGTTCTTATCAGGATGCTGCATATGTTTTTGACACATTAATGTTTTTAAATCAATATTTAGATATTGGCTCTCAATTAAAACTCTTACTACCCAATACATGGCGTGACCCCAGAAATGTCACATTTTAATCATGTTTATTTACGTATTGCATTCACCTTTAAAAGCAAAAGACAAAACCTGTGAATTATAAAAATAGCATGGAAAACATTTTCTGCTGTCTTAAATGTGTAATAATGAAATAATAGTAGTTCAGCTCAACTTGGCCCTGTCCTAAATGTATAATGATAAAAATAAATATTTCTTTAGCATGAGTTACATAGAGAAATGTTTGCTTCAAAAGGGAAACACATATACAATACTGAGTAGTTTCTTTCTATTTTAAAGCAAGTAATAGCAAAGTACAATGCATTTTTTGATATGTGGTTGATATTAGTAGATAGATTTAAATTAAAATGCATTAATTAAACCTAAAAGCACACAATGTGCCATTCAGACTCCAAAGTGAACAAATGATTACTTTTGAAACAAAGTTTAATCCTAGAGATTCTGTTTTTAATTTGGTGATCCTAATGTGATTAATTGTGAACTATTCCATTCAAAAATATGCCTTTGTAGAAAGGCTAAGCCGATTTCAGCACTGACATTGCAGGTTTCATTGAGAAAATCCTAATATGAATTTAAAATAAAATTAAATCAATCAGCTTTAATCTCTGATCAGATTAAACATATTATTATTACTATGCAGTTTTGTACCATTTAATTAAGCTTTTTAAAACTCTAATGTATTCATTTTTAGAATTTGCATTACTATTAGTATATACAAGGACATAACAATACAATACAATACAATACAACTTGTACGCTGAGTGCAGACTCAGAATACTGTGAACAATTCTCTGTTAAAATACAAGTACAGATTATACTAATTACTAAATACAGAAGTGATACACATATAAATTCCACAACACATAAACATACAAGGTAGAACTGATTAAAAATAAATGGAAATCAATAATATCTGTCCACTAATTAATTGATGAACTATGGCCAGGTGACAAGAGTGGACATTAAAATCATACAAGAGAAAGTCAATAATAAAGTTACAGTCCTGGAGACCTTGGCCAACTCGTCACCTACCCATGCCTGAGTTTTCTATGTTCTGTTTGTGATAGCCATCCAATCTTATGAGAGGAGTTTTCCATCTTATAATTCTAATGTCCCTTTATGCAAGATTACTTTTCCATATGCAGGATAGCAACCTGGCAGCAGAATAGTGGTACCAAGTGTCATATCAAAATACAGAGAAAAGAAACAATAGAGAAGGGTTAGCAACAGTTTGAAAACATTGTGATACTTATATTTCTGTACAAGTGACTAATAGACAGAAATATAGTATGCACAGCTAATCATTAGCTCTAGTCAGGGTATACTAGACTAAAGTAGTTAGTCCTCAGCAAGGATTTAAAAGCGGAGACTGAAAGGACCTCTCTTGTATTAGAAGGCAGATCATTTCACAGCATTGGGGCCCTGTAACTTAAAGTTCTACCTCCCACTGTTATTTTATTAATCCTTGGAATCTTAAGTAGGCCGGCATCTTGAGATCTCAATGTGTACGCTGGTTTGTAAGTAATGGTAACCTCAGATGAATAAGCAGGGCCTTGGCCATTTAAAGCTTTATAAGTTAAATGGAGGATTTTGAAATGAACTGCAAGTTTAACTGGGAGCCAGTGTAAGGACTTGAGAACTGGAGTTAGTGTTTGTATTTTCTGGTTACAGGAATAGTTCTTGCAGCAGTATTTTCAATTAACTGAAAGCTACATAAAGAATGATTTGAACAGCCAGTGAATAACACACTGCAGTAGTCAATACTACTACAAGTACTGTAAATGCATGGATTAATTTCTCAGAATCTTGCATATATATAAAACATCTTAATCTTTCAACATTTTTATGATGGAAGAAACATGGTTTGGATAGTTTGTAATGTGTGTTTTATATGACATGCTAGGGTCAAAAATAAAACCTAAACTGTGTGCTGATTCAGAAAAACTAATGATATATTATTTAGGAATGAATGTTTTTATGAAGACATTTGAATACAATATGTTTATGATTACATTTATAATGTATTGCTAAAATACATAACCAAAATAAAAGTTCACAATGAAGGAAAATCATGTATGTATTCTGAAAACAAAAATTCTTGTCAAGCTGAACTTTACATTTGTCTGACGTGATCTCTACAAATTCGTAATACCTGTTACATTTTTAATTTATCTCTGCTCCCCTCATTTAAACCCTAAACTGTTGTAAATCAACTTTCTGGAAAAATACCTGAATATGACAAAATGTTGCTTTTTATGATCATGCTCTGTGCCATTAGTACTTAATTCAATACAACGATAATCCATGTATGTTCAGGTTTTCATGTAGTCGGTTTCTTCATCCAAGACTAAGTTTTGCGTTTTATTGAATTCTTTATTTAAACAGACTGCCTGCTTCTTAGGTTATGTGCTCAAACTGAGTATTCAGGATTTTCCTTGGCTTTTTTATTTTCTATAACATTTAGTTATCTTGAGTTTTTTATGTTTTAGATCATAGAGTAATATTGTGCTTCCTAGATGTTTTGCCATCTGTCTCAGTAATTTCAACATAAGGGAGTTCATTTCCAGCAAAGAGATTTAAATTTATTTTTACTGAGTACATTAATGGTAGCACAGTGGTATAGTGGTTATCACTGCTATCTCATGGGTCCTGAACACTGGGTGTGCATGCCCACCCTCTCACTGTTTGTATAATTCATAATTCATAATAATTCATAATTCAATCATGAATAATCCACTGCATCCACTGAACAGTGTCATCTCCAGGCAGAGGAGTAGCTTCAGTGACAGACTTTTGTCACTGTCCTGCTCCACTGACAGACTGAGGAGATCGTTCCTCCCCCACACTATGCGACTCTTCAATTCCACCCGGGGGGAGTAAATGCTAACATTTTTTTTTTTTTTTTCATTTTTATTACTATTTAATTTAATATTGTTTCTTTGAATCAGTATACTGCTGCTGGATTATGTGAATTTCCCCTTGGGATTAATAAAGTATCTATCTATCTATCTATCTATCTATCTATCTAAGTCTGCAAATTTTTTTCAATGTCTACTTGGGTTCCCCTCTCTAGGTACTACAACTTTTCCCCAATATCCCAAAAACATGTATATTGGGTTATTTGTTGACTTATCCCCATTGAAGTGAATTCAGGTTTGTGCCCAAGTGTACACTATAATGAACTGGTGACCTGCTCAAGAATGACACCTTCCTTGCTCCTGATGTTGTTAGCTTCCAGATTTCCCTCAATCCTGAAAAAGATCAACTGTGTTCCAAAATAAATAAATAGAAAAAATCAATATAACAGTGTCTAAAGAGCCTTGCATTGGAGCTGCATATTCATTGTCAATTGCTGAACCCACTCAATGGAAACTGACAGCAGCTGAGAACAAAATATGGTACTATATTAATATAATATTAGATAACAGATATACTCATTTGGAACAAGTAGTAAAAACTTTGCTAAATTTGGAAATTTTGAATTAACAATGGAGTCTAATTAGTACCACATATTTTGTAAAAGTAAACAGCCTCAGCCTCTGTATAAAGTTATTATTTTATAAATAATTTGTGACATTTGCTTGATTTATATATAAGGCAAGAAACATAATTTAGGTACTTTGGAGAATGTATTTCCTGAAAATCACTTTACATACTGTAAAGGTTAAAGGCAATTACAGATTTTACTTAATAGATGAGCTAAGAGCAAATGCCCATGAAACATTTATATTAAACTCTACCGTGTTTTTGATATTAATATATCATATATCTACAGTATACAGGTATGGTCAATACTACAAGGTCATAATTTACAACAAATTAGTTAAACGACTGCAAAATTCAGTCATAAACAATTAATACAATCCTGGTGGTCTGAACACTAGTACCAAAATTGTGCTGGAATCTTTTTTAATATCTAATATGAGTGCCTCAAAGAATGTAAATTCACCTAGAGGCATCTTGCAGTTCATCACACATAATTATCTGAAGGCTGCCTTCTTGACCAATGTCTCTTGATTTATAAAGTAATTTAAAACCATTTGGTGCTGCCTTGACTAAAGGAATAGTGTCAGATTTACTAACTCAGGTTTCAGTAAGAAGACACAAATCAGGTTTTGCACTTAAAAGTAAATAATATTTTATTATTTCCAAGAGAATGAATATTTAGCAAACATCACTTTAATATATAAAGCTGCTTTTCAGCTGGTATTATACTATTTGTTTTCATTTGAATTAAGTTACCTGCGGTGAGCTGGCGCCCTGCTCGGGGTTTGTTTCCTGCCTTGTGCCCTGTGTTGGCTGGGATTGGCTCCAGCAGACCCCCGTGACCCTGTAGTTAGGATATAGCAGGTTGGATAATGGATAGATTGATTAAGTTACCAATACAGATACCCCTGGTAAGGAATCTGATTGTATCTCTTGCTCTAATTATGCTCTTTTATCTTCTTGTTTTTAATTGATTTAAATTGTGTTTTATGACTAAATTTATAAAATGTCCCACAATAGGGATTCATCTGCACAGCACTCTTGGTCACAGAAGTTAACACGATCTCTTCCAACAGCTTTAACAAACAATATACTTCTTCATTAGCAATAGACTAAGCTGACCTGCCTTTTAAGGCGACCGACTTTTAAGTTGACCACTTCTTAAGGCAATTCAATATGTAGATCAATTTGATATTTTATACAAACTCATTAATTTGGTTATATTGCATTTGAGCGGTATTACTTTAATACTCGTAGTTTCTGTTATTTTTGTGATGAAATTTAAACTTTTTTTCTATATTGAGGTCGCCCTTTTGAACCCCCCTGATATTTACTACGTGGTAAGGCATTTGTACTCCATCAACGTTAATTATTTCCAGAGACATAATTTTGTCTGTTTTTCCAGCGCATCACGCACAAAAGCAAGGGAATGATGGGGACAGAAGGACAATCCCGACCGCTTTTATATAGTAAGAAAGAAGAAGAAGATATCGCACAGTCTGGAGTAGAAAATCATCTTTTACCTGGAAAAACGTAACTACAAATCCCATCATGCATTGCAAAATGGACAGGGCGTGTGTGAAACTCCATGCTACTCGCACAGTCTGGAGTAGAAAATCATCTTTTACCTGGAAAAACGAAACTACAAATCCCATCGTGCATTGCAAAATGGACGGGGTGTGTGTGAAACTCCTCGTCTGCGTAGCACTCACGGGACGGAAGGACAATCCCGACGGCTTTTATATAGAAGGATGAGCAAGACAGGTCATTTCTTACATATTGGAAGTCAGCAAAGGCCTGAGAAACGCTAGGCTTTTTTTCAGTGAATCTCTCAACCAAGTTGAGATTGTTGTTATTTCCACTGTCATCTTGGGATTCAATAACGCTCTGCCAGATTTTTGCTTCCGTGATTTCACGTGACACCAGGAAGTCATTGTCAAAGTCAATCTAGGCGAGGAAGTTAGGAGACGAACTTGAAACTGAAGTCCACAGATCAGGAATGATTGAATCTTGAATTTCATCGTTCATTTCAACTTGTGCTTTGCAAAGGTGATGTTTGCAATAATTCTTCAAAGGATGATCTTTTAGTAGTGTACATTTAAAGTCCAGATGATGCTCAAGTTCATTAGCTGAAGGACAGCTGTACAGTTTGGAGGGAGAAATTCAACATACATATTTTCAAAATATTGTAGCCATGCGAGCAGAGAAGTTGTCAATCAAGAGCAAAATATACTGCTTCTTTTCTTTATATCCTTTTTAATCTGTCGCAATCATGTTCTGAAGATCTCCTGAATCATACAAGCTTGTCTTTGGTGTGGTACTCACAGAGAAGAAAGGTCTTGAAGCAATTGTTCTTTGCCAACTTGTCAATGGTGAGTCAGCAGCTGCTTTGACTTCTTTCCCCATTTGAAACAGGTTGTCTTTCAAAGCCACTGTGCTATAAGGTAACAGCACCAAAAAGGCAAGCCTAAACATGACCATTAAAGATGTCATTTGGGTTGTAAGATGTGATGATCTTATTCAGTTCACCAGCTCACCACTTGTTCACTTTCTGAAGGGAGACAGCTGACAGTTCTTTGCAATTTGCCTTAGCTGCAACTCCATATCAATCACAAAATTGGTTCATACACCCACTGCTGAGTCTGAATGACATCGCCATCCCCTTGGCCTTCAAAGAACTATTGCCAGAAATGTGTTTTGAAACCATGTGAATACAGCCTTGTCGATGACTTCAAATACAGCACCTTGAATAAGGTCCAAAGTTCATGCCACATGTCTTTTCTTCTTCTTTTCCTCAGTTTTAACATGGTCTTTGAAGAATGTTAACAGTGTCAATTGTGAAATATCAAACTCGTCAGCCACATCCTTTTTCTTTTTCCCCAGGTAAAGGTAAACTGCATTTATATTTTTCTGACATGTTACCACCAATGTTTTATCTAACAGTTCACAGTGCTGGTTCTGGTGCTTCTCATCAGGTTTGGTATTAAAATTCTGCAAACTTTTTAAAGGATGTTCCTTCGTTATACTGAATGAACTTCATTCTAATGAAGATTCACTTTATATTACTTCTATAGAAATTCTGGCAGACCCAGAAAAAAGTTAGTTGAACTGAGAGATTTGTTATAACGGTGTTTGTAGTAATAAGATTCAACCTGTATTTGGTTTGCCTAATAGCTATCAGGTTCTTAACATAGTCCTCCATAGCATATATTTTTCCTTCAACTCTAAATTGACTATACTATGGATGTTAAAATCCAAGAAATTTGTTAAATCTTCTTCTTTCAGCTGATCCCATTAGGAGTTACCACAGCAGGTCATCATTTTCCATATCATCTTATCTTCTTCATCTTGCTCTGTCACACCCATCACCTGCATGTCCTCTACAACCACATCCATAAATCTTCTCTTAGGCCTTCCTCTTTTCCTCTTGCCTGGCAGCTCTATCTTTAACATCCTTTTCCCAATATACCCAGCATCTCTTCTCTGCACTTGTCCAAACCAACACAATCTCGCCTCTCTGACTTTGTCTCCCAACCGTCCAACCTGAGCCAACCCTCTAATGTACTCATTTCTAATCCTGTCCATCCTCACCATACTCAATGGAAATCTTAGCATCTTTATCTCTGCCACCTCCAGCTCTATCACCTGCTTTCTGGTCAGTGCCACCGTCACCAACCCATATAACAAAGCTTGTCTCACTAACGCCCTGTAGATCTTCCCTTTCATTCTTGCTGATAACCATCTGTCACAAATTACTCCTGACACTCTTCTCCACCCATTCCACCCTGCTTGCACTCTCTTTTTCTCTTTCCATTCTTCATCATCTTCATAGCTGTCCTTACTTCCTCCTTGCTAATCCACTACACTTCCTTATTGTTTTATCTCGGTAGAGTAATATATATATTTCTCTACGTTCCCCTATTGTATAATTAATATGCAGCCTTAGAATGCCTAATCTCACAGACTTACCACTGTTTATAAGATATTATTTTATATAACTTATCCCCACCTTCCCTTCTATATCTATAACCTCAGGCAATTAGATGTAGTAAAAAGACAAGCAGGAGTTAAGTTACACATAAAATAATGTATTATTGATAATATTCATAAATAATAACAGAATGCAAAGTGCATTTGAATATTGGCAACCATACAACCTGATAAAATGGTGATGTGTAACTCAGGTGGCACACAAACTTGTAGTTACTTAATGTCTCTAGTTAAGGCATCATTGGTGCTCAGCTTTTAGCCACATGTCTGTTCAAAATGGCTGCTGAGCTGTGCTCTTCATTGTGTTGTCTTCATCATCACAGGTTAGCAAGAGAGATGCTTCTTCATCATATGTTGGTTAGAGAGAGAGAATGTGGTTGAGCAAGCAAATTTATAGGTTTTCTTTCCAACCCCTACAGCCAATCCAGACAGCCATATCTCAGACCAATGGGTGAAATAGGACATCTTAACACCTGCAACCCCCCAAGCTATATGTTAAACATCCTGGTTTCCTTGTAGGGGGTTGAAAGACTTAAGCAGAGAAATACTTATCAAACTGGTTTAAGACACATCCCCCCAAATCCTGTCATAAAATTACAAAGAGACAGTCGTAAACGGGGGGGGGGGAGGTGGTGCGGGGCAAACACGAATACCTCTCACCAAAGTAACACTAAATTACATTGGTTTGCCTAAATTATAAATAAAGACATACAAAACATTTATCAAGTTATATGCAAAATCTTACATCACAACACTGATTCACTATCTCTATGTCAACCAACCTTCTTTCTCTCTCGTTCTCTTCATTAATCAGCCTTTTGAAGTACTTTTTCCATCTTCTCAACACACCCTCCTCGCTTGTGTGTATGTTTCCATCTTTATCTTTTATGACTCTAACCTACTGCACATCTTTCCTAGCTCGGTCCCTCTGTCTAGATAATTGGTACAGGTCCTTTTCTCCCTCCTTAGTGTCCAGCCTCTCATACAATTCATCATACGTCTTTTCTTTAGCCTTCACTACCTCTCTCTTCACTTTGCACCTTATCTCTTTGTATGATTGTCTACTTTCTGCATCTCTCTGACTATCCCACTTCTTCTTCACTATCCTCTTCCTCTGTATACACTCCTGTACTTCCCCAGTCCACCACCAGGTTTCCGTTTCTTCCTTCCTCTGTCCAAATGTCATGCCAAACACCCTTCTTGCTGTCACCCTTACTACTTCTGCTGTAGTTGCCCAGCTGTCTGGTAACTCTTCATTACCACCCAGTCAGTGTTTGTCTTACCTCCTCCCTAAATTCAACCTTGAAGTCCTTCTTTTTCAACTTCCACCATTTCATCCTTGGGCCTGCCCTCACTCTCTTCCTCTTCTTGATCTCCAACATCATCCTACAGACCACCATCCTATGCTGTCTAACTACACTTTCCCCTGCTACCACTTTGCAGTCTTCAATCTCCTTCAGAATGACTCTCATGCATAGGACATAATCTACCTGTGTGCATCTTTCTCCACTCTTGTATGTCACCCTAAGTTCCTCCCTGGTCTTAGAATATGTTTTCACCACAGACATTTTTTAAAATTTGTTTAAAAAATGTTTACATTTTTAAATTTGTTAATTGTTCAGCATAAAGAATCAGTAGCATTAAAATGTTTAAACACAATTCAGAATCTAATTAAATTATAGCTGCTCAAATTTGTCAGATTTAATTTTCAGCATATACTGAAAGATTGTACAGTGCGTTTAGAATGCCAGCTAACAAGACAGGGACAGTCCGCCATTTATTTCATTTCATGCTTTATGCTTACAAACATTAATGTGTATCAATTAACACTATTTCACACAGAGAAAGAATATATTTATAGTCCACAAGTACAAGATGTGTTGTGCACAAAAACACACATTCTCATAAAAGGTAAATGCACAAAAGCTAGGGACACTCACTTTATACAGTTTTACTTACATCACTATGCAACTCTGCACCCATACTCCCCCTAAAAAGAAACAAAAAGCATTTTTTATAACATCTTCCCCTTGATATATCTTTAAAGGAAGAGGACACTGACACAGGTTTAAATTTCAACCGGGACAGCTTTAAACCCATCACTGATCAACATATGAGCAGAGCAGCACTTCGACAATGCTGATAGCACTATAGTGTACATAGGTGCTCACTTTGGTGACCTGTAGACACTCAGATAAAAATGCAGCAAGTTGTTTCCAAAGAACTTCCACAGTGTGACATTCTCCTGCCTTCTCTGTAACCAACACCAGGGATTCCATAGCCCAATTCTCATTTATATAGTGGTATGTCACCTTCATATTGGAGCAAGTGTTCATTTTCAGCAGTCACTTGTTATCACCACATAATGAAATATTAAAAAGTTTTGTTATTTTTTATCACAGTGCAACATTCTTCATACAGTTTCTCCATTTGCACTGTTATTGTTTGCCTACATGGCACAATGTATTCAGGCTGAAGATATGCAAGCAGAGCTTTGAAACCAGCATCCTCCACAAGAGATACTGGCAGCAATCCTATTGCAATCATTTTCAGTATTAATTTTGTGATTGCTTTGCTTCAAGCACTGTTGCACCTTTGACACATAAAGCTATCATATGTCCCCTGTTGTGAGCTGGAGCAGCCCTCATTTTTCTTTGTTAGTTCATGATGTTTGAGTTTCAAATGAGTAAGCATTGACCCTGTACTAACACTATAAACCAGTTTAGCTTTGCAGAGGTTACACTGAAACTTGTCCTAATCTATTTTATCACAAAATTGGCAAATTATACTTTGGGGTTGCTGTGATGCAATCATGTTGGCGGCTGTTTTACTTGCTTCGGCTCAAATTCAGAGTTTTCCATGTGTGGTGGTAAGAGGTCTATTAGAAGGCGAGTGGGGGATTGTAACTTTTTTTAAGTTTTCTAAATGGTTTTCATCTTCAAATCAGTTAAACATTTAAATGTTTTTATTAACATCTCTACAATACACTTTTATACTGTCTGTCAAACACTCATGTTTAAGCTTTCACCGCAGGCTGGACGATCAACTTTGCTTTGCTGTTTTCCTTTTCAGTTGGCTTTTATCCATCCATCCATTATCCAACCCGCTCTATCCTAAATACATGGTCACGTGGGTCTGCTGGAGCCAATCCCAGCCAACACAGGGTGCAACGCAGGAAACAAACCCCGGGCAGGGCACCAGCCCACCGCAGCAGTTGGCTTTTAATCCAACTGGATTTTATTTTTCAATTTTCAGTTGGTAAATTATCAGATATTAACCTGTGCTAGACACTCAGTCCATTCGTTCTTCCTTGCTTGCGTGAAACACTCCTGTTAAACAGACTTAGAAAGTACAATGGGTGCAAAGATCAAAAACATTTTAGTATGTGCTCAGGTCAGTAATTAAAGCTAGCCTTTTTTATTTATTTATTTCAACTTGGTTTTACATTTTCAATTAAGTAATAAGTGATAGTGACCATAAAGAAAAAAAAAGTTTTGGATACATTAACCAAAATCATTTTGAGGAATGAGCAACAGATGCCTAAAAAACAAATTATGCTTGTTCATTTTCCCAAGCAGAGTAACTAAAAATAAATATAAAGAAAACCATTCCACAGAGATCCATCTCATCAAACAAATTGTTGAAGCAGTTAATGTGAAATGCTGTTTAATATTTTTAAGATGAAAATAGACTGTTGGGTGGAAAGCAATCATGAAATAAATGTAATCAAAAATAAAATTCTATCTCTGGGAAGATTTGCCTTTTGACATTCTGGTGGTATTTTTATAGTTTAAAAACGAGAGTGACTCTTTGAAATTGGTCTTGTGTCCTGTTCTTTCTAAATCAATAAAATAACACAAACTTAATTGGTATCATTAATAAAAGAACACACAGTGAAGAAAGCAGTCTTCACCCCATCCATATATTTTAAAACTCACATTATCCAGCATAGCCAATTTATACTTTCTCATCCACCTGTTTATTTATTTCTAATCAATGCATCAGCAAGACTTTGGACTGTGGAAGGAACAAAAGTCCCTGAAAACAGTCCATGTATAAAAGGACAGAACTCCACAGTGAAGGGGATGACAAGTTGTAATCTGAGTCTGCTATGAGACAGTAATTTCACATGTCTGTTGTAACACTGCCTTATGTACATAACTAATGATGTTTGTCTAACTGCATATTTTAAAATGAGTTATTGTGCAAAGTTAAACTGCCATGTTAATTGCTGCTCACAGTTCCAAAAGGAACTGTACACAGCTTCAATGCTGACCTGCTCTCAGTGCATGGTCTCCTGTTGTCGGCAAGGCTTTCTCATTATGTTCACAGGTTTCCTTGCACATTCCAAAGACATGCATGCCAGGGTGACTGGTAACTGTAAACTGGTCTTGTATGAATGAGTGTGCCCTGTGATTTGCTGGAATACTGTCCAGGGCCTTGTGCCAAATGCTGCCAGAATATATTCTGATTCAGCATGACTAGAAATTGCAATTGGCAGAAGAAAAAAAATACTGACAAAAGCACAAATCATAATAATTTCTTGTTAAGATGTCAAAGCTCATTTCCCGAAATTTGAAGATTTGTTTATTCCTTACAATATTTTTGCATTTCTTATTTGAAAATGTGTAATGAAATGATTAATATACTGGTTAAATTATGTGCTTACTTAGTAAACTTTCATTCGATCTAGTTGTAATCGTTTTCTATCCTTACCATATGCATGGTATTGGAATTAGTGCTCGGTCAAAATGTAAAAAAAAATGTCTTTAATAACTAAGTTGTCTCTAAAAGAAACAGTTCTAAAAAAACAGTAGTCCTTAAAAGAGCGATTGAAAAAGCGTTGTCCTAAAAATTACGTTGGAAAAAAGAATCAGGCACAGAGGAATCAAAAACCAAAATGAGTTCTGACTCAAAAAAGTCTAAAATACTACATACATATAACACAAATCAACGTCAAGGAATCAAAAATAAACCTGGCAAAATTCAGAAAGTCAAAGTTTTAAACAAGTGCAAGTAGGCAGAATTGTGACTTACTCTAATACTAGGATGCAAAGTTGCACCACCAACTTTTGCAGGTGGGAGAAGCTGATGCACAATGTCACATCATCCCCCTCCCCAGGTGACATGTTTAGCAACAACCGTGGCGATGGCAATAGAGTATAAATATTCAAGACAGTGAGAAGGTTAACAAATAAGTAATGGAAGGTAACATAATACTGTGCAGAAAGCCGGTGTATTTGAGGGGTAGAGTGTTTTTTATGTTTGATTCATGCCTGATGTCCAAAAATAGCATGTTTAACTTTGTGAGGGGATGGCTGGCTGGCACACATCTAGGGGGAATCAGACTATGCCCTCAACATTTATATACTGGAAATTAAACCTCTAGGGGTAACAGTGAAGGTGAGAGAAGGTGACATCATAAAAATAAGCCAAAGAAAGTCTGTCAGAATGCTTTACAACATATATAGTAACATTATGCAGATGATGGAGATATCTGGCTCTCTTTTATATTAGAAAGAGAAAAAGGCTATGAAAGGCTGAAAAAAGGCCGAAAGGTCTTGATTTGGAATGCTTTTAGAGGGTGGAATGGCATGCAACACTACTTTCCTGCCTGGCCAAAGCAGTTCCAGGAAGGACCTATTAACAAAATGAAAGCCTCCCTGAATAATTCGGACCTTTAAGGACCAGAGAGGTGTCGGTACACCCAAGGTTATTACCGTATATCTTTGCGGATAAGTTCTCCCGCGAATAAGTCGGGACTTGATTTTACTGTATAATTATTGTATACAGTGATCCCTCGCTATATCGCGCTTCGACTTTCGCGGCTTCACTCCATCGCGGATTTTAAATGTAAGCATATCTAAATATATACAGTAATCCCTCCTCGATCACGGGGGTTGCGTTCCAGACCCCCCTGCGATAGGTGAAAATCCGCGAAGTAGAAACCATATGTTTGTATGGTTATTTTTATATATTTTAAGCCCTTAGAAACTCTCCCACACTGTTAACATTATTAGAGCCCTCTAGACATGAAATAACACCCTTTAGTCAAAAGTTTAAACTGTGCTCCATGACAAGACAGAGATGGCAATTCTTTCTCACAATTAAAAGAATGCAAATATATCTTCTTCTCTTCAGGAGCAGAGAATTTCAGAGAGAGAGAGAGATAGAGAGAGCGCTCGCAAAGAAAAGCAAACAATCAAAAAATCAATACGTGTGCTTTTAAGTTTGCCGGCATTTTTTAGAGGAGCGTCAGTATCTTCTAAGTAAACAGCCTGTGTGCAAACAGCCCCTCTGCTCAAAATCTCCTCCGTCAAGCGCAGAGAACGTCAGAGAGAGAGAGAGAGAGAGCGAGATTAAAGCAAACAATCAAAAAATCAATACGTGTGCTTTTAAGTTTGCCGCGGCATTTTTTAGAGGAGCGTCAGTATCTTCTAAGTAAACAGCTTCTGTGCAAACAGCCCCTCTGCTCACATCTCCTCCGTCAAGCGCGCAGAGAAGTCAGAGAGAGAGAGAGAGAGAGAGCGCGAGATTAAAGCAAACAATCAAAAAATCAATAAGTGTGCTTTTGGAAGCACCGCGATAAAGCGGCATTTCTTAGAGGTGCCTCCGTATTCACTAGGCAAACAGCTTCTGTCCAAACAGCACCTCTGCTCACAACCCCTCCGTCAGGCGCAGAGAATGTCAGAGAGGGTGAGATAGAGGCAGAGACAAGCAAACAATCAAGCACCGCACGGCAAACATATCGTATATCATTGAGGAGTTTTATTTAATATGTAATACATGCTCTGATTGGGTAGCTTCTAAGCCATCTGCCAATAGCGTCCCTTGTATGAAATCAACTGGGCAAACAAACTGAGGAAGCATGTACCATAAATTAAAAGACCCATTGTCCGCAGAAATCCGCGAACCAGCGAAAAATCCGTGATATATATTTAGATATGCTTACATTTAAAATCCGCGATAGAGTGAAGCCGCGAAAGTCGAAGCGCGATATAGCGAGGGATTACTGTATATATATATAT
>JANRMT010062819.1:19457148-19480790 GCA_026402145.1 Polypterus bichir lapradei | reverse complement strand
TAGATATGCTTACATTTAAAATCCGCGATAGAGTGAAGCCGCGAAAGTCGAAGCGCGATATAGCGAGGGATTACTGTATCACGGATTTTTCGCTGGTTCGCGGATTTCTGCGGACAATGGGTCTTTTAATTTATGGTACATGCTTCCTCAGTTTGCTTGCCCAGTTGATTTCATACAAGGGACGCTATTGGCGGATGGCTTAGAAGCTACCCAATCAGAGCATGTATTACGTATTAAATAAAACTCCTCAATGATACACGATATGCTTCCTGTGCGGTGCTTGATTGTTTGATTTTCTCTATCTCTCTCATTCTCTCTGCGCCTGATGGAGGGGGTGTGAGCAGAGGGGCTGTTTGCACAGAGGCTGTTTGCCTAGAGGATACGGACGCTCCTCTAAAAAATGCTGCTTTATCGCGGTGCTTCGGCATACTTAAAAGCTCAAAAGCACGTATTGATTTTTTTGATTGTTTGCTTTTCTCTCGCGCGCTCTCTCTCTCTCTGACATTCTCTGCTCCTGACACGCATTCCTTTGAAGAGAAGATATATTTGCATTCTTTTAATTGTGAGAAAGAACTGTCATCTCTGTCTTGTCATGGAGCACAGCTTAAACTTTTGACTAAAGGGTGTTATTTCATGTTTAGAGGGTTCTAATAATGTTAACAGTGTGGGAGAGTTTATAAGGGCTTAAAATATATAAAAATAACCATATAAACATATGGTTTCTACTTCGCGGATTTTCATCTATCGCGGGGGGTTCTGGAACACAACCCCCGTGATGGAGGAGGGATTACTGTAATTTTATAAAGTCAGCTGTATAAGTCGAATGTGGAAATCTCGCGCTATTGGTCCAAGAGATTATGATATTCTAATGCCCACCTGAGAGAGTAACCACGGAGAACACTGCCTTTTTTTTCTATGCATTGTGCCTACGTGACCACACGGTAACACCGGAACTATTCCATTTGCACTTATTTGTGTTTTTTGTATCTCACACCCTCATAATCCTTTATCGTAAGAGCATCCCTTATCTACAATGGAGCGTTTGATCAGAAGAAAATATGAAGCTGGTTTTAAATTAAAAGTTGTTGAAGTAGTAAAAGAAATTGGTAACTGTGCTGCTGCAACAAAATTCGATGTGTCTGAGACACTGATGCGAGATTGGAGGAGGCAAGAAAATATAAAAAAAAAATTTAAGTGTCACGTTTTTGAACGGGTGTATAAGTAGGGATCTGATTTTATGATTGATTTTTTGGGTTTCAAGGCCAAACTTATATGTAAGTATATACGGTAGTTTAATTCTGGTTGCCCTATAACTAAATCTTTGGCTTTAGAGTCTTATGGAGGCTTATGGCAAATATTCAGAGGTGGAAGGAAGAAGGCCGGGACTGTGAGAAAGTAGAGAGAGAGAGAGACAAAGATTAGGAGGTTAGAAGGTAAGTTCTTTGTTGGCACTTAGGATTGTGGCAGAGAGGCTAGCCAGTGCATTAGACAACTAACAGGCCCAGAAAGCAAACAAGGATTTTGATTTTTCTCTGTTCCTTTGTTACTTGTGTTACCTTTAGTAATAATCCCTTAAATGCACCATTTATTATTTATGTAACTGGCCATATTGCACTTGTAATATTTTGATACTTTAAGGTCAAATAGAGACAAGGTTTGTTAGATGGTTGAACATTTGGACTCTTTATATTTGGAGGAGAAAACACTGCCATCTATTTTAAGACAGCATTTTTTTGGTTGTAAAAAAAAGGTTGGGGAATCATTAAAAGCTTTTACTTTGAAGCTTAGGGAACTGTATTGCAGGCTGAGGAGGAGGAACCCAGAGAGGACCATTTCTGAAGGTAAACTGAACGACCAACTGCTGCTTTGGCTGAAAAATGTACCATTGTTGAGGGCCCTTAAGATTTTCTCCCGTGCACATTCAGAGAGCACCTTTTCTGAACCGCACTGGCAGGCTACCTTGTTAGAAGAGGAGCATGGACAAAAAAAGTATGAGGCCTCTTATGATTTGGTACAGGGCATGAATGATGTACAATCTTGCCCCACCTAGAGTAGATTGGAAGGAGGAGTTGAAGAAGGAAATATTGGCAGATGTGAATGTGAAGGTGAGGGAGCTCACTAAGGAGGTGTTGCAGGAGTTTAGGTTGTAGGTGCAGGGAGCCACTTCCACAGCTTAGAGGGGGACAGTATTAAGGCCCCTTCAGGATTAAAGAGGTGAGATACAACAACATCGGGGCTCATCCAATGAGACGGATGCGGAGGGACGACAAATCTGCGACTGCTGTGGACAACCTGAGCATGTGGTGAGGCACGGCCTGTTGATGCTCAGTCGCCTTTAAACACCTGTTCCCCACTGCTGAGGTGCAAGTGGAGGGTCCTATATGACCCCCTGGATTTAAGGACCACCACCACCACCTTTGTGGCTAAGTGCCCTTCAGTTGTGATTTATATTGGAGGGGTTCAATGTACTGGATTATTGAATACAGGCTTCAAGGTAACTTTGATACAGAAAAGCTTGCTTGAGAGTACATTATGTTCCTAGGTTACTGTTTTGGAAAGGCATCCTTTTTGTCCCTGAAGGGTGTAAATAGACTAGACATCCCTTATTTGGGTTATGCCATAATAGATTTAAAGGTGGCTGGAGTAAAGATTCTAGAATGTGGCAGTGGTATCACTCCTGCTAATTTGTATAGTTATTGATTTATCTATCTCTGACAATAAGGCTATTTTGATTGATATGCCTATCGCTGGTCAGTTGTATGGGCAACAATCACCTAGCAATATTACCCTTAGGAACACAAAAAATATCAGTTCCACAGCTCTTGTAGGTACATTAAAGCAGTGTCCTCCTCCAGCTGGTGTTTTTTTTGCTGCCTGCTACTTTAATTTATCATTATGACTATATAATTTCAACTAGTCTAGATCATCTTGCTCCACTCAAAATTTGTAGTGTGACATTTAAGCACTCTGCTCCTTGGCTTTCTCCTGAACTGTATAACATGAAAGCCTGTGGGCAAAGGCTTGAACACCTCAGTACAAAGACAAGTGTAGTTGCCAATGCAATTGCCTATAAGGAACATGTTGCCCACTACAAGTAGGCACTACAGAGAGCTAAGACTGCTTACTATACTAATAGCATTCTATGTGGTCAGCATAATTCCTGAATGCTTTTTGCTACAGTGGATACACTACTTAAGCCTGCAAATAACTTTCCATTGGTTGCCTCTTCTGACCTTTGTCAGAAATTTCTGTCCTTTTTTACAGTAATAACAAGGTTGATCTGATTTATTCTGTGTTTCAAAAAGGTCAACTTGTTTAATCAAAACTCTGTCCATCCTCTCTCTATCTTATTTAACAGCTGTTTATCTATCTTCCCTTTGTTGGACCATCCTGCAGGCCATGAGCTTGCTGTGCCAAGTACTTGTATTCTTGATCCTGTGCCTTCATTTTTGGTTAAGTCTGCTTTGCCTTTTCTTCTTACATTTTTATCACCAGTATCATCAACACATCTCTTTATAATGGCTTGGTCCCTGACACCTGAAAGATGTTACACCTGTCCTCAAAAAACATGGACTTGACCATGAGGATTTTAAAAACTATAGACCTATTTCAAACCTTCCTTTTCTTAGCAAAATCTTAGAACGTGCTGTTGTGGGTCATTGAAAAAATCATCTTGCCTCTAATGACCAGCTTGAGGAATTTCAGTCTGGTTTTAGGGCCAGTCACAGCTCAGTAGTGACTAATGATCTTCTAACTGCAGCAGATTGTGGTCTTTTAACACTAATGATCTTTTTAAACCTCACTGCTGCTTTTGATATGGTCCATCATGACATTCTTTTTGTTTTCGACTTTTGCATGGCTTAAATTATATTTTAAGGACCATCAGCAATTTGTTGCTGTTGGTAGGTTTAAGTCTGACCCATCTTACTTGCTCCAGGGTGTTCCTCAGGGATCAATTCTTGGCCCTCTGCTTTTTATCACTTATATGCTTCTTTTTTCTGCCATTATTAGATGGCATGGCCAACAGTTTCACTTTTTCGATGATACACAACTTTACACACAGGGCTTGAGCAAACATTACCTCCTCCTGTATTGGCTGCCTGTTTGGCTAATATCAAACATGACATGGCTGTCTGAAAATTTTCTTAGACTAAATAGTGAAAAAAACTGAGGCTTTAATTATTTAATCTCCTAGCACTTTAAAGAAAATAGACAATTCCTCAGTAAAAATCCCTGGCTAGTGGCTAGGACCATAGCCATGGTGAGGAAAGGAAGGATCCAAGTCAGAGTTTGTAATGTTTTGCCCTATGGTGTGCCCCTAGGTCAGTACCTGAAGCTGGCAAGACTGTACTAAGTGTGAAATTGCAGATATCCATCGAAGCTGAGATCTCAGCCTGACGATGGCAGACAAGGGGGTTGTTGAGGCAGGCCTGGTGAGTACTACAACTGTGACTGAGAAGCCATCTGACTTTGACTTGAGCTATTTCTAGCAGAGTGCAGATTTTACTCCAGACCAGTAAGGGGCACTGAAGACAATGGTCTAAGTGGTCTGCAGTTTTTGCAACAAGGTAAGAAGATTTTGGTTATATGGAGGCTGTGCAAAACAGGATATCCGCAGGGGGTGCCCCACCTTTTTGAGTGAAATTGAGACATTTACCACTCATGATGTAAAAGGAAATGAAGTCACTGTTGAGCAATATGTTGGAGAAGTGGATAATCACAGAGAGCTGTAGTCCATGGTCTGCCCCAGTAGTTATGACAAGGAAGAAAGGCAGCATGTGGAGATTCTGTGTAGACTACTGCAGGCTGAATGCAGTGACCCATAAAGAAGCATTCCCCTGAAGAGACCTTTACTACCTTGACCAAGGCAGAGTGCTTTAGCACGTTGGACTTGGCCTGTGGCTATTGGCAGATGGACGTGCACCCGGAGATAGACCTAAGACTGCTTTTGCCATGCCCCTAGGCCTATACAAATTCTGAAGGATGCCTTTCGGTTTTTGTAACACCCCTGTCACCTTTCAATGCCTGATACAGCATTGCTTAAGTGGTCAAGTGACTGAGATTTAACTTGTTTATCTCAATGACATAATTGTCTACTTGCAAGACTATTATGAAGGCAGAAGGATGTGGGCCTTAGGCCAATGAGGTGTGAGCTGGGAGAGGGGTTTTAAGTTTTTAAGAGGTGCAGCTGTGTCCCTAAAAAGATGGGGAGAGACAGAAGAAAAGAGTGTTCACAAGGAGAGATACACAGCACAAGACAGGAGAAGGAAGGAAGGAAGGAACTTTAAGAATTGACAGAAGCATGAGTAATTATCGTCTTAGCCTGTAGCTACTGAATCCCCCTCCTTGTTTCCGAGGTGAGCCATGGAGTGACCGCTTTAAAGTGAGAGGGAGTGTCTGTTGAGATTTTTGGAGGAAACGCAGCTGGCAAAGGCAACAGTGGAACACCAGCTTGTTCGCCATTAACACCACAAGGCACGGACAACAGAGTCTGGGTGTGTGGCATCTGTCCATGGCCCAGACTGGAGTGATGCACAATCGTAGAATGCTGTAAGTTGAACGTGGAGGCTGCCCAGTGTGTATTTCCTTGTAGATGCAGCGCTGGTGGACAGTGTGTATGAGGACACCAGGCTGAAGGCTTGTTGACAACAAGAACATGGATCGCGCCATGGCAGTAATCGTTCAGAGCTACACGCCGAGGGATTTTTGTTTCTTTATTTCCCTCTGCTCTTTTTGAGGTAGTAACATTACAGTGCACTTAACAATACGGTGTGACTTTAATATTACCGTTGTTATTTCGGCTAATTGGGATGCAATTGGGTGTCATATGTTTTAGCATACATGCTTTTAAGAATGTGTTTTTAGGCTTATTTAAAAATTTAAAAATGTGTTTTTTTCTAACACTAGTGTTCTGGAATTATTGCACAACCAAAACTCTTAGATTAAAGTACCTGAACAGTGGGGGTGAATTAATGTTGAATGCTATTTGGGTTCCCCGTACCTAGTAAAATTAGATGGCATAGTTGGTTCTCTGAATATCTAATAGAGGACAAATTGGAGAATCCTTTGAGATGGAATTTATTTATTTATTTAAATATTTTAATATTCCATAGCTTTGGGTATTATTACCCTCTGAAATAACCATATACACATTATGCCAGTGAACCTTGTACTGTACATATTGTGATGGGCGGCCTTGGCCATTACCTGGCCTGGATGCCACCTGGATGGAAGGACCAGGGGAGAGAGCATCTGCGGGGCACTACCTCCCCTGGGACTCTAGAGGGCAGCCCTTCTGGATGGCTGTGGCACCACGGATTCCCACAGGGCATGTCGGGACTTGGAGCTTGGTACAGCCCTGTTGGGTTCTGTGGGGACCTCCAAGGGGAGCTGCAGAGCTATTCAATGGATTTTAACCACACCTGGGAGTGATTCCAAATAATCCTGATCAACCACCTGGAGCACTCCCAGGTGCTGAATAAAAGGAGCCGCCTCACTCCATTCTGGGAGCCAGAGTCGGGAGGAGGTGGACGAAGCTTGCTGGGAGAGGAGTGGAGGTGACAGAGAAGAAGAGAAAGAAGAAGAGGAAGAAGAAGAAAAAAGGGACTGAGCATTGTGTGCTTTGTTTTTGTCCATATGGAGGTGGGAAAAGCGCTGGCCCACAAGAAATAAACATGTGTTTGTTTGGACTTGTGCCTCTATGCCTGACTGTGTCCGGGTTTGGGGAGCTGTACTCCCCAGTATTCCACAATATGCAATCATAATGTTGCAGACTTTCATTGGCTGGTACAGCAGATTTCCATCTGATGCATTCAGACACTGTCCCCTGTATTTGAGGAGAGGAGTCCCATGCTACACTCTGCGCTGCATTGAAGCATAAGGATGGGGCAGATTTACACTAAATATATGCAAGCTTTACCGTCTAGTTTCTTTTTGTGCATGTGCAAGTTTTATAAATCTGACCCCTGGTATCAAACTTTTCACTGCAGGTTCAATCAAAACAGGTAACTTATGGGTGGTAGATAAAACATTTTGAAGTTGAACACCTCTACATTTGAGATGTACTATATATAAATATATATGCAAGATGTAAGATACCTTTATTGTAACTGTACAATACAATGAAATATAGTATGGAGCAAGTCTATAGATGCCTCAGATAAACATATATAAGAGTAGACAATAAACTAAGTAAACATTAAACTATAAGAAGCACAGTTACTATTAAGAATTACAAATATACACAGAGTAAAAGTAAAGGTAAACATCTAAGCATAAATAAATAAATAATTTACAAATAAATAAGTCACAGTGAAGATTACAGTCAATGTAATGGTCATGAATTTCACATGGATCATATGTAAGTGTGTGACTATGTGTGGTTGATGCAGGTGTGGTGGTTTCTATTATAGGAAGGGGCAGTGATTGCTGTGCATTTAACAGGCTGATTGCTTTGGCGTAAAAGCTGTTCTTCAGTCTGGTAGTGCAGGCATGCAGGGCTCTGAAGAGCCTGCCAGAGGGAAGAGGAGTAAAGATGCCATGGCTTTAGTGCATTGGATCTTTACAGATGTTCTTAGCTTTTCTGCTGCAGCGGGTAGTGAAAATATCTTCCAATGATGGTGGCTGAGTGTCAGTAATTCTCTGAGCTGTTTTAATGATACTCTTGTGGGTTTTCCTGTGCTCAGAAATGCAGCCAGAGTACCACGCTATAATGCAGTGCATGATGACAGACTCTATGGTACCCCTTGTAGCCTGGGGCCAGGCCCCATGCCTGGCCGGGACGCACCCACGCTGGAAGGACCAGGGGAGCAAGCGTGAATCTGCTGAGCCCTTTTGGGCAGTTCTTCCGCCACACCCAGAAAGGCTGCCAGAAACTATGTCATCAAGCACCTGGAGCACTTCCGGTTGCAGTATAAAAAGAGCCAGAAGCCACTACTCGAGGAGTCAGAGTCAGGAGGAGGAAGACAAAGCTTGACAGGAGGAATGGAGAAAGAAAGAGGAAAAGAAGAAGAGAATTGTTTGTGCATTGTGCTTGTGAGACTGTGCTGTACTTGAGGGAAATGGGGGAAGGTGTTTCTCGATAAGGAAAAAAGAAATTAAAAAACGTGTGTGTGCATTGAACTTGTGTCCCATGCTTGTCTGTGTCAGGTTGAGGCGGCTGTGCCAGCCTGGTGGTCCACAACCTGTAGAAGTTAACCAGTAGCTGTTGTGGGAGTTGTGCTTTCTTCAGCCTCTTCAGAAAGCGAAGCCTCTCAAGACCTTTCTTGGGCATTGCTGTTGTGTTTGTTGTCCATGACAGGTCCTGGCTGATGTGGACTCCCAACAATCTGAAACTCTGGACTATCTCCACCCTCTCACCGCTATTGCTTATGGGATGGTGATCACTGTAGTTCAGTCTCTTGAAATCCAGAATTAGTTCCTTTGTTTTCTTGTAGTTTAGTGCAAGGTTGTTCTGGCTTCAACTCTCCAGATTCTTGAACTCTTCTCCATAGGCTGCTTCGTCATTACTGGAGATCAAACCTATCACTCTGGTGTCGTCTTCAAACTTTATTATAATGTTAGTATCATGGGTAGGTTTGCATTTGTTTGTGAAGAGGGAGTAAAGGAGAGGGCTCAGTATACAGCCCTGCAGTACCCCAGTGTTCAGTAATACAGATGATGAGAAATACGTACACATGCACACAGTTTGTGGTCTGTTAGTGAGAAAATCAGAAATCTAGTTACACAGGTGTGAGTTGAGACCCAGGCTGTTTAAACTGATAGCCAGTTTGTTGGGGGTGGGGGGGGGGGGGTTCTGGATGGTATTGAAGGTGCAGCTGTAGTTGATGAACAGCATCAGCAAATAGCTGTCCCTCTGCTCCAGATGTGACATGGCAGTGTGAAAGGCAAGTGAGACAGCATCCTCAGTTGACCTGTTTGCCCTGTAAGTGAACTGGTATTAGTCTAGGGAGGTGGGGATGTTGCTCTTATTATGACTGAGAACAAGTTGCTCAAAGTATTTCATAAGAATAAGGGTTAGGGCCACAGGACGATAATCGCTCAGGAACTTCACCATTGCCTGTATTCTAAAACAGTATATGTTTCAAGCACAGGGATTAGATAGATAGATAGATAGATAGATAGATAGATAGATAGATAGATAGATAGATAGATAGATAGATCTTTATTATGCAATGCATATAAACAAAAAAATTTCATTTTTCTATGTCTGTCACAAAACTGTCATGTTTAACCATAATGGCATCATTAGAACATTAGATAAGTTAATGGCTGCTCTACAAAATAAAATAAAACACAACAGGATCCTGCAAAATTTTGTATAAACCTGTGAAAAAATATTTTTTCTTAATTGCATATTCAAAAATATAGTAGAGATTCATTATTTACCATATATATAGTTTAAGTTAATATTTCTTACTATACAGAAACCCAGTCAAGGGAAACCCATTTGTGATAAAAGATACTTAAGTGAAACCGTTAATCTAGTTGAATGTGACAAGACCTTCATTGTTTATTTGATTGTACCTTATGGGTAGTTGATTGTCTGCATGGCTTAGGCATGTTACCACATCTAAATTCATTATATGTAACAAGATGGAGCAGAAACAACTCACAAGATTGTCACAATCAATTTGTTTAAAATCACAGTTACATAGATACTGCTGAGATGTTAAATATAGGTTTTAAATTTAGAAGCTAGGCAACCCATATAGCATGAAGGAGCAGTCCAATGAATAATTTTCCAAAACACTCTAACTCAAGAATGGTTTAGTATAGACCCTGTTACATTAGACCAGCAGTATCCGTATTCATTGCTAAATTTACCTCCAAAGTTGTTGAGTTTAGAAAAAGAACACATTTTTAAAACTAAAGCTCAGGTAAATTAAAGAATTAACAAGCTAACAGAATTTCATAGTTGCTGTTTAATTTTAGGTCACTTTTCGCAAAAGAAAAAATAGTATTCATGTTGGGAAGAATTTATGTCTATCCTAACAATTTCCTTGCATTATGCTTCGTTTGTATCCTCATCTGAAATTCAAAATGTTTATTCGTTACACTTGCCCATACAGTACAAAAAAGTAATTAACAAGATTGTAAGGCAAGTTCCAGTGTAAAATACATTTTAAAATAGTCCTCACCATCCATTCCTATTATTTTTAATTCCTGATCTCTAATGGAATGCTTTTAAGGTACCAGGCTTTGCTTGTTATCTATCTAGCCTTTGCAATCAACCAGCCTGGCACCACATCTAAAGGCTGTCAGTGCCCGCCAATCAGAAACATGGCCTGAATTCAAAGTTCAACTTTGTGGCTACCAAGCTCCCAGTGCAATGTCATTACCTATTCTGCAAATAATATTCTACAAGTCGGAGCAGCTAGTTTAATCAGGAGTGGAAATAGAGGAAAAAGCATCTTAGCTGATGAGACAAAATAAATAAAATGTGTTATAGAAATTTAGGTTTTGCACAGTAATAACAAGTATATATTTCATTCTGACTCACTTATTCACATTTATTCTACAAGGTAAGCAATACTTGTAGCCTAAATGACTTTGAAACAATAAAGAAATTCTAGAAATGTTTCTTCAGGCTGAACTGAAAATAACATATATTTTCTTTCATTTGCGCAAATCCATTATTTTTATGTTAATTAGATTGGCTAAAGCTAAAGATAAAAGATAATACATATAAAGCAAGAAGAAGACACAGAAAAAGGTTTGGGGTACATCCATGACCCTATATACATCAAAATCAAATAGGGAATAATCTTTTTACAAAGAAAAAGTAGAGGTCTTTTCATATGGGGGTACACAATGAAATGACTCAAAGATTGCCAAACTGCTGGTTATATGAGTTCCAGGCAGAAAGGGATGGCTCCAGGAGGTTGGACAATGGAAGTGATGTGAAAAATGGAATGGCCATCAATCTTCCATTCTGCAGAGGGAGGAAGAGAGATGGCATTAGCACACAGCACCGACCTCTGGTTCAGTGGGCAATTACTATCACCAGAGTAGGCATCAGTGTGTTAAGCTGCCTCCTAGGCACACACGTGTACACATAGAAGCTTAAAAAAAAGAAAATAATAACATGTAGTTCTTCTACAATTAGAAAATGAATGGTACAAGGCTGACTATTAAAAAGAGTTTTAGCTATTGTATCATTATACTGTATGGTTTATTTTCTGAAGACAAAATGATTGCAAAGAGAATGTCACAGGGTTGTGACAGCGTCAACTTTGAATACACAAAATTGCACTAATGCATTTGGAAGTTGGGAGGGTGGGAGTGCCAAATAAAATAACAAAATTGTCAGACCTCTGTCAGCAAAAAAAGAAAGAAAAAGAATTAAGTACTGAAGAAGATCCAGCATTTCTGGCTCATAAATACAACATGAAAACCTGCCTAAGGCTTTGCCTTTTTTCTAATGCCAACCCTGAAAAAGAATTTTATATCCAGCATTAGCACCTGAGGAATGGAAGATATCAGAGGTCAGAACTATCTCTGTAGCTTCTGCAAATCTGACTTCCCTCTGTAACATTAAGAGATGTCAGGTAATACCAAGTCATACACAGCAGTCAAGATGTTTAACTGATTTTAGAATTTTCTTTTTTGATATGTTTGAAATTATTTCTTTTTTGACATTCTTTCCCTTTGCTGCTGTCACAGAACTAAACTGTACCTGTTGAACTGTAACAGTTTATTCCTTTTGACAGAAATGTAGCTGATTCAGGGAAAAACAGGCTCTACTGTACAAGCGACTTTCTCTTTGCTAATTAATGCTGCTACATGCATATTCATATATCCACATTACACCCGCAAATGAATCAATCTTTATTCTATAATTGAAATGTTTTACAAAGTTGTTAGCATACTATATATGGTACTACAAAGACAGATAGTGCAAAAGGTCTTGGCACTTTCATGACATTTTCAAGAATGTCCTAGATCAACTAGAAATAGTCTAGCACTGAGGAACAACGGTGCCTCAGCTACTATGACTAGGATTTGTGCTGATACTGTATCTACGTTTTTCCCCACATCTCATTGTAGTAGAAGTAAAAAGAATCATCTTGTATACAAAAGTTAATTCTGATGATATCATGTGTATGGATGTTGTGAATACTACAGAGAAGTAGCATTCTACACTTTAATAAAGCTATGCAAGTATTCATGGTATGACCTCTAGATTGCTTCTGGCTATTTATTTTTTTGTAAAAATGTATCTATTTGTATGGAATGATTACAATAAAATTAATAAAATAAAAAAAGAGAAAAAAATGATGTTAAAAAAAAAACAAATTTTATTATGAAATGCAGTGTTTGGAACATTTCAATCATATTATATTTATTTTTTGTGATCATGTATTTATTAAGTATATCCAATATAGTAAATTAAATAGAATTGTATGGGCCATTTATTATCTAAAACACTCTGTGATACTCCGTTGAATAGTTAATGCTGTAATAAACTGGATCACTAGTTGATTTACTGGTATTTGTACTGTTTCACCTACAGTTTGCGTTCAAGGATGGAAACATTGTTTTATAATTTAGTGTTTACCATATCATGGTTCAGGGCCATCCCTTTAAATTTGATTGGGCAGTGGAAGTTTGAAAAAGAATTACAATCAATTTTCTTGATGAAAAGAAAGAACAATGGAACCTTGTAGTTTCGTAAACCATGCACAGCTGTCGACATAATGGAAAGGAATAGGCCTGTGCACAGAGTTTTGCATTTTCTCAGGCAAAATCAAGAATCTTATGTACTTTTTATTTGAAGCTAAATTCAGGTACTCATAGAAATTCTATCGATCAGATATATGTAGTCACTATGACTTCCACCATGACAAAGTAATAAAGAGGGTGAGGTGTAATTCTTTAGGATATTCTTTGTTATATGTTGAATGGCGAGTAAGCTGCTGTATGTCTTTGGGCTGTTTCATTTTAGAGAAAATATTTTAAACAACATTTTCTGAACCAAAAAAATTCATTATTACTGTAATAAATTTGCGTCCACCTTTTCTGTTAGGTACCAGAGAGGTGAACTCCATTCCAGCAGCACAGGGTTCAATGCAGAACTAAGAAGGGGCACACTTGTTTTTACTGGTCCAACTTCAATTCAATTCAGTTCTTTACTTTTCAACTTTATTGTCATTGCACTCTGCCTGAGCACATATACAATAAAAAATTATTTTATTATTAATCTTCTTCATGCCAAAAGGCACCTAAGCCATTGATGACTTGCCTCCAACAGGTACTGTCTTGAGCTACATGTTCTGTTTCACCCCATGTTAAGTCCATCTCCTTCAGCTCATTTATCACAGTTCGCCACCAGGTTGTTTTAGGATAGCCTTGTTTGTGCTTCCCAGGTGGTGTCCATCTCAGAGAAACATTAGGTACAGTGGAACCTCTAGATACGAGTTTAATTTGTTCCAGCACTGAGCTTGTATAGCGAATTTCTCATATCTAGAACAAACTTCCCCATTGAAAATAATGGAAATCCAGTTAATCCGTTCCGCACTCCCAAAAATATCAACATAAAAATCAATTTTCCTAACAAATAACACTGATAAATAATATATACAAGTGGAACCTTGGTTTGCGAGTAACTTGGTTTACGAGTGTTTTGCAAGACAAGCTAAATTTTTTAATTAATTTTGACTTGATAAAACGTGCAATATCTTGCAATACGAGTAGTATGGATACACTTTGTCTGCTGAGCGTCATGTGATCATAACTGAGCTGATGGTTCTTCTCTCTCGTGCACGTCTCTCTCTCCTTATCTCTCTCGCTCACGCACGCATCTCTCTCTCTCTCTCTCCTTATCTCTCTCTCTCTCTCCTTATCTCGCTCGCCTCTCTCTCTCTCTCCTCTTGAGGGCAGTCGTCTCCTATTCTCCATCTGCATGTCCGCGATATTTTTGGATACACTTATACGGTGAACTGCAACAGCGAAACAATGAAATCACAAGCGCACAAACGCGTAGATCCTCACGCTTTGGGAGAACAAGGAACACTGAGTGAGCTGACGGGCTGGCAGCGTCAGCTTGGGTGAATCCTTGAGTCGAGGCGGATTGGGAAACGCGTCACGCATACCCACAGCCTGGCTCGTGGCTCGTTACGTGAGCCAATGCTCGTATTTAGATCCGAATTTTTCGCTCATACTTTCCTCTTATCTTGAATTTCTTGTATACAGAGGTGTTCGTATCTAGAGGTTCCACTGTATATGGCTCTGGTCCAGTTCTGAGGATGTGGCCAAGACATCTTAAGTGTCAGCGCTTGATCTCCAGCACCATACTCTCGCTCTTAGTTTTCTTGTAAAGGGCTTTATTAGAGATCATCTTGGACAAGAAGATATGACAGATCTTCCTGAGACATCCATTGCAGAAGGCATTAGTCTTATGCATGTCCCCCTTTACAACATGGAGGCATTCAGAGCCATACAAAAGAACAGGTTTGACAATACTGTTATAAAGTACTATTTGGGCTTCCAGATGAGCTAAAGTCTTGAGTATGCACTGCGTGCTTTACCAAGTGTTACTCTGATGTCCTTTGTGCTGCACTGTCCTTACTGACAAGATTGCCAAGATATATATACTTCTCGATATATTTGAGTAGAGCATCATTTACTGTGATAGGTGCACTACAGTTGCATTTATGCACATTACTTGTGTTTGAGAGGGACTGATGTTGAGGCCTGTTTGTTTGGCAAAGGTGTTCAGTTTGTCAGCGTTCTCCTGCAAATGGTGTGATTTTGTGACAGCTAGGTCATCGGCAAAGTCAAGATCTTCAAGCTAGGATAATAGGGTTCACTGGATGCTTCTGGGTTTGTCAGCTGTTGTACTCTGCATTATCCAGTCAATGGCATGCAGAAAGAGGATGGGAGAGATGATACATCCCTGTCACACACTGTACTCCACCAGAAACAACTCTGACAGGGTTCTGTCAACTATGATGCAGTACTGAAACTGATGGTAAAACATTCCATTAACTGTGGCCATTTGTGGAGGAACCATAGGATGTCACGGTGCAGGGAGTTGAAAGCTTTCCGGAAGTCAATAAAGTAATATATACAGGGGTGTTCCACTCTATGCACTGCTCAATAATTTTCTTGAGAGCAAAGATCTGATCGATTCATCCCCTTCCTCTTCTAAACCCTGCCTGTTCCTTTATCAGTTTCTGAACAACTACTATATCAATTCTGCCAAGAAAGAAAACTTTGGATGAAATCAAGAGCAGTGTGATGCCTCACCAGTCGTCATAATTCTGGAAGATGCCTTTCTTGTGGAGTTTGACTAAACTCTTTGGTGATGTTTGTGCACTTGAGCTTTACAACATCAAGATGTCTCCTCTGTTCCTTCTCTTTTCCACTTTCCTAAGCTTCAACTTGATGGTTGTAGTGACTAGGTTATGGTTAGTGCAAACATCAGCCCCATGGCAAACACAGACATTAAGAAGGGACCTACATCACTTTCCATTGATCAAGATGTGGTCAGTCTGTATGGTAGTGGAACCATCAGGCAACTTCCATGTGAGCTTATGGATGTTTCTGTGTGGGAAGATGGTACCGCCAATTACAGTTATTGTCTATACAGAAATCAACAAGATGTTCGCCATTTTCATTCATAACACCACATCTATGCTTTCCCATAGCTCTCTCACAATTTCACAATATTGTCAGCTCTGACCTTGGCATTCATACCACCCATGGCCAGTAGCATATTTTGTTGAGTGTCTTTAGTGACTGCTTGTTGTAGTACCTCGTAACAACCAGTCACCTGTATCCTCCCCATCTGCCTCATTTCTCAGGGCATAACTGCAGGATGGTGAGTTTTCAGCATTTAGAGTTGAATTGTGCTCTGATCAGCTTGTAGCTCCATGGTTCCCATTTTAGCAAGCTGATGACTTTTTTTTTTTTTCTTAAATATAAGGGCCACACCACGGATGTGTTGTTTCATGTTCAGAGTGCAGGATTACTAATCCATCACTATTCGAATAATGACCATATCATATCCATTGATGTTCACTAATCTCGCTGAAGACATGCACTGTTTTAGCTGTTTCAAACTTGGTGCGGACATTCTATGCTCCTAGGAGGATCTTAGTTTTGGGCCGGAATAGACTATCTCTTGAACCTTTGATATCCTGCTGGGGACTTTCATCAGAAGTCGTCATACTGCCAGCTATTAGACTCACGTCCATTACCGTTCTGTAATTGTAGCATTCTTTGTTGTTTCTGTAATTTGGTTTTGTGCAGTGAGATCGTTGACCCCATGCCCAATCCCCAGCCTGGAGGATTAGGTGCCTCACTGGTATAGTTCTTAGATGTCATTAGGATACACAAGCCTCCCCACAATAACAAGGTACCAGCACATGGAGAGGACAATAAAAAGTAGTTTGTGCTAAAAACAACCAAGAATGCAGTGTGTGATGGCCGGTACCCACCATGTATCCTGCAACGGTTCAACTATAGTGCATGCAGTAGTCGTGAGGATATACAGGGAACAGTGACATCAAAAAGTGAAGTTAAAAAAATCACACTAGTCTATCCAAAATGAAAAAAAAAAAACTTAGTGACTTAGATCAAATGGACCACCAAGGACTTATGGAGTCCAGAACAAAACACTATAAAGTTCCAGTCCCCTCTCAAGCTGCTCTAAGGAACAAAGGATTTATTAAAAGAAAAAAAAAGTTAAATAAGTCAAATGTCCATTTATCCCTGCTCTTCTGTGTTCTAGGGGATAAATATGAGTAAATGCTTCTTACATCCATGTTCCCCTTCCAATACGCCTTCAGGATCCCTTTCACCCATCTCGATGGATACCTCACCCTACTTTCTCCTATTGCGAAGCACGCCTGTACGTAGTCTGTTCCATGTGCTATAACCAGTAAGGAAGCCTATAAGTCTGCTCCCATGCTCGCATGTGTGAGAACAGCCACAGATACTTCAAAACTCTTGATTACTCTACGGCAAGTAATTACTTTCTTTTATCTCTCACTCACTCTCTCTCTCTCTCTATCTGGTTCTTTTCTCTCACTAAAATGGCTTTTCTTATCTTTTCCCCCTTCACCCACAGCTCAGTACCTCATGCCAGACTGCCTCCTCACATTCCAACTGGGGTTGAGTAACGTAGTGCTCCACTGCTCGCACCTGCTGCACAGTCATAGCCATGGGCAGCTGTCTCACTTTCTCTCTACTGGAGTTGTCCAGGCACCACCACCACCCCATTTATTATTTAAACTAAATGAAAAATCAGACCAGGGGGTGGTGAGCTGCACTGACTTTCTCTCTCAATTCACTGCAGATCATCCACGGGAAATCCCACTAGGTCCCAGGGCCAATGATGACATCACTTCCAGTCCCAATGACATCACTTCCGGTTCAGGGCCCAATGGCTTCACTTACTGCACCGGCCTTTAAAGCCGCCATATTTTCACCATAAAATCAGTTCTGTTTTGAACTCAAACCTGTGAATATCTCAGCAAAATTACCCATTTGCGGCTAGGGAATATTATATGGGTGGCTGCCCCAAAACTTTTGATGTCTGGTGATTGTTTTATGACAATCTATATTGAGTTACACTCACACAAATGTAAGCAACATCATCATAGTGCAACAAACCACACAGTGCTAGGCAATAAATCTAATAAAATAAATTGTGTAAGCATGGCAAAGTAGGCAACTAAGGAAGGAAAAAAATAAATAAAGTATCTGCAAAAGTAGTTAAAGTTGAAGTTGCCAGTTAATCAAACTGCAGTATATCTTTGAATTATAGAATGAAACTGGATTAACTACACAAACTATACTTGGGACAGAAATTTACCACAATTTTCAAATGGATACCTCCATCTTATTGACAATATCTATGTATTGTTCCAATAAATGTACCCCATTTATTTTGTTTTTTACAACTTTAATAAAATCAAATTTCTAAACAAGGAACATCTTCCAGTGAGTTGTCTTTTTAGATATGCAAATATAACTTCTTTAACTGTTTTGTCAGTAACCTTGTTTGCTGAAATATTTTTCTGGAATTTCATGGAATGATGCTTTGCAAAGCTAACATAACATCACAGAGCGGAGGCAGCTACAGTATGTGAACTATAAGCGCATTCTACCAATAATTTAAATCGCTGCTTTGCCCATGCGTGATGTCACTACTAACAGACATGAACCTTCACATGCATTTAAAAGATAAAAAAACATGCAGTATTTTCAGTTGAGGGTTACAATTAAGAATGTTATAAAAATGATTCTATGTTCTGTATAGATTCATTGTATGTTATGCCTTCAGTGCTCAGTTATGAAGCTAAATTTCCTTGCTATGCAGTGCAGATCACATACTGACATGCATGGGCCTCACAAATATATAATACCAATCCCACGAATCATAGGTTCTCTGGGTGTGCAGATACATATCAGTATGCATATATTATCTGCCAGTACTCCAAATCTCAAACACAGAAGTGCCAGTGAAAAATAGCACAAACTGAACTTCGAGTCCCATGGGCCAACTCCTCTCACACTTGGTCCATATAAGGAAAGGGACTACAGGTTGAATGCATGCTCAATTAGCCCTGCACACATCACCATTCAAAACAAAACTTAAAGGTATAATAATAATAATAAAGAAGGATTTACAAGATGTTTCTGTCTTTTTGATGGAATAAAAAAGTGCTCTGCCTGATAGATCATAAGCAAAAAAGATGTCCCAGCTGTATCCGATCTACAGTATCTGTGCAGATCTTCTATACTTTTTCTTCCGTCAAAAAGATACAGTAGAAATGCCTCGTAAATAGTCATTTATCTCTCATTATTATTATTATTATCACAGGGTTTAAGGCTTGTTATGCTTTCCTTATTTAGTCTGCTTGCCACACACTTGCCAGCCATGGCTCCTGCTGCCAGGACTCAAAGATCAGTTTGCACTACCCACATTGTGGCAAAGCCAATCAGTACAGTAATCCCTCCTCGATCGTGGGGGTTGCGTTCCAGAACCCCCAGCGATAGGTGAAAATCCGCAAAATAGAAACCATATGTTTGTATGGTTATTTTTATATATTTTATAAACTCTTCCACACTGTTTATAAATATTCCCCACACAGTTATACAGCATAAACCCTTTGTATTCTCTTAGATATTAGGTAAGATTCATTGAAATTACAGTATGTATGTAAACACACTGTTTATACTGTATACATCCATCCATTTTCCAACCCGCTGAATCCGAACACAGGTTCATGGGGGTCTGCTGGAGCCAATCCCAGCCAACACAGGGCACAAGGCAGGAACCAATCCTGGGCAGGGAGCCAACCCACCGCAGGACACGCACACACACACACTAGGGACAATTTAGAATTGCCAATCCACCTAACCTGCATGTCTTTGGACTGTGGGAGAAAACCAGAGCACCCGGAGGAAACACACGCAGACATGGGGAGAACATGCAAACTCCACGCATGGAGGACCCAGGAAGCGAACCTGGGTCACCTAACCACGAGGCAGCAGCGCTACCACTGCGCCACCGTGCCGTCTTGTTTATATACAGTAAAACCTAAATATTATTTTAAAGATATCGAGCATCTCTGATATCACATATGTTACAGACATTACGATAGACAGGCCACCAGCAATAAATACGTACAATGCAAGAAAAATTGTATACAGTAAATGTGTGTACAGTGACACTAAACGTACGTACATGTACTAAGTACTGTAAGTAGAAAATTATGGTTACTCACCAACAATGACACAACGACTTGTCCGATAACGATGAGTTTAATTTTACTGCACAACAAAGGAGAGCGTTACAGCCCTTCTAAAGGAGCCTCTTCAGGCGATTGTGTAGCACTGCCGTTGTTCTTCTTCCAGCAGTCTGCAATCCAAATCCTTAAAGCAGATTCCATCCAGACTACTGCCTTATTACGTCCACTTACAACTCATTTTGCACCCTGGTTTAAAGCACACTGTGACCGTAAATCTTATATTCTTTTCCTCCTTTTTAAATAAAAAGAATCGTGGACTCATTGATGCCGTAATGGCGTCCTACAGCGGTGTAGCTGTTCCCTTCCTTCAACATATCCAAAACTTTTACCTTTTCGGCAATCGTTAGCATGTTCCGTTTGCACTTGGGCATGGCCCCTGAAGCAGTAGCAGGAGCAGATCGTTTTGAAGCCATAACAAAGGGCTTGACTATGCACAAAGATAAACACAAAAGAGCACAAAAGTTAACTCTTTACACAGCGAAATATGTTGATGCTGAATGAGCGAGACGAGACTTCCTGGTTAACGCCGCGGAATCGAATTCGGCACTCTGTCGCTGAGCCATTCAGCATACAGGAACTTAACTGCATGCTCTGATTGGTTAGCTTCTCAGCCATCCGCCAATAGCGTCCCTTGTATGAAATCAACTGGGCAAACCAACTGAGGAAGCATGTACCGGAAGTAAAAAGACCCATTGTCCGCAGAACCCACTAAGCAGCGAAAAATCCGCGTTATATATTTAGATATGCTTACATATAAAATCCGTGATAGAGTGAAGCTGTGAAAGTCGAAGCGCGATATAATGAGGGATTACTGTACACCTCAAATATTGGAATTCTGTCAATGCAATGACATATATGATAAATATTATCACATTTGTTAGTATCAAATTCTGCATTAGGGTCTAACATAAGTAATATGCTGATCCATAAGTAAATTCTTAGGTAGCAGTTTCATTGCTGTGCTGTGCCCGGAAACAACACTGAAAATGTTCCAGCAGTGATTATAATGTGTGATAGATAGGGGGCGCTGTCGTCCCCTTGAACCCTCGGATCAGATGCCAGACACCAGATAAAAGTCCAATAATTGTTTATTTTATAATAATAATGTGCACAAAGCACCTTCCACTCCACAATACTCATAAACACAATCAATAATCAAACAATAATCAATCCTCCTACTTCCAGAAGCGTTGCCACCCTTCCTCCCGACTCAGCTCGTCTGTCTGGGATCTCTCACAGTCCTTTATAGTCCATGACCCGGAAGTGCTTCTGAACCCTCAGTCCATGTGACTTCCTAGCACTTCCGGGTCAGATCAAAACTCCTCTTCTTCATCCTGGAAGTACGTCATTTCCCGTGTAGCTGTGACTAAGACGTACTTCCGGGTTATAGGGCAAATACAAGTCTCTGAGCCTCCCTGCAGGGCTGTGAAAGAAAACTCTAATGTCCATGATGCCCTGCTGAAAATCGGGGCACCTCCATGATGCTGGAAGGGCTCCATCTAGTGGCGTGGGGATATTGGCAGGGATGAATGGCCGGCCATATCTCACAAATGCTTGTTACAGATACATAAGTTGGCAAGCCACAACACTTTCAAGAACTTTAGATACAAAAGATAAGAGAAAGACAGGCCAGTATTGTTCAAATTGTTAAAAATAAGATTGGACTTTTTCATTTTAGATTTACAGAAACAATTTTCAAAGTAGCTGGCATACAGCCAGTGTCAAGGTATAAATTTATTATTGACATAATAAATGGGATTATGACAGGAAACCAGAATTTGATCTGTGTGGTGCAGATTGGATCCAGTACAGATGTAGGCTTCATCTTACAAACCAGGTAATTGTTTATCATTGTATGAAATAAAACTACGCTGGTAATTTCTTAAATACTAGGCATACTCATCTCAGCTGTTTAAAACACAGGTGATATACATGTTAGAATGCTAATTATTAGTTTTTAAAAATAAGTTCAAACTTCTTTCTGGAGTGAGATTTAAGTCTCAAGCTTTGCTTGTGTAATGTAAAATGATGTATTCACAACTTCTACTTAACAAATCTTTATTTGAAGGTCAACCATGATTACCTACCCACATATTTAACTTTCATAACTGTTTTTAACCATTTATTTGATACCATTCACTGATGATTCTTAACACACCCATTCTCCATTTATAATGTGTATCAAAAGTAATTGCCTGATCATTAATAGTTTTGCCATCACTGTATCATAATTTTAATATTGTAGTAAATACTCTGCAAGGTCATTTTATGGAGTGTCTAACATGTTGTGGACTATGGCCGGCCAGTCATCCTGGCCAATACCCCCAGGCCACCAGGTGGAGCTCTCCCTGCAGCATGGAGGTGCCCCGAATGCCAGCAGGGAATTATGGACAATGGAGTTTTCATCCACAGACCTGCTGGATACCACAGGGGCCCCCTAGAGGACACTGCAGGGAGGCCCAAGGACTGTTACATGCCCTATAACCCGGAAGAACGTCTTAGTCACAGCGACATGGGAAATGATGTACTTCCGGGATGAAAAGAAGACTCTTGATCTGACCCAGAAGTGCTAAGAAGTCACATGGGCAGGGGTTCAGAAGCACTTCCGGGTCACAGACTATAAAAAGATTGTGGGAGATCCCAGACGTGGAGCTGAGCTGGGTGGCAGGGTGGCAACGCGTCTGGGAGTGGAGGATTGTATTGTTTATTAGTATTGTGTATTTATATGAGTACTAGCAAAATACCCGCGCTTCGCAGCGGAGAAGTAGTGTGTTAAAGAAGCAATGAAAAAGAAAAGGAAACATTTTGAAAATAACGTAACATGATTGTCAATGTAATTGTTTTGTCACTGTTGTGAGTGATGAGTGTTGCTGTCATATATATATAAATATATATATATATTTACACACATACACATACACATAAACATATATATATACATATCTATACATACACACATATATATACACACACACATACAGTGGTGTGAAAAACTATTTGCCCCCTTCCTGATTTCTTATTCTTTTGCATGTTTGTCACACAAAATGTTTCTGACCATCAAACACATTTAACCATTAGTCAAATATAACACAAGTAAACACAAAATGCAGTTTTTAAATGATGGTTTTTATTATTTAGGGAGAAAAAAAATCCAAACCTACATGGCCTGTGTGAAAAAGTAATTGCCCCGAACCTAATAACTGGTTGGGCCACCCTTAGCAGCAATAACTGCAATCAAGCGTTTGCGATAACTTGCAATGAGTCTTTTACAGCGCTCTGGAGGAATTTTGGCCCACTCATCTTTGCAGAATTGTTGTAATTCAGCTTTATTTGAGGGTTTTCTAGCATGAACCGCCTTTTTAAGGTCATGCCATAGCATCTCAATTGGATTCAGGTCAGGACTTTGACTAGGCCACTCCAAAGTCTTCACTTTGTTTTTCTTCAGCCATTCAGAGGTGGATTTGCTGGTGTGTTTTGGGTCATTGTCCTGTTGCAGCACCCAAGATCGCTTCAGCTTGAGTTGACGAACAGATGGCCGGACATTCTCCTTCAGGATTTTTTGGTAGACAGTAGAATTCATGGTTCCATCTATCACAGCAAGCCTTCCAGGTCCTGAAGCAGCAAAACAACCCCAGACCATCACACTACCACCACCATATTTTACTGTTGGTATGATGTTCTTTTTCTGAAATGCTGTGTTCCTTTTACGCCAGATGTAACGGGACATTTGCCTTCCAAAAAGTTCAACTTTTGTCTCATCACTCCACAAGGTATTTTCTCAAAAGTCTTGGCAATCATTGAGATGTTTCTTAGCAAAATTGAGACGAGCCCTAATGTTCTTTTTGCTTAACAGTGGTTTGCGTCTTGGAAATCTGCCAT
>JANRMT010062819.1:19437077-19452148 GCA_026402145.1 Polypterus bichir lapradei | reverse complement strand
CTTCTTATTGTTTCGCTGCCTTCTCAATTATATAATGCATGTTTTCTTCAGCGCTTTTTGGAGGTCTTCCTGGTTTTCTATGTACTGCGTGATTACGTGGGAGGCGTGATGATGTCACACGAAACTCCGCCCCCACGGCGTTCAAGCTCATCTCCATTACAGTAAATGGAGAAAAACAGCTTCCAGTTATGACCATTACGCGTAGAATTTTGAAATGAAACCTGCCCAACTTTTGTAAGGAAGCTGTAAGGAATGAATCTGCCAAATTTCAGCCTTCCACCCACACGGGAAGTTGGAGAATTAGTGATGAGTCAGTGAGTGAGTGAGTGAGGGCTTTGCCTTTTATTAGTATAGATTGTGGAGTGGAGGGTGCTTTGTGCACATTATTTTGTTAATAAAACAAATAATTGGACTTTTACCTGGTGTCTGGCATCAAGTCTGAGGGTTCAAGGGGACGACAGCGCCCCCTATCTGTCACAATGTGTAAGCCACTAGGGGGCGCACCACCCCCTTAACCCAGACACAGACAGGCAGCAGGCACTTTTGCCACACAACACACGTTTATTTACAGTTTCTCCGTCTATCCAAAGACATAAGCACCATGCAGCACCACTAACACCCTTCTGCCGCCAGTCTTCTTCCCTCCACTCCTCTTCAGGCTTTGTCCTCTCCTCCCGACTCTCGCCCCTATGGAGTGAGGCAGCTCCTTTTTATAAGGCACCTGGATCAATTCCAGGTGCCTAACGAGCGTCTTCCGACCACACTTCTGGGTGTGGTGGGAGCGTGACCAAATAAGGCCCTGGAAAGGTCCATGCGGCCCCTGGAGGTGGCCATGGATTCCAACAGGGTTGAGCCTCCATGCTTATAACCCGTGGCCCCATTGATAACCAAGGGGGCTGCTCTTTATCGGCTTGGGGATGAAATGGTCCCAGCAATCCTCTTTCCCCAGGTCCTTCCACAGTTTGGGCATTCTAGCCAGGCAAGGTCCCCAGCCCTCCGCCACACATGGCAAACCCATTGTTCAGAAAGTTAATAATAAATATTTGATGATCAACAGTTGTTGCAGAACTCCAGACAATATGAGTTAATCAAAGATTGATGGCAAGTCTGTTGTATTTGATATGTTCAGTAATGCTTTTGTCAATTACTTTACATTCAGTTATTTAACATTATGTTCCACATCTTTTCTGACATATGTCATTTGCAGGAGTGACACAGAGCGTGTTGTTAGTTGTGTGATAGATTTGTGAATAAAACCATAAGGAACGTACTTCTGAGTGTGTGTTCGAACACCACAATTTGACGAATAATGATGGCTGAAAATGTTCGGCTTGTTTCTCTCTCACCACCTAAGCCTTTCTTGCCTCAGTCTGAGGTGAACTGAATGTCCTGTGAGGCAGATGGAAATCTTCCATTGATATGTGTCTGCTAGCCATGTGCTTGACCGCTGTTGCCAGTACCAGAATGTGTGCTGTTCTTCTGCATTGCCTCAGCTCAGAAGGACTCTGCATTTTACAGACTCTTGGCAAAGCTGACATGTACAATTCCATTGTTGAGCTTCTTGACACACACTGACTATAAAAGCAGAGTGCCCTTTTGAGGCAGCTACAATGCTTTCAGCGGGAGTAAATTACTGGTGAGCCTGTGTTGCAATCTGTGTTGTGGCTGATTTAAAGGGTTTAGCCCAGTCTTGTAAATTTGGCTTTAACTGTGATGAAATGATAACGGACCAACTGAATGAAAAAAAAGTATCTTCCACTGGTGTGTAAGAGGCTTCTTTTTAGTGGATAATGATTTGACACTCGCTAACGTCTTGACCGTTGCCTGGCAAAATAAGTCTGCTTTTTAATGTGCATATAAAATAGCTGAAGCACAGATGCCTTGTGCAAATCCCTTAAATGCTATTCAGACAATCAATGAGCCACAGGGTGCAGAGTGTAACTGTATATCTGACTGTGAGTCTTATGCATCAGTACAGCAGATGAGGCCTCATACAGCTCAGTCATGACAGCACTGTGGCAATTGAGGCTCAGCTAGACATGGGTTTTATGCTTTGCCTTGTAACGTATGGCAAAAACACTGCTCCTGATTTCCCTTTCTATATTATGATACAAGACAGCAATATTTTAGGCCTCGGTTTGTTCATCGGTCTATTGTTCACACCATTGGACAACAGTAGATTGACTATTCTAAATGCCAACTCTCTTTGGCATCAGAAAGGACCTAACCTGTTTGCTGGTGTAGGTCAGCCTGGATCATTTCCACATATAAGCCTCTGTTTAATACAATGGCCACCCCTGTTATTAAACCATCTGTGTAATGTGCCCATAGCCCTGCAGGCAGCCTTCACCACAAAACTACAACACCTCTTGTCAAACGGTATTATAGAGCCAATCCATGTCTCTCCATGAATATCAAATGTGGTCATTACAGAAAATAAAGTCAGGAGGACTGCAGTGGTAATTTACTTGGATTACATTTTAGTCAACAGCCTACTGTATATCACGCTGTTAATGACAAGTATTAGCATGCAGGACTTTTCAGCTCTTAGCCCCTACAAAATTACCCTAAATGTAGATAAATACTTGTTTGCCTTAAATGAAATTGACTTTATTGGGTTCTGCTTGTCAGGTGCAGTTTTGTCACCCCTTCTGTCAAATGTGAAAACCATTCACCATCTTCTTACAGCTTTCTCACCCACCAAGCCACTTGATGCAACAGTACAAATACAACAAGCCTCAGTATGAGTATAAAGGAGGAGGTAAACACACATTTCCCAATTTCAAGTTGTTGAGCTCGGTCAGGGTTGGCCAACCATGTTGCTCTGACATGCTCCACTCCTTCTGGTCATCATCCTTTCAAATTAAGTGCCAGCTTGGGCATACAACCTTTCAGTTAACTAATGGATCTTGGTAGCATGCCAGGAGGATATGCAAGGTGCTAGCTCCTTCAGAGTCTGACATCATCTTCAAAGAGAACTATAGCCCACATGATACAACTTGGATGTCACCTACTCCTTTTTGTCTTCCCCAGAATACCAATCATATCCCATTGCCAGCAGTGAGAATTCAGTATCTCAAGCAGTAAGACTTTTCACAACCAGCCCACTTCCAAGACTTTTTAACTTCATTTCACACATAATTTCAGTTGGTGGCAGAGGGTTGGAGATGTTGTATCCAGTATGTTCAGCAATGTTTTTGTCAGTTACTTTACGTTCAGTTATTGATTATTATAGTCTGTGCCTTTTAGAGTGTATGAAGCCTGCAATAGAGTGTGGGAGTATCAAGCCTAGCACATGTTGTTAGTTGTATGAGGTTAATGAATAAAAGCATAAGGAATGTGCTTCTGAGTGTGTCTTTGCCTCTTTTTTAAGAACATTACAAATTCCACCCAAGTTGTTGCAGAAATGTCAAAAATAAATTGAAATACCAATTGTCACACAATAACAATGGCATTTAAATTTTTTCTAAGCAAAATGCCCATAATTACGCCTCTTTGAATATGCAAATCAATATAAATAGCCCTTAAGTTCAGTTTTCTGTGAAAAGGCAATGGCAAAAGCACGGAGGGGAAAAGAAGAATTTCAGCGAATACCAAGTGGAGGTGTGCCCTGCGGTGGGCTGGCACCCTGCCCCGGGTTTGTTTCCTGCCTTGCGCCCTGTGTTGCCTGGGATTGGCTCCAGCAGACCCCCCGTGACCCTGTAGTTAGGATATAGCGGGTTGGATAATGGATGGATGGATGGACCAAGTGGAGGCAAGGAAAAACGTACTATTTGTTGGTTTAAGCAGTGATATAAACAACAAAAGGAAGTTGATCAAGTAACAGAGTGGTGGAGAAACTCGAAAGTTCATCTCTAAATTTTCACTTTAATTATGTACTTTATTTTGTCATTAAAGTAGAACGTCATAAACATCATCTTAAAATTGTTTAATTTACTAGTTTCTCAGATCCCATCATAACTAAAGTAGCACATTAAATGCTTCTTTCTATGTGTTCTTTTACTGTATGTGGTCTATGTGTGTGAATCACTATGTGCTTCTTAAATGGGCTTTCTCTTTCGCCGACAGAACACAGAATACATTACATTCATGATATTACATCTCTCTGAACAATTTAAATATTAAGATGTATACTTGATATCATTTTCATAATGACAGGAATTAAAGTATGTATTAAACATGGGGACACGGTGGCGCAGTATTAGCAATGAGCTGGCACCCTGTCCAGTGATTGTCCCTGCCTTTCACAAGATGTTTGCTGCGGTGTGTGCAACCTTCGATGAAATAATTTACTGCAGCAGTACTGTCTCTCTCAAAGGTACTAACCTCCAATTCTTGTCCTTCCTTTTCTTTCTCCAAGTAACCAATCGCCACATGATCAGCTCTGTAATAGATGCCAAGCCATCTATAAGCTTAGAACGCCGATTCTTCAAAACTTCAATGAAACATTGAAATATCTTTGTAGTACATGTTTAATTATTCCATCCATCTATATATCCAGGGTTGCGCCAATCCCAGTAAGCATATAGGCAGGAACTATCCCTGAATGGGCACCAGCTCGTCGCTGCCGCTGTCCACCATGTCCTCACATGTTTAATTATTAAAAGTATACAATATTTTAATGAAGTTTAAAACTTATCTGTATAATGTAATAAACATGCTTTACTGCATTTCATCTTAAAAATGATGTCGAGAGCTCCAAGAAGATAGCGCTTGGAAATCTAAATTGACTTAGAAGCCAGCTGTCTTCATATGTAAATACATGTTTTATAAAGTGACTCAGGTTGTGCAATATTATAACTGTAGTGCAAGTTTACAGTGAGGTGATTGTAGTTAAAAGTACAAACAGTTCTACCAGTAACAATTGATGGGCTGATTAAGTGCGTTTAGAGTACTTGGGATGAAACTGTTTCTGAACCGCAAGATCCCTTCAGGAAAGGCTCTGAAGCGTTTGCTGTACTGTATGGAATTAGTTCAAATAGACTGTGTGCATGGCTGAGGCAGCATGTGCTAGATGCTGTATCCTGATAAGTCGATCAGCTGCTGTACAGCTGTGATTCCACACTTAGATATAGTGGGTTAAATACTCAGCGGTGCATTGAGAATGACAACGCTAAACCGGTTGGAATAGTTTGGCCATTCTGTGCACCATTATATGGTTATGGGTTGATTACAATCCGATGCCTTAAACTAATAAACTATATGCGGTTAATTTCAGTGCATTTGATAAAGCCGCATCAGGGATGTGTATCTAAAAAATAAAGGGAAACCACACAGGAACAGTAGCACTGCTTTGTTGCTGAGTGCCGCCAGTTTGCAAAATTGAGCGGAGAACTTGCGTACAGTAGGGATTGAGCTGGTATGAAAATGTACGTGACTTTACACCAAGTTTAATTTTTATACATCATGATGTGAGTGTGGAAACGGGCGTACGCACTGTTTATACATGAGGCCAGGTCAGACTGTAAAAAGTCATTTTTACAAAGAGTGATGGTTTGGAAAAATGAAGGGTATTTTGTTATTAAATGTGACTTTCTTTTTAAAATAACTGTGGTTCTATCTTTGGTGCAGTCTCTTATGTTGAACTGAAAATAATCATCCAATCCATAACACTACTCCTATGTAGGTTTCCAGAATGTGAGTGTGGTATGCAGTCTTGGTACTTGAAATTTATTGTTAAAAATGCCTTATTGTTGCTTGTGTTATATTCACATACTGTTTTTGTGATGATTTTCTTAGAAAAACAGACTACCAAAAGATAAGGATTGGAAAACACAATTTCTAGAAAAAAAAAATCATCTTTAAGTAGAAGGGAGAACTGAAACAAAATACCAGGAAGTCAAAAAGACAAAATGACCAACAAAACCCAAAATCAATATAAGAACAACAAGAAATTCTAACCTTTCTCTACTGATTGTAACTTACTATCTAATTACTAACCAATACGTCATTTTTTATTTTCTTTAATCTATGTAGTGATATCACACATAAAGCCATCAATTGCATGTCACCAGCAACAAAATTTGGCCTTCTCCATGAAATGATTAGGGACCAACTGATTGAAAAAAACTACTCTTCCACTGGTGCATGAGGTGCTTCTTTTAGAGGATGATGATTTGACATTCATTAAAGCCTTAACTGTTGGATGGCAAACAATATTTGCTTTTTAATGTGCATATGAAATAGCTGAAACACAGATGCCTTCTGCAGATCCCTTAAATGCTATTCAGTCAGAGTGTAACTGTACACCTGACTATTAGTCGCGTGCATCAGTACAGCAGATGTGTCCTCATACAACTCAGTCATGCCAGCACTGCAGCAATTGTGGCCCAGCTAGACACGGGTCTCAGGCCTATGTACTGTCCTGCAAAAGGACAATCAGTCATATGTGACCAGCAACAACACCATTGTTATAGGCAACATAAACAGAATCATAAAATAAAGAATCAAAATAGCAGTTCATATTGTCAAAAACAAATGAAAGTGGTGCATGATGATGATTAAATAACAAAATAAAATCTGTATTAAAAGATGAGTAAAAATCAGTCCATATTGAATCTATGTCTCAAGCTAGAATCCATGATGCTTGCAGTGCAGTATTTCTGTTTTTATTTATTTGCTGCATTGATTTAATTGAAATTATCTGTGCTGTAATGTTGTTATTAATTAATAATTGTTTGAGAGACTGACATTTTCAAGATAGTTCCAATACGACAATATAATGAAGTCAAACATCACCTTCCTAATGTGAATCCATGATGTTGCCAGATTTTTAAAAGATCTTTGTCTCCACACTTGCCAATGCTAAAATCAGACTATTGGTCCACAATAAAGTTAATGCCTGCCACATACTGCAATCTAGATGAACTAAGGACAGTTATACTGTACCTACCTTTGATGCTGTGGGGGAAATCATGCATAGTTAACCAACTATATTATTTTTTTTGTAATAAGGGCTATTTCAACCACATTTTCTGAATGAAGGTATTCACATTGCCTAGGATTCCTATCTACGAATATAGCCTTTCCCTGTGTTTTGCAGCTGTTTTAACTGTGTTTTGTGCAAATAGATCCACCAGTCTTTGTTAAACATTGGCCATTCTTCCAAAAAGAAATAATATCCTGCATTTGCAGAACATTATTTTCCTCCTTGTTTCCCAAGACACTTGCTGCTGAAAGAATCAGGGTTAATGATGTGATTCCAAGATGGTCTCCAGTGAATTGAAGAAACATGTGTAACATAAGTCGTTTATTCATCAGAAGCAGCAGTTCAATGAAACTATATCAATAAAATTAATACTGTCTTGTCTACCGATTGTCTTGAATTCTTTACAGCTGATCATCTAATATTTAGAGAATTTACAATGTATAAAAAATAAAAGACCTCCGTACCCCTGCTGGAAGATTTCTAAGATTAAGAGAAAGTATAAAACCTACACATATTTGTGTAAATGCACTCTCATATAAATATGACTGTAAGGCTTACCTGAGAACTACTATACTCTCTCACGGATCATGCAGAAAATTAAAGCATATGCATAAGTACTTTTTATAAAATTTTCTGCAGCTAAATTCAGTACTCTTTTAGTCCAGATTTTATGTAAAAGGATGTAACAAGTTCAGTCATATGTGCACAAGATATTTGTCAACTCTAATTTCAAATTTCAAATTGGGTAATAGTTCAGAATATTTGGTTAAAGCAATGCAAATGAAACCCTGTGCTTTGATAAGAAATTACAGATATCACAATCTTAAAAAAAAATAAACCTTAAAAAGTACAAATACAGTATAAAGGTAATTTAAATGGGAATAAAAATAAAAAAGTGGGCCTACTATGATGTCCCTGTGGTTCATTAGGGGAGCTGGGTAATGTCATTTTATAAACTAATATGGCTCTTTCAAGAGTTAGCTCTCTCAAGGGAACTGTAAAGGAACTGAAACCTTCTTTTTTGAAACTAAAATGTTATAAGTTGAAGCCAATACACTATTCTCTTTGTGAGCTTGTGAGCTGAGATCCAATTTGCCAAGCTAAACAGTGAGCCAGTCTGAAGGATAAGAAGCAGTCATCACTTCAAAAAGGGAACTTCAGCATCTTAACTCTTGTGCGAGAAAAAGTAATGCTTTTTCCGTTGAAGTTGCAGACAATACAGCAAAGAGCCTAACTAACACAGAGCCATAGTCTGGCGCCGATCAACAATATTAAAAAGAAGGAAAAAAAATGATGTCACTGAAATTAGTAAAACTTTTATAGATATTTCCCTTTATTTTTTATGATTTTTTAAACAACTTGCATATTGGAATGTGTTTATATTGTCTTTTACAATCACAGCCGAATTATTGGAAATAAAGTGCAATTGTAAGTAAAATAACAATGAGAATGATGTACTACTTGAAAACCGCCATGCCACTAATATGTAAATGCACAACTTGAGCGCTGCACACCTTTATTGTCGGAACTGCGATGCACAACGAGTCATTATGCTCTCATAGTGATCCTCTGCCTACTCGCATCTCTACGCCTTCGGTGTGTTTCTGCCATTATTTAAGGTAAGTTAATTTTGTGTAGTATATTAGTTTATATTGTTTTATAGATTTGGCAAAAAAAATAGAAAAAAAAGAAATATGATTGAATGTTTTTATTTTTTCTAACAGTGAATGTTGAACTGACGTTTAATAAAATAGAAAAATTTATTTTTATTTTGGAACTATCATATTTATTTCTATTCAATTCATGGCAGAAAATGGGTTCTGAAAAGAAGGATACGGCTATTTGAAGCTAATTAGATTCTGATTAAGCCTGATAGGGGGCAAACGGTTCAATCGTTACACACCGACAAATGTTTGTTGTGTCCTGACTCTTTATTTTTTCATATATTGTGTTAGTTTTATCAAAAGTATTGTAATTTGCTTATGTAAATAGATAACATTCAAAAATAATAATTTTTTGTTTTCTTTGTGAATACAATAAATTTGATTTATCCATTTTGATTGAAGAAGGGTGCTTATTTTCACTTTTGGCACCAGGTGTCACTTTGTTACACTAAGACTCTGACTGAACACTACAAACAAAGGATCATGCAGTAAAGAGTGCACTCCAATGCAGGAAGAATCCTCCACTTGAACCTGGAGCAACAACAAAGCAACAACAAAATGACAACTCCACGCAACATTGTACATCACTTTTAAAGACTTTCACTACCATAAATAAATAAAACATGAGCAGTAAACAACAAAACATTTGATGATACTTCCAGAAAAGCTTATATTGTATGCCATTATGGCTACCAAGACCATGGAACATGTTTCATAATGTTACATGTCCAAGGGCGTTTTTGCCATGAAAATTCTGTTGTGAAAACACCAGAGTTTAACATATATGTATGTAGAGTCCTCTAACATCTAACAATCTTTAAATTACCTAATAAATAATATCTATCCCTCTTTTGCTAAAGACAAGAAAAAGATGCAAGTTCACATACTTGTCTGAAAAAATCAATGAACCAATGGAATTCTGCCCTGTCTACTTCGATTGGCATCAAATAATTCTGATACCCTCTGACATTGTCATCATCTGACAAAATAAAGCAATATAGATATAAATGTTAAGTAAAGTGAGAGCCTCACAACCATTCAATGCTCAGGAAAACATATTGGCTATGAACTTCCTAAATCGGAACAGAAATGACTCAGGATTAGGACTGAGGTGAAAAGGGACAGGCCACAAAAAATAAATAAATGAATGAATAAACAAATAGATAAATAAATAAAAGAATAAACAGACTATAAACACTGTGAGACTCAAACTGCACACTACAAAGATACAGACATCCAGCTTCTACTTCCCCCAATCCACATTGCAGAGCAGAAAGTGGCTGAACTTTTTATACCAGGACCAGCCTGTACTTCATCTGATAACATAGGTTTAAATCATAGTTGAACTGATATATTTTCAGAGGCCCCTTTCAGGCCACAAGGCGCCAAGAGACTCTAGTACAAACAAAGAACTATAATTCAACGTATGACAACTGTGTGACGATGTGGGTTCGTTGCATGCTCCCATCTTCTGTCTGGGAGCCCTTGAACCCGTCACCGTCGGTAATGTTACTGACGAGCTAAGCAGTGAGGCAACAACATAGCAAGGGGATGGTGTATAAAAGTGCCAAGTGCTTTTATTAAAAACAATCAACAAAACAAGGTGTTCAAATAAATAGTGCAGCGCCTTCCAAACAGTCTTTAAATAAATAATCCAATAAAACCAGAAGTGAAAATGTGGAGGTTAAAAACAATAGAAAAAAGTCTTCTTAAAAACAACGAGGTTAAAATAATGCAGGAAGCATTCTTTTAAAAAACGACAACAAGCCAGGTGTCTTTCTCCCTCTGGTAGCTCCCCTACTCCTCCCATCCCAACTCCAGATAGATAGATAGATAGATAGATAGATAGATAGATAGATAGATAGATAGATAGATAGATAGATAGATAGATACTTTATCAATCCCAAGGGGAAATTCTCCAGCTGCCTTCCGCGGCATTACGCAGAGAGTCATCCACCTTCCGGTCAATCCCGCTCCATGATCACTCAGCAGGAGTGACCACTACTACTATTCCCCCGGGTGTCGGTCCAACACCCAGGCTCCCTGCTCAGCTGCCGCAAGCCTGCACTCACTCAGTCACTCTTCCACACCGACTTTCTCTCTCTCCCCACTGCTTCTTGCTTTCCTCCTGCAACCTCCCATCCTTTCTCTTTTTTTTTCCTTAGCCAACTTGCGCTTCTAATTAACTAGAGGGCATGGCAGCTGTGGTAAATCAGCAGCTCCAGGAATAATCACGGATGTGGACAGGTTCTCACCTGTGAACTTAGGTGAGAAACACCCACATCGCGAATCGCCCCGAGAACTGCTTCAGACACACAACCACCACACCCCCTCACCAAGCCGCGAGCGCAGTGATTATTTATTTTAAAAGCGTCTCTTTGACAGGAGCTGTGGACCTGCTATACCACATTCCACCTCCCATAAGCCTCCAGTTGCACGGGAAGGCTCCACGCCACTGCCAACACTGTGCAACTGGAGCTCAGGCCCACAGCTCGGCCACTCTACAACTACATTGCACTAAAATAAATAAAAGTATTAAAACAAACCCCACAATAAAACCAACCCAAGTCCCCCTTCATAAAAACAGGACAGTAAAAGAATAAGAACTTTTAAAAGACAAACAAAAACAATCAATAAATAAATGTCCATTAAAAAGCTCTGTCCATTAAAATGTCCTCCTCCGGCTTGGGTCTGTGGGTTCTTTCCAACAGTCTGGCACCATTCCTGCTTGCTGCTCAGTTTCCTCTTCTGACCCCACTGCTAGCTCATCCCACCGCTGCCACCAAATGTGACGATGCGGGTTCGTTGCATGCTCCCATCTTCTGTCTGGGAGTGTGGTACCGCGGGTCCGCGGCTTCCAACAAACAAGTCCGGGTTTTAAATCCATATTGCTGGGCTGTTCTCTGTGGGTGCGATTGCACGACCGCGGGGAGTTAATGAGGTAACGGGAGTGAGTCGCACCTTCATGTGTGGGTACGGTCATTCTTGATTGCCTCATTGGCTTCCTGCAGTGTGTGATTACAGCGTTGTGCCCACGGTGGCGTGGAGTTATGTACTGTGTGTTTGTATATATATTGTCACGCTTGGGTCACAGATTTGCACAGAGACACAGGAGGTTGTAGAAAACAGGAATTTTATTCAAACACTGCAAACAAACATTTGTTTCTTTTTCAAAAACTTAAACGTGCTCCATGACAAGTCAGAGATGACAGTTCCACTAGGAGCAGAGAATGTCAGAGAGAGAGAGAGATAAAAGCAAAACAATCAATTCCAAAACTGACAGGCGCTGCACAAGGCTTTTAAGTTAGCGCAGTATCGCGTGAGGCTTGCATTATGTGTTATAGTGCAAGTGAGAAAGTAAGGAGCAATGTGAAGGTAGTCTGTGTTTCAGGGGTATTCCCAGGGGTGTCTGTGTCCTCTTGGGGTGCGATCACGCCTCCAACTTACACCCTCCCCCTCAGCTTTATTCACATTCTCGTGAATCAAGCGACTCTCTGTACCAGGTTCAGGTTCATGTAGTCATGATAATGCATCTGCGTTGACGTGTTCAGAAACTGGTCGATGTTTCACTGTAAAGCTGTAAGGTTGTAAGCCCAGAAACCATCTCATGAGGCGAGAGTTTGTGTCTTTCTGTCTGTACAACCATTGAGTTGGAGCATGATCACTTACCAAAGTGAAGTTTTGCCCCCACAAGTAATAGCGAAGCGCTTCCACAGCCCATGTAATTGCCAAGCATTCTTTCTCAATTGTAGAATAATTACGCTCCCTAGGAAGTAATCCCCTACTCAAATATGTGATTGGATGTTCTTCTCCATCAAAAATCTGTGACAGGACTGCGCCTATACCAAATGCACTTGCGACTGTTTGCAAAACAAAATCCTTTGTGAAATCTTGGTTCCTTAGAACCGGATAAGAAGACAGTGCTTTTTTTAAATTGCTGAAAGAGCGTTCGCAGTTTTCTGTCCACAAGATAGGTTGGTTTTTCTGGCCTCTAGTAAATTCTGTAAGGGGAGCAGCTCTATGTGCAAAATTTGGAATGAACCTTCTGTAACCAGCAAGCCCCAGAAAAGCGTGTACCTGTTTCTGTGTTTTTGGTCTCGTGTAAACAAGCATTTCTTCTATTTTCCTTAGCTGTGGCCTAAGTAAAACCTTGCCCATAGAATAGCCTAAGTAATCAGTCTCGGACATGCCCAGTTTACATTTCTTGGGGTTAGCAGTAAGGCAGCCTGTCTCAGGCTTTCAAGAACAGCTTGAAGGCACTCTGAGTGTGTTTGCCAATCATTGCTGAAAATCACGACATCGTCAAAGTATGCCCTGGAATAATTCCCGTATGAGGACGCAGGATCTGATCCATCATATGCTGAAAAGTTAGAGGTGCCCCGTGAAGACCAAACGGGAGTCTTGTAAATTCATAGAGTCCGTCAGGAGTTGCAAATGCTGTTTTCTCACAACTGCTAGCCTCTAAAGGCACCTGCCAATAGCCTTTCGTGAGGTCTAGCGTGGAGATGTAGCTTGCCTGACCCAATTTTTCCAACAGTTCATCGACACGGGGCATCGGATAAGCATTGAATTTAGAGACCTTATTCAAGCGTCTGAAATCAATACAGAACTGAACCGAACCGTCTTGCTTTGGGACTAGTACGACTGGGCTGCACCAGTCACTTTTACTTTCACGAATTACACCCAGTGTCAGCATCTTTTTTACCTCTTCGCACACAATATTTCATTGCGCTTCCGGAATCCAGAACGGCTGCATCTGTACGCGAACATGAGCTTCAGTGGTGATTTTATGTTTTGTAATCTTAGTCTTGCCTGGTAAGTCTGAAAAGATATCAGTGTTCCGTTCTATCAAAGATAACAGTTTTGTCTTTTGCGTGTCAGTAAGATCATTACCAATGGTAACATCGATCTGAGAAACAGCAGCCAAGGAAGTGTTAACCTCTTGTCGGTCGTGCCATTCCTTCAAGAGGTTAATGTGTAAAATCTGGAATGGTTTGCGCCGGCCTGGTATTCTAACCTTGTAATTTACTGGACTCATACGCTCCTCAATAATGGCGGGGCCCTGCCATTTAGCTAAGAATTTGTGTGGGTCGGACGGAACCAATACCAAAACACGATCACCAGGTTTGAATTCACGGAGCTTACTGCGCCTATCGTAAAGACGCTTCTGAGTTTCCTGTTCTCGTTGTTGATGCTCCACAGCAATAGAGGAAAGCATAGAAATTCTGTCTTGCAATGAAATTAGCCGATCTGCAAAGCTTGGTCCTTGAGCTGCTCTCTCGTTTCCTATCCATTCCTCTCGTACAACATCTAGGATGCCTCGCGGCCGCCTGCCGAATTACAACTCGAACGGACTCAAGCCAGTGGACGCCTATGGTGATTCTCGCACCGCGTACAAAACAAAAGGCAGGACAGTGTCCCAGGTTGTGGGATCATTACGAGTGACTCGCCTGATCATCTGTTTCAAAGTTTTGTTAAATCGCTCAGTCAAACCATTCGTTTGTGGATGGTAAACAGTGGTACTCAATTTTTTAATAGCAAAGCTGTCACACAATTGTCTCATCACGGGAGAAGTAAAAGGTGTGCCTTGATCAGTTAAGATTTCTCGAGGGATACCAATACGAGTAAAAATATCACCCAGAGCTTTGGCTACAGCAGAGGAGTTGGCCTTTTTCAGGGCAATCATTTCAGGATATCGTGTTGCATAGTCAAACAACACCAGCAAATATTGGTACCCATTCTTAGTCTTAGGTAAAGGGCCTACAATATCTAATTCCACCCGCTGAAAGGGAACTTCTAAAATGGGCATAGGACAAAGGGGGGCCTGAGGAGGCTTATAAGCAGAGACAATCTGGCAGTCTGGACATGAAGTACAAAACCATTCAACATCTTTTCCCATATTAAGCCAATAAAATCGTTTTGATAAACGCTCTCTGGTTTTGTCAGCACCGAGGTGCCCTCCGAAGATGTGAGAATGTGCCAGATGCAAAACAGTTCCCCTGTGTGCTTCAGGTACAACCAGTTGTTTAATAAATTCCCCCTTTAAATGATCTGAGATCACTCTGAAAAGGCAATCGTCCTTTTCTATAAAGTGCGGGGTTTTCACGCCCACAGAATCACGCTCTTGATAATAAGAGTTATTGGCAGAGTGAGCCTGTTTAAATGCATATTCTAATGAGCTATCAGTATGCTGCAAACGGAAAATAATCTGATTGTTCGTTAACGCTCGGTTTGTGTTAGGAGGCGTTTGCAATCTGGGAAGATGTAGAAGGACCAGCCCATTCTGGAAAATTGTCGGGGGTGACCTCCGTCTCAATGGAAAGATCGGGTTCAATATCTAAATTGAGCTCTAGATTTTCCTCGGCCGCTCCAGTTCTTCGTCTTGGTTTTCTTCTTCTCCGCCCCCCACTAAGTTCATTAGTGGACTGGACTACTGGTCCCTGACATTTATTAATCAGTTTAGGAAAAAGGGCATTTCT
>JANRMT010062819.1:19376848-19427077 GCA_026402145.1 Polypterus bichir lapradei | reverse complement strand
CTGTCTATTGAACTGCTCTCATACAGCAAATGCTTCAGAGCCTTTCCTTGCAGTTCAGAAACAGTTTCATCCCAAGAACTCTAAACGCACTCAATCAGTCCATCAAGTGCTCCTTGTAGAACTGTACTTATAAGCACAATTACCTTACTGTAAACTTGCGATACAGTTATAATATTGCACAACCTGAGACACTTTATAAAGCGTGTATTTACATATGATGACGGTATCATTTTTAAGATGAAATGCAGCAAAATAAAACTTAATTTAAATAATCTATATTGTGAGGACACGGTGTCGCAGCACTAGCAAGGAGCTGGTGCTCCATTCACGGATTGTTCCTACCTCGCGCTGTATTCTTGCTGGGACTGGCGCGACACTGGATGGATAGAATAATTTAACATGTACTACAAAGACATTTCAGTGTTCCTTAAAAGTTTTGAAGAATCGGCGCTCTAAGCTTACAGATGGCTTAACGTCTATTACAGAGTTGATTGTGTGGCAATTGGGTATTTAGAGAAAAAAGAGTAAGGACAGGAATTGGAGATTAGTACGTTTGAAAGAGACAGTACTGCTGCAATAAATTATTTCATCGAAGGTAGCACACAGCACAACAAGCATCTTGCGTGAGGCATGAACAATCACTGCGCCACCGTGTTCCCATGTTTAATAACATGCTTTAACTCCTTTCTTCATGAAAATGATATGAAGTATACATCTCAGTATTTTAATTATTCAGAGAGCTGTAATATCACGAATGTAATGGATTCTGTGTCCTGTCGGAGGAAGAGAAAGCTGGTTTAAGAAGCATGTAGTGATTCATACACATAGAGCAGATAGAAGATCAAATACAAAACAAAGCATTTAACGTGCTACTTTAGTTACAATGGGATTTGAGAAACTAGTAAATTAAACGATTTTAAGATGAAGATTATGATGTTCTACTGTAATGACAAAATAAACTACATGATTAAAGTATGGTGGGCTATGACTCGCCTTTTCATGGCGACTTTGAAATCTGACAACGTCTTTTTTATTTCGGGCACTGTGCAACTTTGTGAACTTGAGCTTTCGAGTTTCTCCGACACTCTATTTCACTCGATCAACTTCCTTTTGTTGTTTATATCACTATTTAAACCAACAAATAGTAAATTTTTTCTTGCCATCACTTGGTATTCGCTGAAATTTTTCAATATCCCCTCGTGCTTTTGCCATTGCCTTTTCACAGAACGCTGAGCTTAAGGGCTATTTATATCGATTTGCATATTCAAAGAGGCGTAATTCTGGGAGGAGATGGGGCGGGATAGCAGGCGCATGCATGTGCGTTACTTTTCACACTGACTGGGATTTATGTAGCGGAAGAACATGAAAGTTGGCAAACACACAGATTTATGCATCTGGATTTTTTTGTGCATAAGCACATTTCCACTTTTGTCCGTACGCCATGTTAGAGCGTGAATTCTACGCACAGCATTATGCATGAGGACCCTGGAGAGCTACTGTGGCTGTTAGATTTCATTCTAACTCTTTTCTTAATTGGTGACCAGTTTTTGCTGCTAATTAACTATTTCCCTTTATTTTAATTGACTTTTCTTGAGACTCTGAATGCTGAATTGATTCTTTTTTCCTTAAACGGCACCTAAACATAAATTTGATGTGAAGTGAGGAAAACAGATGATCAACTAAGTTGGGGCCTCAAACTCCGACCAACTTCACTTCATTCAGTTTTTTAATTTGAAGCCAATTCTCGTTGATGATTAAACCCATTATTTAATTCCATTGTGCTCATTCTGCCATGGCAGACATTTCCAAAACTGTTGATTTTCTTTTTTAAGAGCGCTGTCAAAATTTTTTGTGGTTCTGAGCAGATCAACATTACTGAGGCCTTCACCTTTCTTTATTTTCAGTTATTGTATGATGGACGCAGGTTGTTGTTTATGTGTTGGTTCATTTTGTGTCTTAATATTGCTTGGTTGCTAAGTAAGGAAAAAAATAATTAAAGGGCCTGAGTCTTAAGTTGTGCATCAATTAAAATTAAGCCAGAGTTAATTAGCAGCAAAATCTGGTCACTAATTAAGAAAAGGGTTAGAATAAAAACATGCAGCCACAGTAGCTTTCCAGGACTGGAGTTGGAGACCCCTGCATTAGAGGCATCTCTGGACACATCACAGAGAGTAGAATCCAATCCATCAGATAGACAATCCACAGCCTCACTGGCCTACTTATGCACTGTCAAGTTGTATGAATAAACTGCACATCTAGTTCTACCAATCAGTGTTAGTTTGGAGATAAATTTAAGATAATGCAGATTTTGGTTATATAAATTATATTGGTTAATTAGAGCTAAAATACTCTTAGGGAGAACAAAGCAGTAAGGCTATTACACAAGACAGTAGAAACTATAGGGAGCACTTAGGATAAGAGGTGAAAATAAGGATGCAAGTTTATGTACTAACTTCTACTGGAAGCAAGTGGTCATTGCTAAATGAAAATGTATGGTAGAAAGCCTGAGTATAACAAATGTGACAAATACCTAATACACACACAACCCTTACTGAAAAATGTTATGCCTCATTTAGAATAATCATTAGAAAGGATAAAGCAAATATTTATTCAAAATATTCCAGATATGGTTTTAGAACAGTATGCAACTTTAGTAATTTAAAAGACAGTAATAATCTACCCCAATGCAAAACTAGACCCAAGGTTACATTATGAGACCTTTACAGCAGATGTTGGACTTTTTGTAGAGTTTAATGGCAATGCAGATAAAATATGAAGCAGAGTTTAGTGAAAACTGCAGTTAGGGTCAATGCATGATTTGTATAATGGGGTGAGTGAGGCTTGCTAGATTGGTTATTGGTTGGCCTACTTCCGAACACCCTAAACTGAACACATGCACTAAAGCTTTGACTTTGGATGCAGACATTCACTAACACATTGACTACAAGTGATACATGTATAGTCCACCACTCCTCAAATGCTGACAGGGACTCACTACCATAGAAATGAGCAGACCAAATGGGTGCCACAAGACAGAGGAGTTTAATGTGTCTTTTACCTGATTGTGACTTACCAGTGGTTAGTTACTCCTTCCCATGCTGCACACTATTGGAGGCATTCCTCCTCAGCTGTGGGAGAAAAGTAACAATGTACAATGTGACTGCCCAAAATGGCGGTTGTTCTTGACATATGGCAAACCAGGAAGGAAGAGGTGTGTCCAGGTGAATGGATGCCACAAGTAATGTTGGTGGAAGGGAGCTGTTAATCTTTCGGTCTGCAGAGGGAGGATCAGTAGTAAACACTAGGCCAGTAACCTTAAATGCAGACCTGATTTTTTTTTTAAGTATAAGTGAAGTAGGAATGTATTTACTTATCTTTTTAATTAGTTTTGGCTTTTCTGTTTATTGTTTGTGTTTTACAATGCCAGTATACTTGCTGAAGCATTACAATAAAAATAAATGATAGATTTTGTTTTTTCAATCTCCTGCATGGGGATTCATATTATCTGCTATAAAATGTAATATCTGATTGATTACAGAGAAGAATCCCATATACTCTACTGTAATTGAATATCACTGCATGCTGGAGAATACAAAATTGCCAAACATGACTCATTTTTATTAGCAATATTCATGTTGATATGTGACATCTGTAAAAAGACATTTAAAATTTCAAGCAATATTGTTTTCATAATATCTATCTTACAATATTTAAACAGCATTATAATTAATAAATGTCACTGTGTTAAAGTTGATGATAAGATGATAAAAAAGATGCAGTTTGAAAAGTGAAAATGTAAATCTTTTTTGCTTTTGGTCATATTAAATTTTGTGCCCCTCTTTTTTAACAGGCTAGAGAAACAAACAAAGGTTTGATTGATTTAAAAATTACTGCTCTGGAACCGAGGAGTCCTGATGCAGGACCAGATTGACCGGGAATCTCCCAAGGGGGACAGCTGAAGATGCCCATCTTCTGTTGTGTTCACTGACCCCCAGCCAGAAAGTTCTGTAGCTGACAAAGTGTCTTGAATACACTTGGTGAGAAGTGTCAAACATAGAGGAGGGGATAGAAGAACTAACAGGGGTTACAAAAGTCAGGACTCATCAATCAGTGTCAGCCAGCACAAAATTAGAATGAGTCAGTGAGTGAGAAAAAGAGAGAGCAAAATGTACATGCTGAAATATTCTTGTTTTTAAACCATTCAGAATTGTTTTTGTTTAGTCTTAGTTTAGTAATTCTAGTATACATAGTTTATGATGAAGCTTGAAAAACATAGAAAATGATTTGGAAAATGACACTGCTTTCCAGAAAAATCAGGTTTCTAATGTGAGATACACAAAATCTGGTGAAAGATTGGACAGTTTTAGGGAGATACCAATTTGATCTTACCAGTAGATGGCAATATATATAATTTTAAAAATGAAGGAAAAAATAAATATTGCACATACTTTCATTATGATGATCCTCATGTTCAGTCCAAAGAGCTACTGCTACACTTTTTCCTAAGAGAGTTTGACTTGTGGAAACAGTATCTCACCAGTTTAATATCCATCTGTGACAAAGCAGGACAGCATGCAATGAAACAACATCCACACCCAGTTTTCCAATATAGTAGTTCCCCAAACTGAACACAGTATTCAACCATCAATCCTTTGCAAAGATTGCCAAACCTGCTTCCTCGCACCCACAGATATCAACTGCATATTGACAGCTTCACATAATTGGAACAAAACCATTTTCATTGAAATCCTTAGTACTGCCCTCTTTATAACAGAACATGTTATGGCCTTCAAAGTTGTCTATTGTGATGTACTCCGTCACAAGAAGAATGGAATATAATTAACTATAATGTACTTGTAAAAAGACTTTCTGAGGGGAACATTACTGGCACCAGAACTGGCTAAAGTTAAATTCTTTTGTGAATATTTATGTATTAATATTTGTATATTACTCTTTAGGTTTTTGAACTTCAAAAATAATGTATTATCTCTCTAAAATAAAAAAAATCTTGGGAGGGAAACTAGGGAGATGAGACGTGATCTTCTCGGAAGACAATTTGACATCCCACGAGAGACACTTTAATGTCACGTGAGACAAGGCAGTGAGACAACATTTAAAACAAGTTCACAGACATCTAACCTAGCAGTTGTTGGAATGCTTTTGGCAGACACACGTCATGTGCTCCCAGCTCTTAAAACAGCGACAAACAACAAGTAGTACACGCAGCTCACCAGCAGCAGCAGTAGCAAGCCAGCAGATGATCCGGACGCTTCTACTTAGTGTGTGTTAAGCAACCCCCCCCACCCCTTTCACAATGCAAGTGACAGAGACACAAAATGGCAAAACGACAGCTGCTGTACAGGCTTTTAAATGATCGATGCACAGTGTGACAAACAGAGCACGCAGCTCGCCAGCAGCAGCAGAAAGACAGCAGCTGATCTGATGGCATCTCCTTAGCGTGTGTTCAGCTGCCCCTCCCTTCACAACACAAGCAGCGTTATACGTCCTGCGAGAAAGAGATTTAACCATGCCTGGGGCCGGAAATAAAGAACAAGTATTGTTTTCACAAAACTTTTAAAGTAAAGTGAAAATAATGCATATGTAACAATTCCCATGAAAATAACAATCTCTGTATATCCGGTAAACCAAACATGGGGTTGGGCCAGTGAAGCGTGAAGGGAGCGGAGCCCCCTAGTAGTCTAAAATTATAGGGTGGTATTTCTAGTCACTTTTATTACCAGTTGGGGTGCGCCCTAGTATTACCCTCCATTGTCCATCTCATTCAAAACATCCCCAAAACACTACTCCTTGTCTACTATATACTGCTTATTCTATTTTTTTTTATGCTTCTTCTTCTGTTGCCCTTCTGGGTTCTTGTACTACCTTCAATGATTTACTCATAATTCTGGACACTGCATTAAAGTAGCTTATATTTTATAAGCTCCTCTGAATTATTGTTGGGTTCCCAGCAACAGAAAACCTTTGCAAAATACACTTTGAGACAACTCCCCTATTATTTGCTGGCTAGTACTTTAAATTATATTGCTTACTTGTTTACAATGGGCTACTTTTTGCAGATACAGCATTAAAGACAGGGTGGAGAGATATTAAAGGCTGAATATGAAAGGATCACTAAGGTAACATGCAAAACTTGTAAACAGACCCACAATAGGTGAACAGTTAAAATGCATTGTCAACAAGAAGAAAACCTAATTTGCCAAACTCAGCATTTTTTACTAGCTTTACAAAGAGAAGGTCCTATTACTCCTTCCTTCTCCTTAAGAAACATGACAGGCAACCCAGATTGCCTTATGAACTGCTGACTCTATGGTTGAAAATATAATATGTAGTCAGGGCCCTCCTGAAGGTACTGACTTCTGGGTTTTCACGACTTTGCATTGCATTCATTGAATCCAAATGTCAATCTTGTGTTGGCCTAAAAAGTAACAAAATGATATTCAGTATGCAGATGGTCTTCCAAGATCTGTACATTATAATTTAATAGTTTGAGCAACAGAAAAAAAAAATTAGAGGATGAACAACAGCCATTAACAGTAAAACTATGGTGATGTTAAAATGGTACTGTGTTATAGATAGCCTATCATGGCATTGTATTATTTCTGTAAATCATTATTAGGGAGGACAGTTAATTATTACAGTAAATTGTTGACATTATATATTAATGCATCATGATCTCAGTAGTCATTGGCAACCATTTTGGTCCACACTTTTGGAACAAGGCCATTGATGTCATTCCTGTCCAGTATCTCAAGTTCCACAGCCATGATATGCTGCAGCAACCTGGTCCCTTCTGTCCATTGAATTTCCCTTGTGTAAGTAACTGTGACAACATATATTTGTTATTGCGAAAGTCATGGCCAACAAAGTCCAGTTTCCTGTTTTTAATGACATGAAGGACTTCCTTTGCCTTGTTCATGTGTTCGGAGTATTATATCATTCAGTGCATGGTGCATTCAAGGTACCGCTAACATACGCTGGTACCACCTCACTTTTAAGCACTTGCATGCATTTTCTGGAAGTGCGCACGTTTTTGTTTCAAAAAGCTGAACTGAGAATACGTAACATGTCTTCATTATTACCTGAATTTCTAGATTCAGACACATATTACTTTCCTTAACTGAATGCAATCTGTGCCCTTTCAATATGAGTTTTTACTTCATTGATTTGATTACACCTTTCAATAAGTATACAAAACAAGAAAAATAATTGATTGTACTCTTTGTAGCAGTGTTTGCGGATATGGAATATTATGTCTATGCCCTTTAAGCAGTTTTTCCTCACGATTATATTTGTCTCTGCCATTCACTGCCATTCACCACCTGATCTATTAGTCTCTGTAAGACTCCTGCACTGCTGACCAAATAAACAATATCATTCACATATCAGAGATTATTAATAATCTCTTCATTTATAGTCAACCTGTTGTTCAGATCTCCTAGCACTTCTCTGAAGAGATTCACTGAACAGGCATTGAACAAAAGTGGTGATAAAACACACTCCTGGTGCACACTCCTATGAATCTCCACTTCAGCTGACATTTTTCTCTCATCTCTGACTGTTGTTCTTGGCTACCAGTTTAAGTTCATGATTATTTGTATATCTTAATCATCCAAGTTGCACCTTATTAAAAGCTTTCTCAAAATCAAGAAAGCCTGCCAACACATAACAGTTAACATTGTGTGCCTGACTAGTCACGGTTCTCTCCATCCCAACCTGATCACCAGACCACTCGGGATCAGTTGTCTTGTTGTCTTCCTTCACACTCGCTTTGGCGTACCTCAAATCCCTGGAGAGGATGCCACCTTGATTGCACCCACTCCTCTACACATTAAGTGGGGACAAGCTGTCCATAGAGCACCGATCCTTCACTCTGTTGCGGGACCACTGACCAACACTGCCTTTTCTCACTCTAGCCGGATGGCTTGCTCTCTCTTTCTCTTTCTTTCTCTACCCCAATGCTGTGCTCTCCTTCTCTCTGCTTGTTTTTTTCCTTTTTTCCCCTTTTCACACTCGTGCTTCCCCTTTTAAAATGGGGTCGTTTCACAGCTGTGACGGTTAGCAGCTCCTGGCACCAATTAGGGTCACAGATGATCCAACACCTGTGCACTTACTGTATGGTCGCCCACTCCTGCATTGCGCTGGGGAACTGCTCTCACCATGCCACCACACCCACCCCCCCCCACCAAGACGTGAAGGTGGCGATTATTTATTTAACCTATTTAAAAAGATAGGTTATTTCATTTCCCTCTTACCACCCATATCTGGAAAACATTCCCCTATCTGCCACCTTGGGATGTGCCTTCTATTATGTCCAGTAATTTGAGGCTGATGACGGACAGACATTTAATGATAGACACTGAGGCTAGAAATTATATTAACTGCACAGTAGTCTTTTTTTACTAAGAGTTTCTGCAACAGCTTGTACAAAGATATCTCTAAACCCCACTGTGGCATTCCTTGGATTACATGATCCTCTGAGGGTTTTCTTACATGTATGGTCCTAACATGTAAAATGTATGCATTGCCATAGCCTACAGATATTCTATTACTATGAAATATTGCATTTGCATAGTAGTCTTCTTTCTGTTTAAAACATGGGCTAGAGTTTCCTCTCCATTTTACACCTGTAGACAAAATCACCTAATGGGTTAAAAAAATCCAGCACTCAACAACTGACAACTAGTGTATTATAAGAACACACACTCAAGATTAAAACAGGAAAGAATACTTACCTTTAACAGTACTCCAAAATAATAATTCAGAATTCAGGAGCATCTGTACAAGTACCAAAATGCAAAATGCTTATAGCTCTGGGAATAAATGTTTTCTTACCTGTATATGTTGCTGTTTACTCTTGGGAACCTAAATCTGCAGCCTGGTGGAAAGGCTTAAATTTAGCATAAAGAGGATAGCTACTGTCTGACAAAATTGAGTTGGCCTTCTTTCTAACCTACAGTGATGGAGATCTCTTGCAAACCATTAATTTTACTACTAAATTTTACAATGTTGTTAAGATAGTTTATATTCTTAATTCTGAGGATGCCAAACTAACATATAAAAAGCAAATGTAACAACAGATTTTATAAGACTTATAAAAAGTTGTTATCAGGGTTTTGTCACCTTTAAAAGAATTGAGTTTTCTAAGAAAGAAAAAACATTTTTGCCCCTTCTTGCAAATTTGTTCAGTGTTTAGCCTGTTATCAGTGATTGTACTTAGATATATGTATTTTACCATTATGTCCACAGTCTCTTCTTTTATTATTGACCAGGTAATGCAAGGAGGGGTCCACCTGAACTCTACAGCCATATCCTTGGTCTTAGAAATATTTAGCTGTAAAAAGGAACAATCACACCATTGAACAAACTCGTCAACAATAGGTCCATGGATGTCCGCTTTATCTTGTAAAATGCTCACAATGATACAGTCATCTGCAAATTTCAGGATACGTCTGTGCTTATGCGAACCCCCACAGTCATTTTTATATATGATAAACATAAGGAGAGACAGACAGTAGCCTTAAGGTGATCCAATATACAAATTGACTATCCCAGAAAGACAGTCATTAATGCTCATTCTTTTTTGTTCTGTTAGTTAAAAAGTCCATAATCCACCCAACCAAGTTTGGTTTTCACAGCCTTTAGATATTCAAATGAGTGTCTGCTTAGAATTCCAAGAGCTAAACTTAAAAGAAGTGGTGAGACAGCCTTCTGCTGTTATGCACCTAAAATCTGGATTAGCCTGCCAATAGGAATTCATCAGGCTAATACAGTGGAGCACTTTAAAACACTGCTGAAAACACATTATTTTAACACGGCTTTCTCATAACTTCATTTTAGTTTAATCCTGATGCTCTGTATATTCAATTAATTATCATTAATATTCATGGTGGCTCCAAAATCCGTACTAACCCCTACTCTCTCTTCTGTTCTTTTTCTGGTTTTCTGTGGTGGTGATCTGCGCCACCACCACCTAATCAAAGCACCGTGATGTCCTACATTGATGGATTAAAGGTCAGAAGCCCACGTGACCGTCATCATCAAGTTCTTCCATGAGAACCCTGAATACAATGAGGACTGATGATTTACGTTAGGTAGAATGCCTAGAGCGGGATGGGCGGTCTCGTGGCCTGGAACCCCTGCAGATTTTATTTTTTCTCCAGCTGTCTGGAGTTTTTTTGTTTTTTTCTGTCCTCCCTGGCCATCAGACCTTAGTTTTATTCTATGTTAATTAGTGTTCTCTTATTTTAATTCTTACTTTGTCTTTTTTTCTCTTTCTTCATCATGTAAAGCACTTTGAGCTACATTTTGTATGAAAATGTGCTATGTAAATAAATGTTGTTGTTGTTGATTAGTTTCTCAAATAAAATGTGGGTTTAGATTGTATCAATGAAATCTATACACTGAAATCTTGCATGGTGTTTTGGAGGTCTCATACAGTAAATTGTTGTTATAAGTGTTACTGTGGCTCCCTCCTATGTTTGATGTGTGGGCAACTTGGTAAGTCCAAATAGGCCTGGGCTTTTTTAAATAGTTGACTTTTAATTAAATTCTCAAAGGATTTCATAATGTGAAACATTAACACTACCATTTAAAGTCATTTAATGATTTTTGCTATTGGAATAACATTTGCCTGTTTTTATAATAATAATAAATAATAACAATACATTTTATTTATATAGCACCTTTCCCATGCTCAAGGCACTTCACAGAGTGTGACAAAGAACGGCAGGGTATACATTATATAGCATTATAGTAAACCAAATAAATAAATAAAGAAGAGTAAGATAGTAAATTCAAAGAAAAAAGAGCCTAACAGACAACATAATTGATGGTCTAACACACACACACAGGTTACATGAGCATCTTGACATAGAGGTAAATGGAAAGAAGGGTAATAAAATCAAGTAGAGCTAAAAGCCTTCCTGAGTTTTGAGTTGATTTTTAAAAGAATTCATGGAGTCAGCTGATCTAATTAATTTCGGTAGGTCATTCCAGAGTCTGGGTGCTATACAGCTGAAGGCCCTGTCGCCCATGGAGTGTAGATTAGTGTGGGGCACAACAAGATTGCCAGAATCAGAGGACCTTAGTGGGCAGACAGGCACATAGTGATAGAGAAGGTCACTGATGAAGTTTGGCGCAAGGTCGTTTAAGGCTTTGTACTGTAGGTTATTAGTAGAATTTTATATTCAGTTCTGTAAGACACAGGGAGCCAGTGAAGGCGAAGCAGGATGGGTGTGATGTGCTCACTGTTGCTGGTCCGTGTAAGGACTCTTGCAGCTGAGTTTTGAATAAGCTGGAGCTGTGATATAAGTTTAGAAGGGGCACATGCCAGCAGTGAGTTACAATAATCGATGCGGGATGTGATAAAAGCATGGACAAGTTTCTCAGCTTTACAAAAGGAGAGGAAGGAGCGAACACGTGATATGTTACGGAGGTGAAAGTAAGAAAGTTTCTTAATGTGATTTATGTGGGTGGAATAAGAAAGGGAGCAATCAAAAATGACACCAAGATTCTTTGCAGTAGATGCAGGTCTGATGAGATCACCGCCAATATGGACTGGGAAGGAGCTCATTTTATTAAGTTGCACTTCAGTCCTAATTTGCAGGAGTTCAGGTTTGTTGCCATTTAAATTTGAAGAGTTCTGCTCCATCCAGGTTTTAATTTCACTACGCAAGTTGTGAGCTGAGAAAGCTCTGATGAAGTTCCACTTTTAACATTGAAATGGAGTTGAGTATTGTCTGCATAAAAATGATAACCCAGTCCAAGGCTATGAATAATATGACCAAGGGGTAGCGTATATATACAGAGAAGCAGAGGACCGAGGACAGAGTCCTGAAGAACTCCTTGTGTGACTGGTGCTGAGCTGGATCTGCTGTTGCCAAGACTAACAAACTCTTGTCTATCAGTCAGATAGGGCTTGAACCACTGGAGGGCAGTGCCAGAGATATCCAGCATGGTCTCCATTCTGGACAGTAGAATGTCATGTATGTCCGTGTTAAATGATGCACTGAGGTCTAACAGAATTAATATGTTGGTTTGTCCAGAGTCTGCTGCCATAAGCAGATTATTGGTTACCCGTAGCAGAGCAGTTTCACAGCTGTGCTACACCCTGAAAGTCTGGCCACATGCTGTAAATCCAGAGACATCTCAGATATGGAGTGGAATATTGGAGAGAACTGCTCTGCACAGGAGTGAAGCAGAGATCCACTTATCGTATCTGGACTAGAGCTTTTTTGATTTTAAATTGTTGAAAGACCTTTCTTAAATCATTCTGGTAAAAGAAGGTAGAATAATTTCTGAAACTAAATCCCTAGTTTCAAACCTTAGATTTTTTTTTTATTTTTGAGTCAGTTTTAACTTCTGCCATTTCAACACAATCATTACATTTATTGTTAATGCCAGCCATCATGTTTGTGACATAATGGTTATTAGTCTGCAGTTCATTTTCAATCCTGCCATGATACATAAGCTTTGTCAATTTTATTTCATGTTTCACCTTTTGTGGTTCTTTCGGTTTTGTTAATGTGCTATGTTGAAATGTTCTGTTTCTTCTCTTGATCAGTTCTTTTGGGATCTACTTTGACTGATTTAAGTGAAATTATGGAATTCTCACAGAATTCAATGTCAGCACAGGATTGTTTAAACACAGTCCAATCGGTGCATTCAAAACAGCCACATAAGCACCCAACAGCTGCTTTTTCCCGGGCTTATGTGCCTAATATACCACTTTTTTTCTTTTAAAGATTGCATTATAGGTAGAAATAGTTATTTTTTTATGAACCCAACTGAAGTTTGGCTCTAGATTCATAAGTGTCTTTAATATTGCCATAACAGTGATCAAGCACTCTGTTGTGACGAATTGGGCAAGTGACATACTAGGCATTAAGCAATGTTTTTTTCATTGAACTTTGGTTAAAATCATCCAAAATAAAAATCAGAAAGTTTGGGAGAAAGCTACTCAAGCCTCTGTATCATTCTGTAGATGGTTTCTGCTTGGAAGTTTCACTTGCCACAGCCCTTGGGTGAATATACAGTACATGATTGTCGGCAAATAAACATGGCACAGTGAGACAGACGTTCCACATCCTTAATGCAAGATTTGTCTCTAACCGTCACCAATTTACAATTTTATTAACATAAAGGCAGATGACACTGCCATGTGATTTACTCGTGAGAGCCAGATCTCTATCCAGACTGTGACTGGTGGTAGATAAGTTTATTCAGGTAAGTTTCACTGAAACAAGTACTCAGTGAAGGCTGTGTCAGATCAGTGGCATGAAAAGCACAAGACAGATGGAAATAAATTCAAATAATAAAGCATCTCACACGTGCGCATAGGAAAAAACCTAAGTGCTTGAACAACTGTGATTACCTGCCAAACCAGAGGTTGGTGCTGTTCTCTAATGTGTTCTCTCTTTCTCCCTCTGCAGACCAGTTGAATGAGCTTCCCACCACTGATGTCACATCCCCATCTTGTTCCCTGAACCCAATCCTTCTTATCATCTGAGCATATAAACCTCCATCATTGTAATTGTGACCAGTTCTGTTATAAACTCTGTCTGTAAAGACCATTGCATATAGTTGCTTATTTCAAGTATATGGGGTTTCTACAGTGTCAACCCCAACTCTTTATCTTGCTGTTGTCTGCTTATTTCACAAAAGATAAGAATAAACATTGTGAATTTGTTTACTTACCTACAACAACACCTTTTAAATCAGTTAATTCCCAGGAAAGAATAGGATAGGATAGTCAAAATTAAACAAGAGAAATTTTAACAAATTGTGAAAAAAACATAGAGCAAGACAGTACTGCCATTATTCACTACAAGAGCAGCACCCACTGCTTCTGCAGTATGTGAATTATCAGCTTTGAAAAGACTGTACATTTTATAATTAGATTTAAAGACACTGGCAAATGTGTAACCTACCACAACATGTCTTGCCTTCAAATTATTTATGTAATCTATCAAAGGTTGAGAAGTGGCAAATCAATTAAATTACCATAATATTCGTATAGCTGCTGAAAATGCCCTAAACGCTTGTTCCATGGCAAAAAGCAGGCATTGCTTAGTTTTTGGAAGATTTCTTTTACGCACTTGGCAATCATCTATCCTTCAGGTCATTTCTGACCTACATGTACTATTCGGGTGGAGAGAATAAGTAAATATCCCAAAAACATTGGGTGAAAGATGGAACAGAAAACACTAGATGGAAGAGTAAACTAATACAAGAGAGAGTCAGACACAAATTCATCCTCACTCATACTAGGGCTGATTTAGTGCAGATCTTCTAATCATGTACCCCACGTACATTATGTGGTCTTGTTAAACCTTTTCTGAGTTACTGATAAATGCTAAAATATGCTTAATCTTTATATGTTTTTGTGTATTAAAATTAAATGTCATTATAGCTTTTGGGAACACTAACATGTGAAAATGCTGGATTCATTCATTTGTATTGCGAAATGTTTAACTCCAATAATACATTATATGCACTGCACTTCCTGTTACTACTGTACAGAAGATAAATAAGATGTGCAAGTCTAACTGTGCGTATTCTTGGCTTAATTACTGATCTAGAATCTTTATGGAAGAATTTAAAGCAGTCATAAGTTGAATGTTTTATAAAGAAGAAACAGCTTTATTTCAAGTTAAGCCATTTGGTAAAAAATATAAGGTCAAATATCCCCAATAACAAAAAAATAAATACAATAAACAACATAATTCTGCAAATATAAAAGTGCATTAAACTGTGTTTCACATATTACAAGGGTAATAGCAAAATTGATTAAACAGAAATACAAGAAAGTAATTTCAATATCATTGGGAATCACTGGCCCAAAACTTTCCACTGACAGGATAAAATAATTAAGTTTCACAATGTCTCTGTAGCACAGCACTATAACATATTAAATGAAACTAATAAACTCTACAGATGAAGGACCAGAAATATTTGCCTGTTTTCCTTATTTCATTATAAACTTCAATAATTTTGTTTGCAGCATTTGTAAAAAAAAAAAAACGCTCACACATTTACATTGCATTGTGTAAAACAGAATGCTGCTGCCAAAAAAGATAATCTCATTAGCATAGCATTACACACTTTACATATTTATACATTTCAGAATGTATACAGCTACCAAAGAATTTTGTCAAACCAATATGGTAGCAGGAAACATCTTGTTTATAATAAAATATTTTTGGATATTCTGCACATGTTCAAAAAATTATGTCACAGCTTGTGGTAGCAATATTAACCTAATATTGATACTGTCAGTACTCTCACACTAGCCACTTTATTTTGATTTTTTTTAGCCCTCACAGCTAGATGTTGGAAATAAAACACATGAGAACAGAGAACATGACAGTAGGCATATAATACAATATATGTAATTGTACTCAGTTTAGTTTTTCATGTTAAGGATTGTGTTTTAATGATTTAAAGTTGAATTCAATTTGAATTCACAGTTTATTTTTATTCACATCGTTTCCAATTTTTTTGTGATGCTCTATGTAGTGCCACGTGACCAATTAGATTGCACTCCTGACAACATTATATATGGCGCTATAAATATGACAGCACTCATATTACTTGATACCCCTCGGTAGATATGCTTAAATTTTTTTTGCCAAGAACTTAGCAATAATTACTTTCAATTCAAGTAGTTAGGTTTCTGAAATGCTTTATGTTCTGCCTTGCATTTTCTGGTTCACATTTCTTTTCACAATAATACTGAGACGTTTGTCTTGTAACATAAATATCATGGCAGTGCAAAGGAAGAAAGGGCATTAAATGACTAAACACAGACAGATGCTGGGTGCTGTATAAAAGACAAACATCCACTGGGTTTAGCAGAGATTATATGGAACAAATTTGTGGAAAAAAATACCTTTGCAGTAAAAAGCTCAATTAGTTACTTAAGCTGAGGAGGTTATCTAAAGTTAAGATGGTTGTTTTCTGCTGTTTTTGTAGAGTGAGGACCTCAGTTGATGTTACGCTCAGTGGGGTAACTCACAGTATGTTAAGTATTTGTTTATATTTGCATAATGTGGCTGCTCCAAAATTAAAAGTGACAATCAGCTGAAAATGAGACATAGAGCCAGCAACAAATTAAATGTGGAGGGGATCATTAAGGTGGTTAAAGGAATGACAGTAGACATGACAAAATTCCATCCTACTGTTTAAAAAAAAAAGAAAGAAAGAAGTGTCTCAATATACACTATATGGTCAAAAATATTGGGATGGTTGACCATTACACCAAGCCCCTTTGCCGTTATAACAGCTTCCACTCTCCTTGAAAGGCTTTCCACAAGATTTTGGAGTGTTTCTGTGGGAACTGGTGCCCATTCATACTGTAGACCATTTATGAGGTCAGGCACTTATGTTGGACAAGAAGGTCTGGCTTGCAATTTCCATTAAAGTTTATACCAAAGGTGTGCGATGGGGTTGAGGTCAGAGCTCTGTGCAAGCCAGTCAAGTTTCTCCACACCGAACTCATCCAACCATGTCTTTATGGACCTTGCTTTGTGCACTGGAGCACAGTCATGCTGGAATAGAAAACGGCATTCCCCAAACTATTTCCACAAAGCATGAAGCATAGCATTGTCCAAAATGTCTTGATATGCTGAAGCATTAAGATTGCCATTCACTGGAAGTAAGGGGCCTAGCCCAAACACTGAAAAACAGCCCCACACCATTATCCCTGCTCTACCAAATTTACAGTTGGAACAATGCAGTCAAGCAGGTAACATTCTCCCAGCATCCTCCAAACCCAGACTCACCCATTTAACTTCCAAACAGAGAAGCGTGATTTGTCACTCCATAGAACACGTTTCCACTACTTCACCTGATGCTTGGCATCAGACTTAGTGATGTGAGGCTTGCATGCAGCTGCTCAGCCATGGAAACTCATTTCATGAAGCTCCCGTTGCACAGTTTTTGTACTTACATTAATGCCAGTGGAAGCTTGGAACTCTTCAGATATGGAATCAGGAGAGCGTTGGTGACTTTTAACACACCAAGCACCTTAGCAGTCGTTGACCCCGCTCTGTGCCTTTACGTGGTCTTCCACTTCATGGCTGAGTTGCTGTTGTTCCTAATGGTTCCATTTCCCTATAATACCACTTACAGTTGACCATGGAATATCCAGCAGGAATTAAATTTCACGAACCATCTTATTGCTAAGGTGGCATCCTATAGTACCACGCTTGAAGTTACTGAGCTCTTCTGAATGACTCCTTTTGTTTCACAAATGTTTGTAAATGGAGACTGCATGGTTAGGTGCTTGATTTATACACCTGTGGCAATGGGTCTGATTGAAACACCTGAATTCAATAATTACAAGATGTGCCCCAATACTTTTGTCCATATAGTGTATTTAGTTGCTCAAATGCACAGCTTTAGTCCTTATCATGAAAATGTCCACGAAAAGCACTTTAGTCCCCAAAGGTTCTTTTTTTTATTGTGAACAAGATTAATTATATAACGTTCCTACAGGATATATACCCCACAATACCTAACCTTGGAATCCTTAACAAATGGCAGGCTGCACATTGCTGGGACCACTCCTGCTTCTTGTTTTCCACCACTACAAGGGCTGTGCCTGTGAATACCTTAACTAGGGCAGGCTGCTAACTGTTGATACCATACAAAAATCACAACTTGTTCCCAGTTTTCCCCCCTTAAGGGACTGGTCCTGAACAAGTATCTCCCCATTATATTTCTTGACTTGATGGATCAGGATAAATCAGAAGGTGCTTTCACAGAAACCAGACATATCAGAAGAAGAAAATATATGACCCGAATGATTCAAAGTCAAAGTCCATACAGCAAGCTGAGATGTCAGACAGTTTGTTTGGCTTTTTAACTGCTGTAGTCTTTACCTTATTAAGTCAGCTGAGATGTTCTTTTAAAGTATAAGACATTGTAATATATTTTTCCTCATATGACAGTTGTGATGCTTGTAAACTATTACAGATGGCTAACCTGACAACAATGTCAAACATGTGCTTCCAAGTTCACTCCTTTATAGAGTCCTCTGGTGGCTAACTGTGCAAGAATTAACTAAAATCGGGCATCCGATAGATGTCCAATAGTTTTCTTACTTGACAGCAAAGCTACTTTTAGATAAAGTGAACAACATGTTGGCTTCAGGTCCCAAGCACTTATTTTATACCTTTCTTACAAACACACACACATTGAATGCTTTATATTAGCTTAGAGCTTATACAAACTAGCAGTTTTTACTCTTTAGTAGTGTTAGCTTTGGCATTTGAATATCTCCCAATATCCATCTATTTTTTTAATATCCCATTAAACAACTGAAAAGCACTTATTAATTCCTATGAGTTTATTTTCTCATGAGCTTGCTGACAAAACCTTCAGTCCAAAAAGGTACTTGCCTAATTCTAGCTTTCTCTGCAATACAGTTTTGTATACATAATGTATTCACTTAAAAGACGTATCTCATCTTAATAAACCATTATTTCTATATTAACACATCACACAATTTAAATATTATGAATCCTATTTAACAAACTGTAAAAAGCACTATTTTTCAGCCTGGTACAAGTCCCTAGTACTCAAATCCTGCTGAGCTAGCAATGGGCTACCTGCCACCAATGAACTGTACAGATTACTGAAGTGTTCATGTTTTATGCATACCGTAACACGGTTTTCCTTATACTTCATAAAGTGGGATATTTTTCCTCCCTGTACTTTATTAAAACTACAAGTGATTCTCTGGTTTAGTAGATTATGTATTCATGTAGTTAGTTTTACAAAGGTACCGACTTAGCTATGCTGTATTAGCTATGTAGCAGCAAATGGGTGGTAGAAATTTACGAGCATCCCCACATGGTGTCCTGTTCTCCCTGTGTAAAGGAGGCAATAAAACACAGGCAGGAGAACGCATCAATCAATCTTTATTATCTAAGCCTTGCAAGAGGTAACCCTTACAGGAGCACAAGCACCTTATTAGCAAGTGTTACAACGGAGGAGTCAGTACCACGCTCTATTTATGCACTTCACTGATTAGATCACAATTCCAAGGAATTCATTATATAATCAGAAAACCTTTAACATGATTGGTTACATCCAGTTGCTAGTGGGACAAGGCAGAACATTGATACCTTAAATGGTCACAAATAACCTGGTCCTCTAGGCTGACTGGCAGTCCTGTTAACTTAGCAGTATGTGACTTTTTAGGTGTTTTAACTATACTGCGTGCATGACGTGCATGTCTACTTCATTCTGAACCCTTTGCATGAACATACATTTCCTTCTTAGTTCAGTCATAACTGAACAAGAGCACTGATCATGCGTTAAAAGATGGCTTTTTTCTCTTAAGCCTTATAGTTTTCTTTTTTTCCTATAAAGTCTCTTAAAATGCCTTCTCTTAACAACTCAAACCTTTACCATACCAAATATCAAAATAACACCTTCACCCTTAAAGCATAAGCTCAAAAGAATAAGGCTCAGCACAAACACAGAAAATATTGAAGCTGGGTTCCTTTTAAAAGCGCACCTACATCACATGCTAGTTACACATAGAACCAGGGTTCCACCATGAAATACTACAGTGCATTTTTTGGTTAGACAATAATTATGTACAAAAAGTCTATAGTACTATACAATACTAATTACATAAAACCCACATTCTCAAAATGTTTAACAATGATACAACGAAGGGAAGACATATGTCCAGAAACCCAGCGTGAGAAGGGTGGAAGTCTCCAGAGGAAAGTGAGCGAGGAATGTCATTCCAAAGAGATGGATTAAGCCCTGTTGAGGACAGGAAGGAGAAGGGAGAGATTAACGGATCTTGGGTCACTGTGGATGCCATTGGAGGCAGCAGTGAGAAGAGCAGGCTCTGAAGAACTGTCAGTGGTTGCTGAGGAAGAATGCTGGGAAGGGCGCCAAGAAAACCGGTACTCTTGTGACCTCTAGTTTGCTGATTTACTGTTTAGCAGGAGGAAAGAGGACAAGATGTTTGCTGCCAAAAGAGAAAATATAGCTGATTGTCATTTGAAATGTTTCATTTATTGACTCTCAATGTTAGTGTTTTTAAGGACCTATTTATTAATAGATATTCATTTGAATTGCACAATGGCAATTTGGAGTTTTTATCTTTCTTTAATAAACATGTATTTCACGCTCTTTTTTGCAACATAATTATTGTTGTGTCTTCACTTGCCATAGTCCATCCTTGGTTATGACTATCAACAGACAGAAGATGCCCGTGGCTGCTGGCACCTATGTCATTAATATATACTCATTTTTTATAATATGCAGAATTACTGGAGACACTCTGCAAAAACTGATATTATGTGTAATTGAACATAAAAATTGCACAGGCTAAACAAACACAGGATGCCGATATACACATTTGCATTTAGACCTTCACTTTATTTTTATTCTGGTTGTCTCACACTTATTTATTTATTTTTTTTTTTTTAATTTACAGCTCTAAACCACTCCCTGTTTGTAGGTCTGTGAAAATTCTAGAACTGAATCACAGGTCTGGATTGGAATTCATAGACAACTTAATAGCACAATTAAGGATATCTGTTTTTATGCTTAGATTTTTTTTTCTCATTTACAGCATACTGTAATACTGGTCTTCCTAGTGTGATGTATCAACTTGAGTTGTGTTTTGTTAATTTTAATTATTTTTCTTATTTTTACTTTTTTGTTGGTTTTGTAATTATGTATTTCCCTTTTAAATGTGCCACCATTCCATGTGTTTTGTCGGTGAAGCCTTAGGAGGCGAGCCACCACTCACATCACTACTGCTAGGTCAAACAACTGCAGAGTAAGAAATCTGGCAAGTGGTTCATTTTGGTTGTTAACACTAGAATCCCTGAAGCCTACAAAAAAAGTTGTAATCCCAGGCCACCTTAAATGCTTCGCACCTCTCCATTAGCGTCTTTTGTATAGCAAATGTGATGATCAGCACAAGCAGCAAGCAGCCTTCTATTCCATCCCCCACCGCTCAACTCGGGCAAAAAAAATATCCCTGCTCAAGTCTGTTGTATTAGGTAAATAATATATTGCTATTTGGAACACATGCATTTCATGTGTGTTCCATGTCTACAATGATCTGGGTAAATGTACAGTAGGATGACAGGAAATGTTGAACACATACCTAAAACAGAAACTTTTTTCATGTTATACTGTAGTGCTAATGACAAAAGTTTGACATAAAGTGTATAATGTGTCAAGACTGAAGTCCAAATATCAAATAAATACTTTCACAAAAGGTACAACTACAGTATAACAAAACAAATGTGTGTTTATTCAAGAATATAACTGAAGAAAAAGAAATCAGGTTAGGGTACGATGCTGACACGACTGCTTTGGAAGTGCTGTGATAAGAACTGCTGACTCAATCAAGAGATTCTGGACGCTTCCTACATGTACTGTTTTCAGTAGTGAGCTGCTCTTATTGTTACTATTATAGAATAAAAACATAACAGCTGGTGTATAGTACTTGTAAAGGTTAGCGTTGTTTTTTTTTATTTAGTTTTATTCTCTCAGTCACATTCACGCTCCCCACCAAACTGACACTGCTGTTTTCAAATAAAGACGTGCTATAACAGAGGGTGCAAGGGAATTTAAGGTGGCCCAGGATTACAACTTTTTCATAGGCTTCAGGGATTCTAGTGTTAAAAGCCTTTATGTGATTATTTGTTGCCCTTCTGTAGGCAAGTTAGGGGTTGTCAGTTCTCCTCTCCCTTGTATTGCATTGACATTTCTTTATATTTTGAGCTATTGAGCCAGTTGTCTCACTCTGTGCCCAACCAGGCTGAAGTCTGTAGGTAGTTTTATGGGACAAGCTGGTTTGAAGTCATTCTCTTCTGAGCTGGCCAGCGAAGATTTTTGCCTGGTTAAGGTTATTTTTGGAGGCCTCAACCCTCATTTCACCATGTTTATGACTCCTTCTCACAACACCTAACTGCTTTATAACTCCTCTGTTTCATTGTGACATTTTCTCACATTTTTTCTTTAGCTTAGCAACAGATGTTTTCCTAATGTTTCACATTAATAACTAGATACTGCATATTTTTATCAAAGTGATATTGTACTGTAGGCATTTAGAATTTTAGCAGTTGACAGCTCTCTATCAATGTCCAACCTGCTGTTACCTGTCTATCTGGCAGTAGTTTATGAATGTTCTTTCAATTTCATAGATTTCGTAGCTCATCCTGAGCAAACTTTACAATGACGGAATCCAAAACTATTCATCTTTGCTCCTAGGAAGATAGTATAAGTATAAGTTGTATCTTATTGAGCATATCAAGATGCAATGTACAAGAGAATTCTTACCTCATTTTACAACCACTGTAGATGCAGTCAGCTTGCTGGCGACTTTTAATGCAACATCTCAGTTACCTGCTGCAGAGCTGTCATTTAGTCGATAGACTTATTTGGTGGCAGCAACTTGTGGAAAATAGTGCTGTAAATATACAGTCCGTAGTAAGTTTAACCAGTCCAGTGACGAGATAGTGACAATTAGTTGGATGATGTGGGTACCTGTAGGCTCTGGTAGTGATGTGGATAATAACCCCAAAGGTGTTTCTGCATCACAAAACATCCAGCATGTCATAGCAGCACTGCATGGACATCCTGCCACCCACTGAGTGCAAACAGTCAGCAACTGCCAAATGAGTTGTATGCAGCAAGTGTGCAAGAAACATGTTATATTTATGGCACGTATTTCTTCTAAGCCTGCACTTGGCATGGCGCCATACTTCTAGGACTCTCATTGAAATGAAGACTTTTAGTCAAAAAGCTGGTGAAACTAAAGTACTTCAAAACACTGAGGTTGTAGCTTAAAATTCTGCTCATGGTCACACAATGTCAGTAGCAAGTCACTTGACTTGCCTGTGCTCCAATTGGAAAACCAAAAAGAAATCTAACTAGCCAATTGTATCACAAATGTTGTAAGTAAAAAAGTAAATATAAATGCAAACTAAGTTTCTTTACATTTTAAGCAGAGCTTTCATTGATAATAAAAGTGTTGCTTTCTAATACATTTTTTCTCATTTTTATGAGTTTTGATAGCTTTCATTATTTATCATAAATGCACAAACCTATACTCCAGCATCCTGAAAATAAATGGATCGAGTCGTCAATGTGTTAAATAAGCTATTTGATTTTAGGGTTCATTAATTCAAGTCTAGGATTTTGTGTGTCTGAAATTCTACAAAACTGACACAAAAAAAGAAATAAATTAAAATTTGTATTTTTTTTCATCAGAGTTCAATAAGAATTTCCTGAGATGGCAGTTGTTTATTGTCTCACAAGATCTCATATTTTAGTGTCTGAATTTTCTTATCTCACTTATCATGTTGTTCAGCACCAAGCACATTGGTGATTTAAACATTCTGCAGCTGAACTGAGTGTGAATATTATCTATACAGGTACAGCTTGCTTTACAATTCCATTACTGAGCAAGTCTATAATTTTTAATGGTTGATGCTCTATATGGTTTTTAGACTTACAACAAACAAAAAAAGAATGTTAATTTACCTTTTAAATTTTCCCAGATTTCTGCTTTTAAGGGATTGTTACAATTACTTTCTTTGTCTTTTTCTAAAAAGTAACATTTTCATTAAGATGTTATGTTGTGTATATTGTCATGGCACCATTCCCTGGTAATACCAATCATACAAAATTGCACCAACATCCAATATATACTTATTCTTTTATTTTCTATAAAAGTATGAGGGTTCCAATTATACACACACACCGTTTGCACTGAGGGGCTTTTGGCATTATGGTGCCTAAATTATATACTTAAAAATAAACAGACAAAGTAGCGAGGATAACATTTCAAATATTTAAAAGAATTTGTTTATATGATGAAAAACTGATGTTTACACCAATATCACCTAAATAAAACATACAACAATTGGTGGTTTAGGGATTTCTCTAGCTGAAATGTCTTTTTTTCTCTTATGTGATCACAACATAATAACATGAGCGACATGATGCAGTGACATTAGATTAAACGGGGGTCCTCAGATGATACTTCAAGAGGCACAAGTACAGTGTAACAATACTCACAGGTACACTAAGAAATATTGCCTGTGTCAGAGGGGGGGACATTTTTGTACACTGGGTCATTCCATTTCTCTCTTAGGAAAAGAAACATGCAAATATTACATTTAAAGCCCAGCAGATGAACAGGCAATAGGCACCCATTGTTGGCAGTGGGGGCAAGAAGTTAAAAGGCTGTCTGCAGATTGTAGGTATTGGCTGTATTGCAAAGGTGTCACCATTTTGAAGTTTATGGCTGGTTGAGATTTACAAACAATACCATGTGTGATAACAGAACTGCTGCTTCCTTGGAGGATCCTGGATAATCCAGTTACTGATTGTGTCAGGATTGTTTGTGTAAGTATTTGCTGTCTTGCAAAGGAGTTGCCGCTTTGAAGTCTGGCCTTGGAGGATGTCTGTATTTACCTGACTTGGAAATATTGGTTTCTAAACAGCAGATCTGTACTCATTAATGGTTGGTAACAATACATTTTGTTAACTTGTGTTTTCTTTATTTGTTAAACCCAGGAAATTTAGATGTGCCATTGTTTAATCTGGTTGTCTAGAACTGATAATTGCAGGGACTGAAGGAGATTTAATCTCTGGCCAGGAGAAGGCAAAAGAAAAAGGGGGACAGTCCACTGAGAACACAGCCAAGACACTCGGACAGAGCACAGGGGCTCGCAGGCTGACAAGGGTACGTGGCTGGCACGACGTGAGGCACAAGGACGGCAATACTTCCAGGGAGGAAGAGACAGCTCTACAAGGAGACGCCGGTTGTGGGTCCAGCGAGAGAGGGAAGCCGCATGAAAGGACCGAGCAAAGCTGGCAGACAAGAAATAAGGCGTGCCTAGGTCACAGCAACACAAGGAGCTCAGAGTGGAAAAAGGAACGACGAAGAGACACCAACAGGGATTCCACGATTTTGACAAAAACTTCTCTTGGGAAACAAGTGTCAGGTGAACAAGAGTGCATCCGTGGACAGTTGAACAATTAAGTGTTGGGGTAACACTGAGAACAAACTGGACTTTTGCACCACTAAAGGTTGTATCATCCAATTCTTGTTTTTAATGGACTTTTAGAGTGTGGACTGTGTGCTTTTCTTTCTAAAAAAGAAATTTTCTTCATGATACTGTTAGATTTGGTTTCATTCATCTTTTTAATCTACTTATTATTGTCTGGTGTAATAGAAGTTACTGTTGCTTTTCCTGAAATTACTGTTGTGTCTTTCATTGTGTGTTTACTCACCGCCCAATTTAAAGAAGCCTGTGTGCTATTATTGGTAAATTTCAGGAGTTCCCAGTCTCTTAATAAAACTGGGTGGCGTAGTCAGATATTTAAATGGTGTCTAAGTTCGATTACCTGTAAGTGTGACCTGACACCTGTCACACCTGTACTCTAAGTAGCAACCAAAAGTGCACTGCTCAGTAAACTAACATAGGGAGAACATGCAGCAGACTTTGTCGGGGTATGGTAATTGAACACATGATTATTGAATTGTAAAACTGCACATCATGACTCTTCAAAGTTATACTGAAAGCAATACTTACAAATAAAGCATAGCATCGAGTCCTTCATCAAACGTGTCATTCTGAATAGAATTAAAACTATGATCAGAATCTGATTCAAGCTTCGTGCGTAGCTTTGTCGCAGAAGCTGTTTTTTTTTGCCTTTTCCACACAGCTGTGAACTTTAATATAAATGAACAATCACAGACAACTGTACATCATTAGAATAGGATAAAACTCAGCTATCCCACGGTAGTGGACTTTTACGTAGGTGGGATATTTGGAAAATGTAGGTGGGATATTTGATAAAAGCAGATTAACTCAGCTGTGACGTACTGCTTGCCTTGGGGTATATGTGTGCAAATCACATATTTTAATAATGAATGAGAACAGACAACATGGAAACTTACAATTTATTTAAAAGAAGGCATCATTGGGTATATAAAAATATCATTATTGTGTTTGATTGACTTGTGGGTTTACTGCAACGTTCACAAACAACTTCAAAATATGGCTGTGTCCTGCCAGCATGACACCATGTGCATAAATGGCTACCCTAACAGTGCTAAAATAATAAACACAGTGCTGCTGTCTATGGTCAAAGAATGCAAGGTAAGAACCAGGTGAGTACATTGCAGGACACATTCTGAGTCCTGCACACTGAATGAATTTAGACTTGCTAGTCATTGCAACCTTCATGTTTTTGGAAAGTGGGGGAACCTGAAAGAAAACCCATACAGACATGTTAGATCAGTCACTGAAGTAGAAAGTCATTGATTTTTTTTTTGATTGAGCACAAATCTCTCACAAGGTGTTTCCCTTATTTTCATAAAGTTTGGATACCTCTTAATAGTCATACATTAAGTACTGTGCATAGAAACATATTGTACAAGATACACAAAATGGTGGGACATAAGGAAAACACGGAAACAAAAGGAAATTGGTAAAACAATGATAAAACAATCCTTCCATCCATTTTCTGATCTCACTTAATCCTGTGTAGGGTTACCAAGAAGATAGAGCCTATTTTTTTAGCAAGCATAGGGCACAAGGCAGGAACAATCCCTTGGCAAGACTACAGTCCATCAAAGGGTGAACACACAGATACACACACTAGGGCTAGTTTAACATCGCCAGTTTACCTGACCTGTATGTGTTCATAGGATGAAACCAGAGCACCTGGAGGAAGCCCACATGGACACATGAAGACATGGAAACACCATGTAGAGTGAACCTGTGATATGAATCTTGGCCTACTTATTGTGAAGAGGCAGTGCTAACACTGTGCCACCATGCCGCCCAATGATAAAACAATATAAATGATAATTTCTGAGAATTTCCCCCTCCTAAGTTACAGGTGCAGAATATATCCTTCTAGTTTCAATTCATGCTATCATTGGAATTAATGGAGTAATCAGTTTCCACATCACTGGCTGGTACCCAGGAGTATTTCTCAAGACCATAATTCCACAATGCATCAAATACTGTTTTATCAAGAACCCGGAAAGGTCCTTTTCTTGCCAGTGGTCCTCTATCATCTGCAGTTTTCTGGTAGAGTGTTTTCAGAAGTTAGCGTATCTCAGTTACATTGCTACCTTGTTCCTCATTCCTCATCAATTTCTGAGTGATAGGGAGACAGTGGCTACAAGAATATTGGCCAACAGCTTTCTCTAAGTCTTTCGTTGCCCATATATATATATATATTTTTTTTTGCTTACCTATGCTCCATAATTGTAAATGTATTTTTAGAATTAATAAAATAAACAATATCCTATAGTAGTTGACGACTATGTAACACTTTAATTCACATATTTATCATTATTTTTGTTAGTAACTGAAGTAAATAAGAAAAAAACTACTGCATATACATGGCAGTATTCTTAATATTTTTTGCATATTAATATAAAAGTAGACTTCTACTTGTATGCAATTACTGAAACTTTTCTTGACTGCTTCAATTTTGAAAGCTAATTGTTTCCAGGACATATGTTTAAAAGGTCAATATAGGATCTAGTGTTGTCAGGAAATGCAAAGCTCTTCTGATTTATCATATGTGATGTAGAACAATTAATAGAAATTAAGTATTTGCATTTTAATAACATTATTATCATCTGGAAAATGAATCCATTAGTCTTGATTAGTTAGGTACTGGAGTATAGTAAGCTGAGCTTAGTGGTGCATGATAAATGCAAACACAATAAATGTGCTTAGGAATTCAGACTTCTATAAACTACAGTGATACATACAAGTGTGTAAAAAAAGTAGAAAGAATACTAAACAATGTTTTGTTTTTTTATCTGAGCAGTAACAGTAGAATATTGAACAGAGTCAGGATAAATGCTTACTTAGATTTTCAGATAATGTTCCATGTCACACAAAGAAGCTCTATTGATTTGCTATTTACATTATAATTAATCACCCTGAAAAGTATATTGGCAAAGAAATGCACACAAGATAGTTTCTAGTATACATACTCTTTTCAATTTAAAAGCCAAATGAGAAAACAAAATATGCAGTTTAATATCAGTCTCAAGCATGCTTAATGTCAATGTTTGTTTTCAGTAAAACATAATTGTGATATTGCCATGCAGTTGACTAGAACCCTTGTCCAGGGTTGGTTCCTGTTTTGTTCATGAAACTGCCTGGAAACACTGTAATTTTATAGTTCTGAACTGGGCATGTTCACAAAGTGAAGGTTCAGATGGATTACTCGGTAACACTTTAGTTTAAGTATTGCAAAAATGTATCTATTACTCATTTTCTTATGTAACAAGACTTTAATAAAGGCTTCTTTAGGTTTTCACTTTGTTATTATGGAGTTATAGTTGAGGGTGATAAATTGCAAAAAAATATTCTAAGGTTATTGCACTAAATAACATGCAAAAAGTTGTGAGAAACATTAGATAGAATGGCACATGTGTAAGGCTGGCTGCCAAGACAAAGATGTGTGGTATCCCCCAGACAAAGTGCGTAGTTCAGTAGTTCTTTGGTAAACTGTAACCTTTTATAAAATTTAAATTATAATACATTTTTATATTTATGGTAGTAAACAACAAAAATAATTAATATACAAAAGGAATCTAATATAACCCTAAGCACAAAATGATGAACACTCATGACATAGTCCAGCTTTGCAGATGCAGATGATGGTGGTGTAGTTTTAAAATCCCCTGTGAACAGCCACCTGAAAGTTATGTGAAGTTTTGGGAAAAGGACAAGAACATAAACCCAGAGAAAACTGTAATTTGATGGGTGCAATTGTAATCCAATTGTGCATTGAAGCATTGAAACAAAAGGACACCACCGATTGTGATCCTATCAGCTTTATATGACACACTTTTGAAGCTAGCATCCTCATTTTCCACCTTGCAGCCCTTGTGACAACCACCAAAGCTGTCTAGTGATGCAGTACTCCTGAGGTTGCTGGAATATGCAGTTCATTTAAGTAGTGGGGCTACAGCATCATCTGCGGTTTTCCCCAATAGGTCACAAAATGTAATTATTGATGACAAACCTGTGAATAGCTGAAACCCCAAATCACACTGTTGTGAATCACAAGGTCTGACCTGTATAGCCAGCACGTATAAAGCTTGGACAATGCAATTAGGCTCCATTCTAAAAATCTTCAACTAAGTACTAACTGTGAGGAGAGATCATAGATGTAAATTGTAGACTGTATATCCAGTGAGGAGACTCACAATCTCTCAATGATATATTGTTTAATCTGGTTATAAGAGGCTGTATCTGTCATAGAATGACATTATGTGATTCAGCTGACCTCTTTGACTTAATGTATATGGTAGGGACTGGCCTGTTAAAAACAAATGGTATATCTTGGCATTGCCCTGTTTTTTCTGACTTGAAAAATGAAGATCACGACAGTCCAGTGCCAAGTCCTAGCAGTCATATACAGTACTGTACATCAAATAATCTCGCCATAACAAATATGCAGGAACTGATGATCTAAGAATGCTTATTGAAAAATTTAAATTAATGTTTGTTCACCAATATTACATGCAAAAGAATATGTTATTGTTGTTAATTGAACTTATGCAATAATTTTATAACAAATGTAAATTTTGGAGTGCTGAGATAAAATGAATGATGCAAGAATAAAGCTATTACCTGTCTGTTATTATTCAATTTATTATACTAAAAACACCTTTATTTTGTTACAGTAGTATCTGGTAATCTTGATAAAATTATTTAAAAACTACAAATCTTCTCTATATATAATCTTCATTTGGATCTTGATCTTTGTTTGTCTGCGAATTAGAAGAAGAAGCACTAGATGGCAGTAGAGAGACAGCTAAAACATAGGCATTGCATTAAGAATCTCCTCCAGGCTTATACTACTGAAGACTGTAGTACTCCAGTCACACCTCAAAACACAGACATTCAAACTAAACAAATTGTTGTGCTTTAAATTAACTAAAGAGATCTTCATTTAGATCTTGATCTTTGTTTGTCCGTGAATTCCACGCATGCGTAGACCACCTTCCAGTTTAGTATGTTGTTGTTACTCACGGATGTCAACAATGTGCCGGAATAACAAAAGGGGTGGTGGACAGTGTTACGCTGGTTAGCTCCTGAGGCCTGGTTAGAGAATGAGATTGCCGAAGATAAAAGGTACATGCCTACATAACATATGAATGAAAGAAAGACAGTAGGTAAAACGAATGACCAAGTAACAGCACGTTCCGGAAATTATTATTGTTACCTTGTAGCCGGCGAGTGCTGCACGTCTCACAGTTGTACCGTGCCTTGCTCACATGTTAGTGAAGTGATCCCTATTTATGCTTTAAAGAGCCTGGATACCTATGTGTCCCCCTTTTATAACCATTGCTCTGTGTATATTGCCTTACTCTTTGGATTGCCACAAAGCAACCTGCGAGATTGGAGAAAGGTTAAGAAGACACCGTGAGAGGAAACGATAGCGTCGTGAAAACGAGACGGACTGTGAACGGACAGAAGCAGAAATGCTCCCACACCACCACATAATTACTATTTGGACTGTGATTCCTATCGAATCAATGTCCAAGGGTTTTCTTTTGTAATTTTGTTTCCCTTATAAAAAATCATAATGCTGTGCGACGAAGGGCCCAGTTAACGACTGGCAGCCGCGTCTAAACAGGGAGCCCTTCACAGACAACTTTAACACGCGCAACGTAGTTGGGCGCACATGGCTAGTTATATATAATACGCAAACGTGGCTGTTTGTTTGTCTGTCCAGGATTTTAAATCACCTGTAGCTTGCAAACCATTTGAACTATTGACCTGAAATTTGGAGCACATATACTACGTGACGTCTACTATCCACTTTCAGGGTTATTCCGCTTTTTATTGTTATTTTCTTTTATTGCAGAATCAACTCTCTGCAGCAGCCAGCAGGGCAGCCGTGCGGCACATGCATACAGGCGCCATTCTCATCCCTTCACCGTCACTTCCCCTACCTCTTTTTTATCTTAAATCATTCTTGAGACAGGTCGAAGATTTAAGTCCCAGCTTAAGTGAAAAATGATAGTAAACGTACTAATTGCAACACAAACACTGCCTTAATCAGTTTTAACATGAAGAGATGCTGATGAAAGAAGAGAAGAAGTGGGCCGCTAGGGTGGAGAAAAGAAGAGCTGCTCAGGAAGTAGCAAGCGCATCAACCTCTGAGCAAACAATGCTAAACGTACAGAGAAAGAGTTTGAAAACTAGGAATGCTCAAGTGAAGTGTATTCGCTGCACGAATGTGCAGAGCGCCAATACTGGTTTGTATATAATAAGATGTAACTGTTTTCCAAATGCGGTGGGCTGGCGCCCCGCCCGGGGTTTGTTTCCTGCCTTGTGCCCTGTGTTGGCTGGGATTGGCTCCAGCAGACCCCCATGACCCTGTAGTTAGGATATAGCGGGTTGGATAATGGATGGATGGATGGATGTTTTCCAAAAAAATTACAATACCACAAAATTGATGTTGTTAATGGCAATAAAGTACATTGAAAAAACACTTTGACTGAGTTTTTCATGACCTTGTTAGTTCCTGTTCATTGCATAACATTAATTATTACATACTTTATTTGGATTCTGTAACTTTATAAATTAGGGAATTAATCAACATGAATAAGAATATCCATCCATCCCCATTATCAATCAATTAATGTAATTTTAGGTTACAGGTTGCCATAGTCTACTGGTAAACTGACCACCAGAATACAGTTTGCATATTAATTCTTTAACAATATTTTTATTGTATTTTTGTTACAGCAGAATCTTCTCTGAGTATGCATTTTCCATTTTGCATGCAGTGATAGGGACTCCAGTTCTTAGTGATGCATTCAGCACTAGCAAAGAAGTCAAAGAAAAATTGTATAATAAAGTTGAAGCCACAATGGTAAGGTAAAGCACTTATGTTTGACTTTTTCTTTCACCTTTACTGTTTAACTGCCAGTATGGTCTCTAAGGTAAAGTCATGACATAGAGTGACCTAATGGACACTTCAAAACAAATATGTAATTATCTTGCATTTTTGTACTGTAAATATATCTTTCAGACATATAGAAATAAAATAAACATGATGAACAACAAATGAGGACTCAACAACAGAACTGATTCACTCTGTTACCAACACTCTAATGATGAATTATTTTGACTTTGCAGTTATAATCTGTGGTGACTTCAATCATGTAAATTGGAAGGAATAATGACAGACTTCCTACAATATCTTTCATGTGCCAGTCATGGTAACAACAGGCTGGATCTGCTCTATTAAAATGCTAAAGATAAATAATAATAATTATTATTATTAACAGTTATGTAGTGCTTTTCTCACCAATGTGCTTTTCATAGTATCTGAGAAGCCACTTCAACAACCACTAATGTGTAGCATCCACCTGGATGATTCAACAGTAATTTTTACACCAGTATGCTCACAACATATTAGCTACCAGTAACGGCGCACTGCATGAATACACTTGACTTGAGAATTCATAGTTTTCATACTCTTTCTCTGTATGTTTAGCATTCGTTTTTTTAGAGGTTGATGCGCTTGCTGCCTCCTGAGCAGCTCTTCTTTTCTCCACCCTAGCAGGCCCGCTTCTTCTCTTTTTTGTCCGCATCTTTTCTCGTTAAAACTGATTAAGTCAGTGTTTGTATTGCAATTACTTAGTATGTTTTCCTTAATTTTTCACTTAAGCTGGAACTTAAGTCTTCAATCTGCCTCAAGAATGATTTAAGATATGAAGAGGTAGGGGAAGTGACGGCGAAGGTGGTAGGGATGAGATCGGCACCCATATGCATGCTCTGCATAGCCACCCTGCTGGCCGCTGCCAAGATTTGATTCTACAATAAAATAAAAAGAGGAATAACCTTGGAGGTCAATCATCACTCTGAAAGCAGATAGTAGACATCACGTAGTATATGTGTACCAAATCTCAGGTCAATAGATCAAATGGTTTGTGAGCTACAGGTGATTTAAAATTCTGGACAGACAAGCGGACAGCCACAGTAGCATATTATATAAGAAGATTAGGTGGTGAAGTGGTAAGAGAGAGAGAGAAATAATTTGAGACTGGGGATGATTAGGGAGCCAGAATGACTAGGCCATGGTGAGCAATTTAGCAATGGGCATCAGGATACATCATGCTCTTTATGAAGTATACCCAAGGATCTTTTATGACCACAGAGAGTCTTGGACCTTAGTTTTACATCTTATCCAAAGGATGGCACCATTTTTACAGCACAGTGTCCCCATCACTGCACTGGGACATTGGGATCCACATTCAGACCACATCTTTTCCTCACCAAGCTTTTCCGAGATGGTCTTCCAAATACTAGTCGGGCCTGAACATGTTTAGCTTCAAATGGATGACCTCTTCTAAAGTGGATGTGATATCGCTGCCGAAAAGATGCCTTTAACTGTAAACCTGTGGCACTGCTGGGCAGACCTGACCACAATCTAATCCTTCTTATTCTTGCCTTCATGCCTGATATTGGATGGCAAACTGTTGCCACTGGAATAGTAATGAAGTGGACCCTGGAGGGTGAAATGACACTGAATGAGTATTTCCACAACACAGAATGGGAAATGATGTATAAATCACATGGTGACAATATTAAGAATCTCAGTCGCTGCATTATAGACTGTGTTATCTTCTGTTTCAACACTACTGTATCCTTGAAAGGTAAAAAATGTCTGTATGAATTTGTAAAGTGCTTCTGACTGTGCCTGCCTTTTTTACTAAAATATTCTGTATCATTTCCCCCAATACATTACCAAGTGAATTATGAGATAATGACAATTAACACTTTATTTTGTTCTCAGTAAGAATTTATAAATAAGAAGTTTCTATTTAGGTATAGACATTTGGCAGTTGTCTGCAACTCACAATCAGCAAGAACAAGGAACTGGTTATTGACTTGTTTTGCACCAAAGAGCCCCTACATTTGGTTACTATTCAGACTTTGGACATGGAGGTGGTACAGATATCTGGGATGGAGCTATATAAGAAAAGGTTGGGTAGTGTTGTCATTACAGGGTGGTTTGGAAAAAAGAAATTATTATGAACAAGTGTAGTTTAAAAGACAGTATAATTTCTGTCTCTTATTCTGTTCCCTAAATTCTTGGGTGTAACATTCCTTCAATGCCAGTTGCACCCTTAAACGTGCAAATAAGCCAGTACGCAAAAAACAAGAACAGCATGTCTCAAAAGATAAAGGGAAGTAGGCCTAACCACAAAGATGACAAATAACTGTATTTTGGGTGAACTTTATATGTGAAGAAGTAATCTTTAAAATGCACGCTTTAAGGAAGAGTCTTATGGCTCATTAATAATCAAAAATGCTTGCTTAAATTTTAAGCTAGAAGTGATGCTTTATCTAAACTATATGTCTGTTACTTAGGGTGTTGGCATGATGTATACACGACAGCTGACTTATAAAAGTCTGTAAGAAAAGAGGAACGAGAGATTCTGCTGGCGCTGAGTCCTGAGCTGATAGGCGCTGCAGAGGTCTCTCTACTCACCAAGAATCATAAAGAAGAAAGGTGTGTATTGATTCAACAAACTGTGTCTATCCTCTGCTGTCTTCTCTCTTTGAACCCGCGTCCACAGTTTTCTGGCGCCCAACGTGGGGCAGAGATGGACGGTCAGTCCCTCGAGCGGGATCGTCCAGAGGACCGGTAAAAGGACCGACTCCGGCCAGGTTGGAAGGACCAGCTCCGGCAAACTTTAGGACTGGCCTGCCTTGGACGAAGTCCTGCGTGAGAGACTGTCGTCCTCCTCCGATATGAATTGACGGGTTCAGAGAGAACACTGGGAGATTCCCTGGCAGAACTGGAACTTGGTGAGTAGACTGGGGGATCCCCGAAGCCAGTTGTGGGAGGGAATATATGTCGAGGACAGTTTGCTGTGGCTGAGCAATACTTGGGTCCCTCAGTAAAAAGTGCAAGTGGAATCTCAGATTCCCAAGGGAAAGCACAAGAGAATAAAAGGGCTGCCCTTGGCTAGGTCTCGCACCATCTCCAACAGGTTAACCTGTGACAGACTCCATCAGCGGTTACCAGCTAGGAGGCTACATTGCTAAGGGATTGGCATTGACCTGTCAAATATCCCGGACTTGGGCCAAACAGACTGTCAGCCCGCTAAAGCTACGAAATCACCACAGTATTGATCCGGGAGAGGTGTGAGCCAGAGGGTGGACCCAAAGGGGAAAAGTCGAAAGGGGGTTCACCTCGTAAATTAGTAGAAAGAAAAACTGGATTAGATTTTAAAAAGGCATGTTAGAAGTGGAATAAACAAAGTGGGAGAAGATGGCCAGTGGATGGCACTGGAGACATTTCAGAAATCCAGGAAGATATTGTGCCGTAACACGCAGGGTTGTTGCAATAGGGGACTTTACCGGATTGATATGTTTGATAGATGGGAACTAGTTATTAAAGACCGCACCTTAGAGGCAGCCCAGAAGAGAAATTAAACACTTTCCGCTGAAATTAAAACACGTAAAGAAAAAGAAGAGATGTTATTAGCCATGCGAAAGACTAAGACAGAGCCAGACCCAGAAAACAGGCGAAGGAAATCAGATAAGAAGGATCCCCTTTACCCAATTATTCACTCCCCACCTCCTTATCAACCCCCACCTTCTCCTTCCCTTCCAAATGCCCCATCGGCACCTCCAGTAACTGATGATTCACCCCAGACACATGCTTCACTCCACTCCCCGATTTCTGGCCATACTAGAAGCCAAACCTTGCGATCACACAACAGCATGACCCTGATGCAGCAGCAGGACCCAATAATCCCACTACTGTAATGATACACCGTAACTAGGACATCCAGGAATTAAAAGATGTAGTGGCCAAATTACCTGAACCCAAAGGGGTTGGTGGTTTAAAGTTTGTGGAACAGCTCCAACAGCTCGATGATATGTACAAGCCCAACGCCGTTGAGTGGACCCAGGTCCTGCGTAGAAAATTGGGAACCACCTGGGCTACTGTTAGTCATGGTCAGCGTGCGGGTGGCAATCCGTGGCAGTGGGACCAAAGCCTGCAGAGAACTGCCGATGAGGACGCCAATTTCCAAGCACAGTGGGAACTGGTAAAGACTGAAATAGCAAAGAAATATAAGAAAGGGACAGATTGGTCCCTACTCTCAACTGTAAAGCAACGTAAAGATGAGACTGTTGATGAGTGGCCACACCGGATTCAAGACCACAAGGCTAATCATTCCGGCCTGGAGGCTCTGGAAGAACGAAACCGAGCAGCTGTTCCACCTTTTGTGTCTGGTCTCCGCAGTGATATTCAAAATAAAGTCCACACCTCCTACATTGGGAAGTAAAAAGACATGCAGAACATGCTGAGAGACAATCTAAACAAAAGGAATCCGAGGCTCAGACCAAGTTATTAGCTGCACAATTACAGTATTTTTCTGGAGGCGCCGATAATGGAAGGGGCAGAGGGGGAAGAGGACAAGGAATCTTTAACTGAGGTAGAGGCTGTGGAAGGGGCCCTGGGTTCCAGTCTTCCAACTCATATGAAGGCCCTTCCAGTTTTCAAGGCCCTTTCTCATATGTTTGCTTTGGCTGTGGTGAACCTGGACATTTCAGGCGTGACTGCCCGGACAGGCATCCACTTCCGCCACCCCCTCTCCCCAAGCCCAATGACACTCCTTGGTCCTAGGAAATCATAGGGACCCCCAGCTGTTCCTCGCAGTTTCCTTTACTCACTTGTCATTCTGAAACTGATACTTTATTGACTTTTATTATCAATGGAAAGGAAACTGCCTTCCTTGTGGACACTGGGGCCATGCACTCCACTTTGTCACAAGTGGAGGTCCCCGCCTCGAAGGACACTGTACAAGTACACACAGCCTCAGGACAACCTCACACTCTTCTGGTTTCTAAGCCTTTGCAAGTCCAGCTCAACCTTGACAGCTCTCCATTGACTCATCGTTTTCTTTTGAACCATTTGTGTTCAGTAAATCTTCTCGGAAGTGATCTCATGACAAAACTGTCTGTTCCCATTTCATTAACTGAACAAGGGTTCTACTGCTCCATCCCACAGCTCCTCTGCCTATCAATTCAGAAACACCGTCCTTCCTTTGCGGCCTGGACCTTGGACATTTCCCCACACACCCTTCTTCTCAAAGCCTTACATTCCTTCCTCTCATGCCTTTTCCCTCACCTACAGACCCCAGACACTGTACATTGCACTGCCCAATATTTCCCTAATGAAGTTGATATGCCCTGGTTAGAGTCTTTCCTTTCCTCTGGAACATGTCCTGAAACACTTTATGTCCCCTGTGTTTTCATTTCCTCCTCAAAAGCGGCGGCCTCCGTACACCTTACATCTACTCAGAATAACTTTTATTTGGAAGGGTCAGTTCCCCATATCTCTCTGGCTAAGGCTCCTTCCATTAAATGGGTTGAGTTAGGTCCATGGGTAGAGCAATGTATTGATAGGACTGATTGGCTATATGTTGCACCTGGTGTTTTTGACACCCCAGATCACCTTGTGACTAAGGTTTTACTTCAGATCGACCTGCGTTTTGTCCGCTCCCTCTGTCACTTTCCACTATCTATTTGCTCGCTACAAACTGATTCGTTTCCATGGCTCTCCTGTATTCCTGACTCTCTCTGGTCACAGGGGAAAAATGACTTCAGCAGGATCGCTAATTGTGAACCCCTAGTGGTTTTCCCCAAATCATCTTTCTGCCCTCGCCGTGCACAATATCCTCTCTCTCCTGAGGCTGAACTCGGAATTGCAGCTGTACATAAAGAGCATGATGAAAGAGGGGCTATAATCCCTATCAAATATTTGCCTGTAAACTCTTCTATTCTGCCTGTAAAAAGGCTGATGCCTCTTGGCGGTTTGTCCAAGACCTCAGACAAATTAATTCTGCTATTTTTCCTAGCGCATCGATTGTCCCTAATCCTTCCACTATTCTTTCTACGATTCCCGCGACAGATCATTACTTCTCTGTAATTGACTTAGCAAATGCTTTCTTTTCTATTCCTGTACATCCTGATTCTCAGTTTTGGTTTGCTTTCACTTTTCAAAACCGCTGTTGGACATGGACCGTTATGCCACAAGGTTATACAAAGGCTCCTTGTGTATACGGTCAAGTGCTTGCACAGAATTTAGAAGGATTTTGGCCAAACAGAGGAAGTGTGTTAATACAATATGTGGATGATTTGATGCTGTGCAGTGACACAGAAGATGTATGCACGCAAGATACTGAATTGCTCTTGGGATATCTTGCAGAAAATGGACACAAGGTGTCCAAGGCGAAGCTTCAGCTAGTTCAGATGACTGTTAAATATCTGGGTCATGACATAACATGTGGTACCAGAGCTCTATCCAATGATCGCATAAATACCATCCAAAATCTTTCCAGACCTGTCACAAAATAACAGGTTATGTCTGTATTGGGCATTCTTGGTTACTGTCAACAATGGATTCTAAATTTCTCTGAAAGAGCACAGCCTTTACAAAATCTTGCTAACACCGCTGACCTTCCTCTTTCTGGTCAGATACAGTGGAATGAGCAGGCTGAGAAGGCTCTATGTGATTTAAAAAGTGCATTACTTTCTGCACCAGCTTTACGACTCCCTAACTATTCTCATCCATTCACTCTGTTTATGGACGAAAAAGGGGGATATATGAATGCAGTACTGACTCAGCTCCATGGAGAAAAACAAAGGCCAATAGCCTATTTTTCAAAAAAATTGGATCCAGTGGCTAAGGGACTTCCAACCTGTCTCAGAGCAGATGCAGCCACAACAGAAGCCGTGCTAGCCAGTATAGATATAGTGCTCATGAGCCACCTAACAGTAAAAGTGCCTCACGCCTTACACTCCATTTTAGTACAGGCCAAAACTTCACATCTCACTACTGCTAGGGCAATACACTATCAAAATATACTTTGTACTCTGTCAAATGTCACAATTGAAAGATGCTCCACTTTAAACCCAGCCACACTTCTTCCCACTGAAGAAGAAGGGGAGCCACATGACTGTCATGATGAAATCACAAAGGTAACAAAACCAAGACCTGACCTGAAGGAAACTCCATTAGAAACAGGGGAAATACTTTACGTAGATGGATGTTCTTTGCGATTGGATAATGGAGTGCCCTCAACCAGCTATGCAGTGGTTAAAGGTGACCACTTACTGGAGGCAAATCGAATCTCTTCAAGCTTAAGCGCACAAGCAGCTGAATTAATTGCCCTCATCCGAGCATGCCAGCTATCTGAGGGAAAAAGCATTACCATCTACACAGACTCCAGATATGCTTTCGGGGTCTGCCATGATCATGGAGCATTGTGGAAATTGAGGGGATTCAAGACCAGTACTGGCAAGTCCATCCAACATCAAAAATTAGTAGAATCCTTCTTAGAAGCCATAACAAAACCATCCCAATTGGCAATAGTCAAATGCCAAGCTCATACTGGGAAACAAGATCCCAACAGCCAAGGAAATGAACGGGCTGACTACTTTGCCAAACAAGCTGCCTATAATAAAACACCAGTCTCTTTATTCCAACAGAAAGATGACAAAGACCCTGATAATCATATTATCTCTTTACAGAGCGCAGCCATGGGCAGAGAAAAGAGAAAATGGACCAAAGAAGGATTCCTCTCTAATGGGGTCTGTCCCCTTAAGAAAAATAACAAACCTTTCCTCCCAAGTTCGAACATCTCCAAATGGACTTCATTGAACTAACGCCATCTAAGGGCTACCGTTACTGCTTGGTTATTGTCGATGTGTTCTCCCGATGGGTGGAAGCTTTTCCTTCTAAACATGCAGATGCCAAAACTGTGGCAAAAACATTAATAAAAGAAATCATCCCAAGATGGGGAATACCACAGAAACTGCAGACTGATAAAGGTACCCATTTTGTGAATTCTGTAATAAATGAATTGACTACTTGGCTCCAGATAGATGTACATCATTACTGCAAATACCATCCCCAAAGTGGAGATATTGTAGAAAGGTGCAATGGCACCCTAAAATCAAAATTGGCAAAAATCTGTGAGCAGACAAACTTGACTTGGCCAGACGCTCTACTCATGGCTTTGATGGGGTTGAGAGGAAGGACACATCGGCAGTTGGGACTATCGCCATTTGAAATTTTAACTGGACGTCCCATGTCCGTTGGCATGGTTATTTGAAATGTCACTCTGCATACTGTGGACAATGATCTTCTCTCCAGTCTTACAGGTCTCCGAGCCTCCCTGAAGGAAGTCCACAAGCAGGTTAATCAGGCCTGGAGAACCAGTCTTCCATCAAAGGACTCCCCGATTCCCCTGGGAACCTGGATCCTGGTTAGAGATACTTGAAGGAAGCACTGGCATCAGCCTCACTGGAGGGGACCATTCCAAGTGCTGCTATCAACACCACACGCAGTTAAGGTCAAAGGACTGCCTGTCTGGATACACACCTCACATTGCAAGAAATGGCACTCTTGACTCTATTACTGATTTACAGTACCTCACCTTCCCGTTAACGTCCACCCTGGTTGCCTTGACTTTTCCCCTTGGAACCACCACCTCAATCCAGGTTGATTTTTGTTCCATCGTTGACTGTGGTTCCAGACGTCAATTCCAATGGGTCTGGTCCGATAAATATGTTTGCGTAACATCCTCCATGACTGGCGGAGGTAGCTATTCAAGGGGAGGCAGCTACTTGGGAGGGGGATATGTGGACACCTCTGATGACTGGTGCAATCTGTGGACGTTGGTATTTGCTAATATTGGAACACATGACTGAGGTTATGAACCATGGCAGGCTCGTTTTTCTATAATTAAGGGTCATAATAATGACAAATGCTCAGAAAATAATTGTAATCCACTTGTAATAACGCTGAAAGATCCTTCTTTGCATGACTCGAGTATATACGTTTTAGGGGCTTACGTCTTAGGCACCGATCCCCTTGGGCAGTTTAGTATTCAGATAACCAATCCCCCTCTCCCTACAACTCTTACAACTCCCTCCTCTTCCTCTAATACCACTCCCATTGTTCCTCCTGCCCCTCCTACCCAACCGCCCCTTCAACCGATTACTTATATAAATATCATCACCCTTTCCTCTACATTCTCCATAGAAACCGGATACGGTGACCAGAACCGATGGCTGCAGTGGGTCCTCTGTTCTGCACGACAGGTAAACCAATCCAACTGTTATGCATGCACCACTGCACGCCCTCACCTTGCCATTACCCCATTTCCCTTAACTGACCCCTCAGACCCCACTGGCCTTCCCTGCTTGCTTTACCTATTTACCACCGCCTTCCCTCCAACGGATCCCAAATGTAATACCTTAAATACCCTTTTTCCCCCATTTCAACCACTGACTCCCACTATGTTCCGTGCATATGCTGCCAATTACACCTGTTTTACCCATTCTTCCACTAATACCCCACTGTCTTTCTTGGTAATGTTCCCTCTCACTGGTGCAACATTACATATAATGTGACCATGCTCAACAATACCTCTACAGATGGGCCCCTGTCCTCTTATAATATCTCTCTAGCTTGGTTTATCTCCCATCACTGTCCCCATGAAGATGTATGGTGGATGTGCAAACCTTCTCAGCTTCTTGGTATACTTCCACTTGACTGGTCTGGCTCTTGTGCCTTAGTCCAGCTAATCATGCCCTTCCATCTACTCCCACTCGAAGGACTAGTCCCTTCCCTCACCTCTCATTATCACCATCGTATTCGCCGCACCCTCCAGTCAGTGGCTAATTTCTCTCTTCATGGTCCCACCGTTTATTTTGATAGCATTGGAATTCCTAGGGGAGTTCCCAATCAATACAAAGCCCAAAGGTGGCTGCTGGGTTTGAATCTCTGATTTCAGCAATCACTATCAACAAAAACGTTGACTGGATAAATTATCTTTATTATAATCAACAGCGGTTCCTTAATTTCTCAAAAGAAGCAGTTGAGGAAATACACGAACAGCTCGATAAAACCTCCCTTATGATATGGCAGAATAGACTTGCCTTAGATATGCTTTTAGCTGAAAAGGGTGGCATGTGTGCCATGTTTGGAGACACATGCTGCACCTATATTCCCAACAACACTGCCCCTGATGGCTCAATTACTCAAACCCTTGCTGGCCTGACTGCTCTCTCCCTCGAATTAGCAGAAAATTCAGGCATTAATCACCCATGGGATGAATGGTTCTCCTCTGCTTTTGGCTCCTGGGGAGACTGGTTCAAGTCGATCTTCGTATCTCTTTTAGTTGTTTTAACTATACTCGTTCTCATTGGATGCTGTCTCATCCCTCTTATCCACTACCTTTTTCAAAAATATTTCACAGCATCCATTACTACAGCCTACTTTCTACACACTGAACGAATACAGCTTCTTTCTCCTTCCCTGCCTGATTCACATCAGTTCCTCGATCAGGAGGATTCTGAGTGACCTACAGTACATCTTTTGTTCAAAAGGGGGGAATTGTGGAAAAAAGAAATTATTATGAACAAAGATGTAGTTTAAAAGACAGTATAATTTCTGTCTCTTATTCTGTTCCCTAAATTCTTGGGTGTAACATTCCTTCAATGCCAGTTGCACCCTTGAACGTGAAAATAAGCAAGTACGCAGAAAACAAGAACAGCATGTCTTAAAAGATAAAGGGAAGTAGGCCTAACCACAAAGATGACAAATAGCTGTATTTTGGGCAAACTTTATATGTGAAGAAGTAATCTTTAAAATGCACGCTTTAAGGAAGAGTCTTATGACTCATTAATACTCAAAAATGCTTGCTTAAATTTTAAGCTAGAAGTGATGCTTTATCTAAGCTATATGTCTGTTACTTAGGGTGTTGGCATGATGTATATGTGACAGCTGACTTATAAAAGTCTGTAAGAAAAGAGGAACGAAAGATTCTGCTGGTGCTGAGTCCTGAGCTGACAGGCGCTGTGGAGGTCTCTCTACTCACCAAAAATCATTAAGAATAAAGGTGTGTATTGATTCAACAAACTGTGTCTATCCTCTGCTGTCTTCTCTCTTTGAACCCGCGTCCACAGTGGGTACTGTCGTCATTACTTATTCTATGATTCTGTGATAGTCTGTGTGATTTTCTATGCTGTGGTGTGTCGGGCCAATAACATCAGTACAAGAGAGGCCGATCAAATTGGCAAGCTAAATAAGAAGACAGGCTCAGTTATAGAATGCACTAGAAGCCAGGTAGAGGTAGCAGTGAAAGAGAGAATGAAGACAAACTGAGTGTCATTATTAACGACGCTGTACATTCTCTCTCTGAAAAACTAGCATTGAGAACTTTTATCCAATGAATGATTCAACAGACGTGTGTCAAGAAAAGCTAATTGGCTCCATTATACCTAGAGTATTACGGCTTTATAGTGCCTCGCTGTGACTCCTTTTTGAAATTCTGTTGTACATTTCAGAAGGTGTTTTTGTTGTTGTTTGTTCTATTTTTTTCTTAAGCCTTTTCTAAAAGCTAAATTTTTCCCCTTTGGACAGATATAACCATATATCTATCTAAGAGATTCAGAATATATATACAAATGAGTTTGTGATGTGTCATCAGTTCTCATTGTAGTAGATTGTACTTCAGCAATTGCACATATATTTATCTCTTATTACTGTTAAGGCTATATTTTTAAGTATAGAAAATTTAAAGTATGAGAATTATTTTAAAAATAACCAAAAAATGTGATTGTGCCAGCTTACACCCTTAAAAATACATTTGCTAGGTTATTTCATTGTCACTCACTGCTGAGAGGAATCCAGAAAACTAATTAAAGCACTTTTATGCTTAATCAGCTTGTTCTACAACCTGTGAAGAATGAGTGCTATTAAAGCAGCATCTGAGATCATGGTATGCAAATTTGGTCAAATAGTCAAGTGAATAGGTTTGCTGTCTGCTAATTCTACTAAACATATGGGTGCTGCATCACACCTGTTCCTTGTTCAGCGAAGAACAAGGTTATAAGTTATGTATAATTTAAAATAACCTTTAATTCTGAAACTGTGCAAAAATATTCATTTTAATAGTATCTTGTTTCATTATGCATTCAGAAACCTGCATTCAGCCTTAAACAGTGCAGATTATTATTTATTTATGAGTTTTTTTTTATTCAAAACTATGGCAGAAGAGTACATTTCTTCTCTTTCTTTTTTAAGTGTTTATAAAACAAGAATCCTAATTGCAATCCACTAATGATTAAGAAAATGAAAAATCTATTTAACAGACGCCAAAAAGCAGTTGCATGCTGTGGCAAGGGGTCTGTAGTAATTAACTTAATGAATAGGGATGATTTAGGATCATATTTTAAGGAACATGTTATTATAATGTGCAAGAAGAATACTACAGTATATTAAAAATCAGTTTCTGACGTTTTCTGCCAATGATGCTGTTGGTTTACTAGTCACTCTACATCCCCATCCTCACCAAACTCTGGGTAAGTGACCTAATGAATGAGATCAGAGCTGTAAGTAGCCCAAATAAGGTTCCTTTGCACAACTGCTGGGATCTCTCCATGACAGAGTAGGAGCTTGGCAATACTGGGAGACCTCTGAGTAGAGAATCTACTTCTCTGGTTTGGAAGGATCCAGTTGGTTATTTTGTTAGGATACCATCTGGACACCTCCTTTAGAAGAGAATCAAGATCCCATCCACTGGAAAACACTGAGAAGTACACACTGGAGAGACATATCTACTGTTACTGGGAGCATGTGGGTATTCTCCAAGAACGGTTTGAAGTGGTTGCTGGGGATAGGAAGGCATGGTCAGTCCAGCTCAGCCTATTGCTACAATGGCCCTCACTTAGAAGAGTAGAAAGTGAATAATAATGATACTGATGTTGTGTTGACACTTCCAAATTACGGGTGTTATATAATTAGGACTTATAATCATGTACTGAACATTTAAACTGAGACTACTAAGCTTGCAAACACAATCACATTTGTAAAAGTCTAATTCCTTCTCTCCAATTGGAAATGATAGTGACCTGTTGGTCACTAACAGATGACAGTTGTTTGTTCAAATGCCACATTAACATGCTCAGAAAAAAATAAGGTACATAGGCAGCGGCTCAATGAGCATAATTGTGCTTAATATCTTAAACCTGAATAGTTGCTGAAGTTAAAATAACTTAAATATATGTTATAGTTGGCAAATATTTGCAAATGTCAAAACAGCAAAATGTTCCTTTTATAAAGGTCTGACCACAGTTCTAAAAATAGAAAATATTTAAATAAATTATCAATAAATATGCAGAACACCGCACAGGGAAACATTACCATATTAAGAATGAGGGACAGAATGAAAAATCTAAAGAAAATTAGTACTAAGAGGTATATTAAGGTAAAAACATGATTCTCCTTTTGTATTAAAAGAAGGACTGTCCAGCTGTCCTAACGGAGATGAGAAAACCAAAACTTAAATCTGATTGCATTCCTGGATGAAATAAATCTCTCCAAATCCACTGCTTTTGACATAAGCAAAGTCAAAATTGTGCTAATTTCTCCTTCCTTTGTATCTTACAGTTTTCTGTGACATACACTGTGTGACAGATTGGGGGTGCTATCGCTCCCTTGAACCCCTGTCCACGACTCCAGACACCAGGTAAAAGTCCAATAGTTGACTTTATTAAACCTCCACAGTGCACAAAGCACCCTTTCCTCCACTATACTCATACAAATCACAAATAATCCACAATAAATCAATCCTCCACTCCCAGGCGCGTTGCACCCTTCCACCCAGCTCAGCTCGCCCTCTGGGAGCTCCCACAATCCTTTTAAATACCCTGACCCGGAAGCGTTCTAATCCCCAGTCCATGTGACTCTCAATCACTTCCGGGTCAGGTAAAAAGTCATTTTCTTCACCCCGGAAGCACGTCATTCCCCTTGTCCACGTGTGCTTCCGGGGCATAGGGAAAATACCCATTATTCCTCCCTGCAGCGTCTCCTAGTGGCCCCCACAGCATCCAGCAGGGCTGCGTATAAAAACTACAATGTCCATGATGCCCTGCTGGTCTTCTGGGGACCTCCATACTGCAAGGAGGGCTCCACCTGGTGGCTTGAAGGTATTGGCTGGGATAAAGGGCCGGCCATTCACCACAGTATTCCCTTCCCAGCGACGAATTATAATTTGGAGCGGCCTGCCCCGAGAGGGAAGTCTTCCTCCAAGAGGACGTTCCGGTCGAGCCTTGACTGATCCATATATCTTGTTCCCTGGAGAATCTAGGGGGAATATTAGTCCAAATTGACAGCTTGTCCCCTCCAAGGACAGTTTCGCCAAATGTGGCCCAACCTTCGGCATCCGTAGCACTGCCTCTGTCCTCCTGGTATTCTCCCCCGCGGGACTGAAAACAATTGGGAAATGTTAGGTCCGCCTCTTTTCTTGCTGGGAAAGAAACCCCTGCTGCCTCTAACGGTGCTCTCTCTCCTTTTCGTTTCTTGTCAGGAGACCCCCGTTTGATTTTCGGGATCTCCTGTTTCATCTGGGGCTTATCCACAGTCTGAGTCTCTCTATGAGATAAAGAGAGACTCTTTACTGTCTGCACCCCTTTAGTTTTATAAATGACTGGTGGCGGCGTCTTTAGGACTGTCTCGCTCCGGGAGCCAGCACTATCCAGCTGCCCCGGCACGATCGATCCTTCCTCCGACCGGTCTGTCATCGTACCGACCTCACTTGTAGGGTACGCCATGTATTGGCACCTGCTACTTATTAAACGCGGGCCCAGATCACACCGCGTCCCTTCATTATGTACAATACGGGTCTCGCTTACCTGTATCGCCGCATTATTCATTACGGGAGGCTCCCCACCAAATCGCCGCACGTAGGCCCTCACCTTCTCCAATGGCTCTCTGGCTGCAGCTCCCAACTCCTCAATAATTTTCCCAATGGTCTTCAGGACCTGTAAAAAATTTACTACGGGCTCGATAAGTTTCTTGAGTTCCCGCAAATTAACATTATTTACTTCAGCCGGCAGAAGACTCACTTCCTCGTTTGCCTTATTTGCCGGCCGGGAGCCAATGAGCACACCCGCTTCTGGCACGTGCTCTGTCGGGTCTCGCGGAGGCTTCTGGGATTTGGAGTTCTCCGAGGCAGAGGATCGGGTCGCTTCTTTCAGCGGACTGCAGTCTGTCTTTTTTAATTTATCGACATCCCGAACAGCCATTTCCCCACCCTCCTTACCTTTTCGCGGGGTGAGCGGTGCTTCGCTCGCCTCCCCCTTCCCCTTCGGAATGTCCAAGTCCTTTTCTTCGGGCTTGAAGTGCAAACAGAGGGACACGGACCTCCTCCTTCCCAGAAAGCACCGGGTTTGCTGCTGTGTCCCTCGTCGGCTGCCGTCATGAGGAAGCCAGGTGCTCTGGCTTCGACAGGAGCGTGCCATCGTCATCGGGGCAGTCTTCTTTTTCTCGCGGAGCCTCCAGGTGATCATCTCCGAGGTACATGCACGGAACAAAGTGAGTTATTACAAACGGGTTTTCGATATCGTTCCCAGCACGTACCTAAGAGCAATCGTTGGTTCCTGGAGGTTTCTCCTGACTTGTAAGGCCGCTCCGTGACTCCTCCCAAGTGTCGGCCATTGCACACAAAGCTCTTCCACTGGCGTTGTCGCTCTGCTTGCCCTTCCTCTTCCCCATTTTGGACTTGGATTTTTCGGGGTTTGCTGATGATGTGGCGAGTCCTGATGCCGTAGTTTTTTCGGGGTTCTCTGCCCACAGAAATTTTATATTCAGGTTCTCCGCAATAGACGCTGGAGTATCCTGCCGACTACGCCACTGTGACAGATAGGGGGCACTATCGCTCCCTTGAACCCCTGTCCACGACTCCAGACACCAGGTAAAAGTCCAATAGTTGACTTTATTAAACCTCCACAGTGCACAAAGCACCCTCTCCTCCACTATACTCATACAAATCACAAATAATCCACAATAAATCAATCCTCCACTCCCAGACGCGTTGCCACCCTTCCACCCAGCTCAGCTCGCCCTCTGGGAGCTCCCACAATCCTTTTAAATACCCTGACCCAGAAGCGTTCTAATCCCCAGTCCATGTGATTCTCAATCACTTCCGGGTCAGGTAAAAAGTCCTTTTCTTCACCCCGGAAGCACGTCATTCCCTTTGACCACGTGTGCTTCCGCAGCGTAGGGAAAATACCCATTATTCCTCCCTGCAGTGTCTCTTAGTGGCCCCCATGGCATCCAGCAGGGCTGCATATAAAAACTACAATGTCCATTAATAGACCTGTCCATTAATAGACCTGATCAAATTCACAATGATAAATATGCAAAAATTCAAGTTATCAGACAGAATATACCTCTTCACAGAACTGTATATACAAAAACTTAATGTAATAAATTCTCAAAAAAGCCAACATGTAACATGTTTCACACATTCTTGTTAAGCTTTTTTTTTTAAATAATAGCAGACAAAACGGACAAAAAAAGTAAAAATATTAACAGTAAAAAATGTCTGACTTTTGCTCATATGCTACAACCACATAGAAATTTTAATAAAAGAATATTCCTTTGCTGATCGCTTCAGCTTGAGTTGACGAACAGATGGCCGGACATTCTCCTTCAGGATTTTTTGGTAGACAGTAGAATTCATGGTTCCATCTATCACAGCAAGCCTTCCAGGTCCTGAAGCAGCAAAACAACCCCAGACCATCACACTACCACCACCATATTTTACTGTTGGTATGATGTTCTTTTTCTGAAATGCTGTGTTCCTTTTACGCCAGATGTAACGGGACATTTGCCTTCCAAAAAGTTCAACTTTTGTCTCATCAGCCAACAAGGTATTTTCCCAAAAGTCTTGGCAATCATTGAGATGTTTCTTAGCAAAATTGAGACGAGCCCTAATGTTCTTTTTGCTTAACAGTGGTTTGCGTCTTGGAAATCTGCCATGCAGGCCATTATTGCCCAGTTCTTATGGTGGAGTCGTGAACACTGACCTTAATTGAGGCAAGTGAGGCCTGCAGTTCTTTAGACGTTGTCCTGGGGTCTTTTGTGACCTCTCGGATGAGTCGTCTCTGCGCTCTTGGGGTAATTTTGGTCGGCCGGCCACTCCTGGGAAGGTTCACCACTGTTCCATGTTTTTGCCATTTGTGGATAATGGCTCTCACTGTGGTTCGCTGGAGTCCCAAAGCTTTAGAAATGGCTTTATAACCTTTACCAGACTGATAGATCTCAATTACTTCTGTTCTCATTTGTTCCTGAATTTCTTTGGATCTTGGCATGATGTCTAGCTTTTGAGGTGCTTTTGGTCTACTTCTCTGTGTCAGGCAGCTCCTATTTAAGTGATTTCTTGATTGAAACAGGTGTGGCAGTAATCAGGCCTCGGGGTGGCTACGGAAATTGAACTCAGGTGTGATACACCACAGTTAGGTTATTTTTTAACAAGGGGGCAATTACTTTTTCACACAGGGCCATGTAGGTTTGGATTTTTTTTTTCTCCCTAAATAATAAAAACCATCATTTAAAAACTGCATTTTGTGTTTACTTGTGTTATATTTGACTAATGGTTACATGTGTTTGATGATCAGAAACATTTTGTGTGACAAACATGCAAAAGAATAAGAAATCAGGAAGGGGGCAAATAGTTTTTCACACCACACTGTACATATCTAGCTGGGATACCACTCTACAGGGAGAACAAAATAGATGGAGCATCCCAACCAGGGTAAGTAATGGACTCTTCCCCAGTCAGAAGACCACATAGATGGGATAAAGGAAGACTGCCTCCCACACGCAGGTCATTCCCCCATACATTGTGTAGCAGCATCCTTTATGGTGAACCTTGTTATGGTCTCCTGCTTGAAAGCAAGGGAGTTGTGGTTCCACTAGACTGCCCTAATGGATTCCATAAGAGCAGCTAGGGAAAGCTGTGAGGAACTGAAGGCTCAGGCTCCACCTAACCTGAATGTGATTTTCAGAGGCAAGCATTTGGCACCAAAAGTACTTTGGGGATGGAGCTTCAAAGGAAGCCCTCCACTTTACCCAGGAAGTTTGAGTCAGGAGAGGAAATGGACTACACTTGCCTAGAAAGAGAGGGGTGAAATTACATTATGGTGCTGAGAGTGTGGAAAGGAAGCTTGTAAAGGTGTTTTGTAAAATAAAAAATACTTGCTTTGAAATCAAGTCTTGTATCTGAAGTATGGAGTTCTGCAGCTCTCCCTAGTGGTCATAATATAT
>JANRMT010062819.1:19325754-19361848 GCA_026402145.1 Polypterus bichir lapradei | reverse complement strand
ATCCCATTGAGCACGTCTGGGACCTGTTGGATCGCAGGGTGAGGGCTAGGGCCATTCCCCCCCAGAAATGTCCAGGAACTTGCAGGTGCCTTGGTGGAAGAGTGGGGTAACATCTCACAGCAAGAACTGACAAATCTGGTCCAGTCCATGAGGAGGAGATGCACTGCAGTACTTCAAGCAGCTGGTGGCCACACCAGATACTGACTGGTACTTTTGATTTTGAGCCTCCCTTCATTCAGGGACACATTGTGAAACATTTTTAGTTTATGTCTTATGGTGTTGACTCTTTTAGTGTTCATACAAATATTTACACATTAAGTCTACTGAAAGTAAAAACAGTTGAAAGTCAGAGGACGTTTCTTTTTTTGCTGAGTATATATTCTCTATACAAAAGATAAGGTAACATTGTACATGTGTGTTGTCTCAGCAACAAATAAGGTTTGAATACATTTATGGTACTAGACAAATTAGATATCTGTTGGTATTATGGAACTGTAACTATGGAAACCTCATTTGTAATTAAACAGAAATTTAGATGTCTCAATGGTGATTTCATCAGTGTGCAAATGAGAATAAAATGCAAATTTTGCAGAGTTAAAGCAGAATGAGTAACCTTACTTTCATAATAATTACATTTTGTAGGGCTCTGTACCCTCTCTTATTTCACTTAGTTTAATCTGTTTCTCTAATTTTTTTAAAGAATGATGTTTTCATTATACTTACATTTTGCATTATTTATATACAGTATACTTCATAACATGCTTAGCAAATACAAATATATTTTCTTTAGCATACTACAAATTAAAACATCTTAAGTTTGAAATTATACTTTTGCCATCAGTACTTTGTATAATCCCAGGCAGGCAAAGAAAGCCAAAATGATTAAATTGGTTTGGTAGAATTAACCGTTGATTGGCAGAATGTATTTATGCATAATAGTACTCTAAACAATTCCCTCAAATCAATCTTACAGTATTAGTAAGGATGAGAGGAATGTTCAAGAGCAGCAGTGAAATAAAGGAGACTATAGAAAAAATAAAAAATAGTTAAAAGCATAAACATTTCAAAAACGAACATTTTCTCACTACTTTTCATTTGACCATGTCCAAATTGTAATCTGAAAATGGTGGGAAATGGAATGTTGCTTTGAACTTCAGAAACTGCTTTGGTTACCACATTATTTAAAGGAATTTACACCTGTGTTGTGACACTATGAAAGAAAACCAATGGCCAGTAGATGATAATTGGTAATAACAATGGCTAGACACTCATTTGGGGAATACACTGACTAATGAAGCAGTTGGTGGACAGCTGTGACTACAAGTTGATTTTTGTGTACAAAAAGAAAGGCATAAGAAATAAAAACTGGCATTACATGTTTAATTTAAAGAGAGGCACTGTAGGTGGGTGGGTAATACAGAACACAGAGGATGAATTTTAAATACAGTAAAATCTTGCATCTGATCCTATATCCCTTTTCACACAGCAAACACATGATGGTTGCTTCTTATCCAGTCTATATCAATAGGTGCAGTATATTCAGCAATACTCTCTCTGCATTAGCAGAGATTAGAATTGGAGACTCAAAGATGGATAGCCCAGAATATCTGGTTCTAGAATCTGTAACTGTGTGACCATTTTCATCATTGTTTAACATTTCTCTTGTTTTGAAGGTGACAATATCTCATCATCATTGAGGGATGAATGGCTTTATGGAGTTTTTGATGGCTGTGTCAAGCTTATATCCATTGTAAGTCACGTGCCACAGAGAGTATAGTGCCTTGCCACCTCACTCTGGCTATGTAAGACTTATTACTTATTACTCTAGCATTGGATTCATTTCTGAAAAAGAAAAAAAAAGACACTTCCTGGGGACTTATACTAATTAGTGTAAAAGAAAAGGTGTTAGTGACATTTTTGCAATGTTATTTTTGATGTACAATTTTCTTTATTGTTTTGGCTTTGTTAGCTTTTTGGTTCTCAGACCCCAAGTCTGTTTTCATCACAATTTTATCAGCTCTTTTTATTTACATCTCTTGGTACTGCCTGCATTCATAAAATTCCATTTAGACCACTAATTGTTCTTTGGGTGTTTACAACAGTAAAAAGAATTCTTGCCACCTGCCCCTATTGTTGTTTATCCACTGTAAAGTGTTGCTGAGGCACCTTCAGTTTGGCCATGCATAAACACTTCATCGTTAGAAAATTACAGGGGCTCTTGCATTGGCATTTTGGACACTCATCTTGGTTAAGTTACGGGACACTGTATAAAGCTATATAAGCCTCTTGGTTGGGAACTTTATTTTGAAGAAATCATTTATCCATATACTAGCAGCAGGAAATGGAACAGAAAGTGGAACTTTATTGAACCAAGTTCACACTTAGTGTTTTTGGTTGCTTCACTCTTGATGTTACCGTCAGACCTTCTAGTTACCAATACACAGAAGAATAAACTTTATAAGACACAATAAACAATACATTATTCTACAATTGCCCTATTTTATCCAGAGTATAATCTGTGTTTTAGTGTATTCAATATAGGGAAAATCCCAAAGAATAGATATTAATTAAAGCATCTGTTTTGAATAGCAGCAACTCATCCAGCTTAGAAGGGATAAGAGAGAGCAGCCATTTACACTGTATTACTAAAAACAGCTCTTATTTTAAACCAGATTGTTTAATGGAATCTTGGAAAGTGTGAGGATGCCTGAGGAGTGGAGAAGAAGTGTACTGGCGCCAATAATTAAGAATAAGGGAGATGTGCAGAGCTGTAGTAACTACACAGGGATAACATTGATGAGCCACACCATGAAGTTATGGGAAAGAGTAGTTGAAGCTAGGTTAAGATGGTTTAATGCCAAGAAAGAGCACCACAGATTCAATGTTTGGTCTGAGGGTGTTGATGGAGAAGTACAGAGAAGGCCAGAAGGAGTTACATTGTGTCTTTGTGGACCTGGAGAAAGCATATGACAAGAGTGCCTTGAGAGGAGCTGTGGTATTGTATGAGGAAGTTGGGAGTGGCAGAGAAGTACGTAAGAGTTGTACAGGATATGTACAAGGGAAGTGTGACTGTGGTGACGGATGCATTCAACGTAGAGGTAGGATTACATCAGGGATCGGCTCTGAGCCCTTTCTTATTTGCAATGGTGAAGGACAGGTTGACAGATGAGAATAGACAGGAGCCCCCATAGACTAGGATGTTTGCTGATGACACTGTGATCTGTAGCAATAGTAAGGAGCAGGTTGAGAAGAACCTGGAGAGGTGGGGATATACTCTGGAGAGGAGAGGAATGAAGGTCAGTAGGAACAAGACAGGATACATGTGTGTGAATGAGAGGGAAGTCAGTGGAATGGTGAGGATGCAGGCAGTAGAGTTGGCGAAGGTGTATGAGTTTAAATACTTGGGATCAACTGTACAGAGTAATGGGAAATGTGGAAGAGAAGTGAAAAAGAAAGTGCAGGCAGGGTGGAATGGGTGGAGAAGAGTGTCAGGAATAATTTGTGACTGATAATTATCAGCAAGAGTGAAAGGGACGGTCTACAGGACGGTAGTGAGACCAGCTATGTTATATGGGTTGGAGATGGTGGCACTAACCAGAAAGTATCTGACAGAGTTGGAGATGGCAGAGATATAGAAGTTAAGGTTTGCATAGGGTGTGATGAGGATGGACAGGATTAGAAATAAGTACATTAGAGGGTCGGCTCAGGTTGGACAGTTTGGAAACAATGTCAGAGAGGCGAGATTGCGTTGGTTTGGACATGTGCAATGGAGAGATGCTGTGTATATTGGGAAAAGGATGCTAAGAATGGAGCTGCCAGGCAAAAGAAAAAGAGGAAGGCCTAAGAGAAGGCTTATGAATGTGGTGAGAGAGGACACACTGGTGATGGGTGTAACAGAGAAAGATGTAGAGAACAGGAAGATATGGAACAAGATGATCTGCTGTGGCAACCCCTAACGGAAGCAGCCAAAAGAAGAAAAAGACTAAAAACAGCTCTTCTACAAAGTTTAGTCAGTTAAATCAATACAGAATAAAGCTGCCAAAAAGAATGGCATAATTTACCACCAGAAAAATCTTATCTGTTCTTGTCAGTATGGAAAGGGGTTTGTTTAAATCATCAGTTGCATGACAAATGAGATCAGCCAGAGACAGAAATAGAATCACAATGGTGACTGCCTATCATTGCATAAGTCTCCCTTAAGCCTTGACAATTGTCCAACATTTACTGGTCACCCCATCATAAACCAGTCTGTTTACTTTCCATTCTATTTTATCAAAGTGATTTGTTGTATTTCTTAAGCCTCTGTTTTCTTCTTTTTGTCTCATGGTGGAATGCATATTAACACCAGATTTATTTCTTTTCATGTAACATCCTTAGCTAGCTCCCTTTGTGAGTGTGGTCTTGGAGTAGATGACCAAATGTCTTACAATTTGTAGGGCAAGAAACCCCATCAGGGAGTTTTGTTGTTACAAACAGCTATGACTTTTACTTACAGAAGGTACCATGTCAGGATGGACCTGCTTCAGTGCTTTGCATTCATGGATGAAGTAACTTTTCTTCTTGGACGTTCTACTCTTTTCTTGCACTTGGGTAGTGATTTCTAACTAGTAACAGACTTCTGTACCTTGGTAATATTAATATATTTGGATACACCTTTTTTATATTGATTATGAAGCAAAAGCTGTCTCTAGTTATTCTTCCAATTCAAATTATATTTTTATATATCTTGTGCATAATTTTTCAATATCTCCTATTTATTTCTGTTATTCTATTTCTCATTCCTTCACCACTCAACAGCCCATTCATTTATAATACTTTACCACTATGTTTAGGATATTGTTTAATTTGTTCCATATTCATTTGTTAAATGTTCATTTTTTCATTTTTAGGAAGCCTAGACCAAAAAAGCTGTAAGTATGTCTTGGCTTTTATATTATTATGAATGTTATTAAATTTGTCCATCTGCATTTCTGGTAGCTGAACAAAGCTGAACAGATTCATTTCTGTTATACTTATTTCATATTCAAAATGACCAGGTGTGCAGTGAATCTTAGAAATACAGTATATTGATGGAAAAAAAGAAGCATGGTATTTCCTGAATTGAGAAAAATATAATAATAGCTTGTGTGCTATGACAAAAAGTACTCAGTTTGTTTTATCCCAACAACCTGCCATAAACTTTGAGTATTTTAAATTACCAAGCACATAAAATTACTTTAGATAAACTTTTAACCAGATACATTACATTGGAACAATACTTGGTGAGGTAACCTGGTTGGAATAAAAACCTGAAGCTACAGGGTTCTCCAGGACTAGTGTTGCGAACCACTGCTTCAGATTAAAGTGTACATGTACATAATCAAAATAAACCATATTTCAAATTCTATTTTATAAGTTTCATAGTACGTACACATCTATTTACAGTATAAGTCCAGCACATTATATAGCAATAACATATAATTTGTTGCTCCTAAGTTATGAAAAATATATTCTGAGATTTTTCATTTAAAAAAGGTAGCTATACTCACTCATCATGGCTGTATTATGACAATAATAACCATATAAACCTACAACCGACATCCATCCGTCCAATTTGCAAACCAGTCTTTCTTGGGCATGCTCGCAGGGCCACAGGAGCCTATCCCAGCAAACATTAGGGGCAAAGCAGGAAAGATCCCTGGACAGGGCGCTAGTACATCATAGGGTCAATACACAGGCACACAAACACCTACTACAGCCAATTTAACATCACTGATTCATGTAACCTGCATGTCTTTGGGAGAAAAGGAAAATCCACAAAAAACATGAGAAGCAAATGCAAACCCACGCATATAACCTTTATAATATGAAAAATGATATATCATTTAAAACAATACACGTTTTTTAATCCAAATTCTAGTTGGCCTTGGTTGGCCACACAAGAGCATTCTGTAAGGACATGTTCACAATTTTATTGAGATTAAAGACTTCTGAAAACTGGTCTTTTGTATGTTGAAGCTATTCAATCAAAACATTCATACAAATTTTGAATAACTAGGTAATTAAGTAATTTAAAAAATGTTCAAATTTAAATGTTAAAAAAAAGTTAATATGTATTAACCCTCCCTTTGTCTGTTTTTATCTTTATTTTGAGAAAATGCAACTTCTAACATCAGTTCAGTTAGCATAGTCATTAGTGCAATGTGATTATTCATTTATGGCATCAAAACTGTGCTGTAGGCAGCAGCCTGAGGAATGGGAGCCTACAACATAGCGATTATTCTTTCAACAAATAAAAAAATGCTCCTGGGAAGACTGTTAGAATAGATGCAGAAGAGAATGTTCATTATTTACAATAATATGCCTTATGCTGGACTAGTAAATCATCTAGGGTTGACTTAGGCCTTGTACCCATTGCCCATGTATCAATTATTTAGCAGACATCTTTACTCTTTATGACTAGCAGCCTACTATGACCAAATTAAACTAAGGATCTGTCAGCCACCCATGGCATAGTGGTACTTAATGAATTAAATCTACACTTAAACTGCAGTACAGACATTAAGTACTTCACAACACTGTTTGTACCTATTTTGGCACAGTGATAACACCATCACTGAAGATAACAGTTCTGATCATTTAGGTTGCTTATGTGTCAGTTTCTGAGTAGGTGGGTCATTTGAGGACTGATGCATATTGTAAAACCCAATTGTTGTGATAAACAAGAAGTATTTTAAGAAGTGTGACTATCAAAACCATAGAACTATAATGATCACTTTCCCTTTCTGTATGTAATGAGTGTGTATGTGGGGGACACCCAGAGAAGGCCGGGTGGTCTCTAGGCCTCTGAATCCCTAGAGATTTATGCTCCCTAATGTCCTTGATACCTGGTGTTTTTGTTTTCCTCTCTTCCTTTGCCTACCTGACCATAGTATTTGTTTATTAAACTGGACATTTACAGACTTGTTCTTACAGTCTTAAATGAACATTAATAAACAATTTCTGTTTTGTTCTTTACTTTCATTTTTGTAGCCCTTTTTGATATATTTATTATTATTATAGCAAAGCACCTAAGCTGCTTATATTATAAATAAGAGTTGTTGCCTGCTTGTTGAAAGACAATGTTTGCTCAGTGCTGCTAAATTCCCTGAAAAATATCTGGTTTTTAATAGAATATGCATTACTGCTAAAAGTTTCACATTATACTTCATTGCTTAAAAACCAATATAAGTTTTTAGACTTTCAAAGCATTTTACAGTTCCAAATTTCACTGGACAACATTTACTTGCCATGACTGAGCATGCGTAGAGGGTGTTGTGTGTGCTGGTGGCCATCAGGCTTGGCTGATCTGTCCACCATCCATTTCTGTTTTAACTTGATTAAAAAATCCATTTAGTGGTGAGGTGTTGTTTTGTTATTTTTTTATTTTTTTTGTTTTTGTTTTTGGCCTAGACTTGTAACAGAACTACATATGGCAGTGAAATATGTTTGTATTCAATAAGATATTTTTTATGTATAAATGTGATGCCTTGTGCCCTCAACCAATGGGCACCATCTGCTGCTGGAGCTACTATGGACTAAGATTAACCAGTGGCAAGTGAAGACAGGTAGACAGTTGCTGAGTATCCAAACAATGGACTTTTTATTAATGTGCAGAAGTGCAATGCAAATAAATATGTCATTTTAAAATCATGCGTTGTGTTGGTTTTACCGGTGTTCCCAGAAGGAGATGTTTTATCTCGCAGGACACCCTGGATATCATCGAGAGGAGTCGCAGCACACGGCTCAATGGCAACTCTGGTCTATATATAACGGTTACTGAGAATAACGGCTGTGAGGGCTCTGAGGGCAGATAAAGAGGCGTTTGTTAGAGGAATCTGTGAGCAAGTGACACACCATCTTTGTTCTAGCGACCCACGTCCTGCTTACAGAGGAATCAAAGCATTACACACATCAGAATCTGTTCCTCGGAGAGTCGCAGTCAGGGCAGCAGATGGAACGGTCCTTATGCATGACACTGTAGTTGTGACCCGCTGGGCTGGCTGCTTTGATCAGTTGTTCAAAGCTGATCCTCCAGCTAGGACGTTGGATATCTCTGGGTCCACGGTTATGATCCTCCAATTAGCTGTGAACCACCCAATCTCACTGAGATTGCACAGGTGGTGAACCAGCTGAGGGGAGGAAAGGCTGCAGGGAGCTGGGGTATCCAGGGTAAACTTCTCCAGGCTGGTGGTAAGGCTGTGCTCCTGGCATTGCAAGCAATATTTGCTTCCACTTAGGAGACTGGCATCATCCCAACTGACTGGAAAATGGGACTTGTCGTCCCTATCTGGAAAGGGAAGGGTGATCACCTGGATTGCGGCAACTACAGGGGGATAACATTACTGTCTGTGCCGGGTAAGGTCCTTGCTAGGGCCGTCCTCAATAGAATCTGTGATAACTTGCTCACCTACCAGCAACCGGAACGGTCTGGTTTTATGCCTAAGAAGTCTACCATCTACCGCATCCTGGCACTGAGGGTTCTCATGGAGCGCAAACGCAAATATTGGCAGAGTTTCTTTGCAGCCTTTGTCGATTTTCGTAAAGCGTTCGACTCAGTTGATCAAGCTGCCCTGTGGAACATCCTGAGAGTTCACGGGATCCCCTTGAGGTTGCTGGATATCATGGCCGGCCTGTACACTGATACTGTGAGTGCTGTGCAGAGTGGAGGCAGAACCTCTGTGTTTTTCCCAGTTGATTCTGAGGTTCGTCAGGGGTGTGTTCTTGCTCGTCCTCTGTTCAATTGTTGTATGGACTGGGTGTTGGGCAAGGTCGTGGGGTCCAGCGGCTGTGGGGCATCTGTTGGTGAAGAAAGATTCACGGATCTTGACTTTGCTGACGATGCTGTGATCTTCACGGAATCAATTGAGGCTCTGATCGGGGCACTCAAGAAACTGAGCGAGGAGTCTGAGTGTCTGGGATTGCAAGTGTCCTGGATAAAAACCAAGATCCAGGCCTTTAATGACCTCTTGGGCACAACCATCAGTAGTGTGTCTGTCTGCGGAGAGAATGTCAACCTTGTCGAGAGGTTTACTTACCTTGGCAGTGACATTCATGTCTCTGGTGACTTTTCCTATGAAGTCAGTAGACGGAGTGGGAGAGAATGGGGGGTCATGAGGTCGCTGGAAAGGGCTGTGTGGAGCTCCCAATATCTATGCAAAAGGACGAAGGTCCAAGACTTTAGAGTTCTGGTGCTTCCTGTCTTGCTATATGGTTGCGAGACATGCACACTATCTATCCAGTGACCCGAGATGAAGACTGGACTCTTTTGGTACTGTGTCTGGGTACCATTGGTTTGACTTTGTGTCAAATGAGCGGTTGGTCAAGGAGTCCCGAATGAGGCACATAACCTGCATTTTGAGGGAGCATCAATTACAGCACTATGGCCATGAGGCACGTTTCCCTGAGGGTGATCCAGCTTTTAAGTTCCTCATTGTTGGGGACCCGAGTGGTTGGACCAGGCCAAGGAGTCACCCACATAACACCTGGCTGCAGCAGATAGAGGGTCATTTCTCGAGAGTGGGACTGGACCGCATGTCTGCCTTGGGGGTTGCCAAATGGGATCCCAAGTTGTTTCGTCATGTACTGGGTGCGGCAACGCACTGTACAGTGCATGCTCCCCAACTTGACTTGACTTGAGATAAAAGCTCAAGAACATTATCATGGAGAATCACCACCGGGAGGTTTTTAATTAAAAGGTAACACTTTAGTTACTGCAAAAATGCATCTATCACTCATTTACTATTATGTAACAAGACCTTAACAAATAGTTTTCTGGTTTCTCATATCACTTACAAAGCATCAGTGTGTATTTGTCTTTTCAGTGTGGCATACTAAAAAAACTTCACTTTGGAGTGGTCCAAGGTGGCTTAACGGAGACATATTTGTGTTCATATTACATGTTTAGTATGAGACTTATGAATCCTTTATATTAACAAGTAATTTTACCATCATGTCAATATGCCACACTGCACAGAGATGACTAAACTGTCTGCTGATGTTTTATGAGACCAAAAGAAGCCTTTTTTGGAGGTTTAGTTACATAAAAGTAAATAAGTAATAGATGCATTTTTGCAGCACCTAAACTAAAATGTTCAACAAATGTTATCTTCAAGATAGCAGGTAAAGATCCCAGGAACATTCTCACATATCTCCCATCACCACATCGCCACCTAAGTACATTCCTTCCAGAAACGAAGCCTCTCACTTCAGGCATGCCTTTGATCTTTCACTGCTCCTCCATAAATTAAATGAACAGGTCTGGATCCTCACTGTAACCATGGCTTCTCTGCTACAGGACACCAACTCTGTCCCATGTGCTTCCACTCCATCCTCCTCTCTCTGTGCTCTCCTCATGTCAACTGATCAACCCTTACTTCTCATCTGCCAGCACTCAGCCTTCCTTATAAACCATAGAACTACCATCTATACTCGTGGATAAGTTCTCCCGTGGATAAGTCAGGACTTGATTTTACCGTATAATTTCTGGTATTTTATAATGTCGGTCGTATAAGTCGAATGTGAAAAACTCATCCTATTGCTCCAAGACATTATGATATGCTAACGCCCACCTGAGAGAGAGAACCACGAAGCAAACTGCCTTTTTTTCTATGTATTGTGTCTACATGACCACACGGTAATACCTGAACTATTCCAAAGCAGCGTTTGCACTGATTTGTTTTTTTTTGTATCTCACACGCTCATACGCCTTTATCGTAAGAGTATCTCTTATTTATGATGGAGCGTTCGATCAGAAGAAAATATGAAGTTGGTTTTAAATTTTAAATTAAAAGTAGTTGAAGAAGTGAAGGGCGGCACGGTGGCGCAGTGGGTAGCACTGCTGCCTCACAGTTAGGAGACCCGGGTTCGCTTCCCGAGTCCTCTCTGCGTGGAGTTTGCATGTTTTCCCTGTGTCTGCGTGGGTTTCCTCTGGGCACTCTGGTTTGATCCCACAGTCATGTAGGTTAGGTGCATTGGCGATTCTAAATTGTCCCTAGTGTGTGTGCACCCTGCGGTGGGCTGGCGCCCTTCCGGAGTTTGTTTCCTGCCTTGCGCTCCAGCAGACTCCCGTGACCCTGTAGTTAGGATATAGCAGGTTGGATAATGGATGGATGGATGAAGTAGCGAAAGAAATTGGTAACTGTGCTGCTGTAACAAACGTCGATGTGTCTGAGAAACTGATGTGAGATTGGAGGAGGCAAGAAGATGTGAAAAAAAAATGTAAGTGTTGCATTTTTGAACGGACGTATAAGTCGGGGGCTGATTTTATGATCGATTTTTCAGGTTTCAAGATCCCACTTATATGTGACTATATATAGTAACTACGCTCACACCTTTGTCAATTACTCAGACCCACGGGATTGCACTCCAACCAGCCCTGGTTAATCAGGTGCAGCTGCCTTACCTCATTTAGTACGAGGCATGGGATATCACACTGCATCTTTGCTACCATGTTTCATTTTTCTTTTTTAATTTAAATGAAGAATTAATGTGGTGGCAGTCAAGAGAACTATGATCTTTGAGGCAATCATAGGAATAGAAGACCATAAGAGATATTTAAAGTGGAGGTTCCAGAACTTGTTTTTGGTGGTAGGATTATAGGAAGCAGATTGTAAAATACTGTATATGCCTGGTAGAATGAACAATCAATATTTTTTTCATGGGTATGTTAGCAGTAATGAGGAATTCATTAACAGAAACTGAGGAAAAGAATTTTGTTGGTGAACCTTGGATCACTGTAAAGACCTTCTTTCCAAATGACTCATGACCAAGGTTAACATCTAGTGGTGAGATTTCTACTGTTGCTGGGATTACTTTTATTTTTTAAACCTTAAGCCTGCAACTGGATGAACAAATTTAACGTAGTGCTTTTGAAGTCACTCTTTAAACTGGGACTTTGTTTTGTGTTGTGTGTTTGTAATTCTATATAACTTGATGTTTTGTTAATTTCAGTTATGGAACATCCATCCATCCATCCATTATCCAACCCACTATATCCTAACTACAGGGTCACGGGGGTCTGCTGGAGACAATCCCAGCCAAGACAGGGTGCAAGGCAGGAAACAAACCCCGGGCAGGGTGCCAGCCCACCGCAGAGTTATGGAACAATAATAGTACATTGCGCTTAAGTACATTATTTCTCAGACACAGAGTGTAACCGGTGCCAAAGTCATGTGGACAAATATGAGCACCTTACCTTTTTTATTTTTAAAGCCCTCTTCTTGAGACTTTTTATGTAGCGCCTAGGGGTCATGTTAACATTACAGACTGATTTCATGTTTTCCATATTTTTTCTTTGCTTTGGTTTACCTCATATTTCTGTAATGAGAATGTCAGGGTGATAAAATCAAATGAAGATAATGGGTTACATTATACTTATTTTACACCTCATAAGCCTTAATTAAAGAAAAACTAGTTCAAGGGCAGCATGTGTGTATCTTGGGGTTGGGGGAATGAACCTGGTCATTGTCTATATCTTGTCTCATTGACCTACAATTTAAGACAAATGTTGAACTGTGGCAGAGTGGGTCCTGAACCTTCACTTTTGCTCCACCAGTCTAGGTCAGTGACTGCATTCCAGTTATAGGTTGTGACCAGATGGCGTTCCCAGAGACAAATGAAGCCACAAACTATTGCAAAAATATATAAAAAAAAGGGTTTATTTCAAAATATCATGTTAACTATAATTAATTAAGTTAAGATTAATTCTTCTTAGTCTGGGTATTCTACATATTTTCCAAACTTTCTGACATGAGTATATTCAGAAGCAAAAACAAAAAACTCACACCCTCTACTTGCTGATATGTTTAGAAGGAAACTCTCTGGAAGACTTTAGTAAGATTTCACTTTATGTTGATATTTCCTTTACTATTACAGAAGAGCAGCTTCTTGATGTGCATGTACTGTATACTCTGTGAAGCCCACAGTACCAGTCCTCCACTGATTTTGCTTCTCAAAGAGTTCAGCTTGGTTGTTTAATTTGGTATAAAGTTAAAAGCACACCCTTTGTTTTTGCAGCCTTATAGATTAAATGACAGTTTGTTTGCCATGTCAGAGAAAAAGGGCAAGGAAATCTTGGTTACAAACCAAACACCTTTTTATCACTTTATCTGCTTGGCAGCACTCCTGTTGTTCATTGTTTATACCACTCATACCAGAAATTAATCTGATTTGCAGTCAACCAAATTAATGGGCAGAACACCCCTTGTGTGTAACTACTGCCCTGGAAAACGGTTGAAGGAATATGCACAAAAGAGAATTTTGGCAGGCACCCTGATGTTCAAGGAAAAAATAATTAATATTTATATGTAGAAGTTTCACAGGCTGTTTTGACATGTTATTTTATTGTATTTGCACAATGTTGTTTGATTTATGAAGCATAAAGCAATTGCATACTGCTTCGAGAAAGATACTTTTCTTTCATTGAGCTACTAAGGGCATATTCAGTACTTATTTTCTAAAATGTCAAGTATTCTTGCAGTATTACTTCATTCATTAAAACCTTATTTCCAAAAGAAGAGAAAAAAGTACTGAATGCAAAGAAATATATAAGATGTGTGTCTGCCAGGAGGTACTTTTCAAGCCAAGAAGCCAGAAATTTCAAAATGTCTCTAATACCAGACATACCAGAAAAAATTTAGATGGCAGCAATTGGGTTCTACAGAACCTCTGTTACTGTTATATTGTCATTTTGGAGTGGAAAATTGTAAGTGCCACTATAAAAAGAAATATCCTTCTGGTCTGTCTTCATCTGGAGTGGTTAACAGAATTGGGGCTATTAGGTAAATAACTTTCCAACCTGTAGCAGACTCTCAAAAAGCGTTTTGTCCTTTTCTGGTGACAAGCGAAAACTGACCTTCCTTCCTGCGAGATTTTCAGTGCTGTGTCCTATCAATTGTCCTTTTTGAAAGTCACAGGTGAGGCTTTAGGTCATCTAAAGTTCACAATCCCCTTTCCCTCTGTGCTCCCAGTATATTTTACATAAAGAGGTACAGCAAACTGTGAAAGACATTTTAAACTTGTATTTATTTGTTATATAATTCTATTTTTCTTATAAAGGAGTGACATCAAAAGTCAATAAACATAGAGATGAAAATTGGAAACCTCACAGAAGAGAGCTGACAAATCATATCTTGAGCACTATGACTCTTATACACTGTAAAGTGGATTCTCTGCCATATTAGATATTAATTATACTGAATATTCCTCATGTTATATTCAATTCCGCCTTTCATTTTTAATGCAAGTTCAACATCCCATTTCTAATAACTACAAGCTAGTTACTGTATATTGATAGATAGATAGATACTTTATTAATCCCAAGAGGAAATTCACATAATCCAGCAGCAGAATACTGATACAAAAAAACAATATTAAATTAAATAGTAATAAAAATGAAAAATGAAAAAAATAAAAATAAAAAAGCAGACAATAACTTTGAGTAATGTTAACATTTACTCCTCCGGGTGGAATTGAAGAGTCGCATAGTGTGGGGGAGGAACGATCTCCTCAGTCTGTCAGTGGAGCAAGACAGTGACAAAAGTCTGTTACTGAAGCTACTCCTCTGCCTGGAGATGACACTGTTCAGTGGATGCAGTGGATTCTTCATGATTGACAGGAGTTTGCTTAGTGCCCGTCGCTCTGCCACAGATGTTAAACTGTCCAACTTTACTCCTACAATAGAGCCTGCCTTCTTAACAAGTTTGTCCAGCCATGAGGCGTCTTTCATCTTTATGCTGCCTCCCCAGCACACCACCGCGTAGAAGAGGGCACTTGCAACAACCGTCTGGTAGAACATCTGCAGCATCTTATTGCAGATGTTGAAGGATGCCAACCTTCTCAAAAAGTATAGTCGGCTCTGACCTTTCTTACATAGAGCATCAGTATTGGCAGTCCAGTCCAATTTGTCATCCAGCTGCACTCCCAGATATTTATAGGTCTGCACCCTCTGCACACAGTCACCTCTGATGATCACAGGGTCCATGAGGCGCCAGGGCCTCCTAAAATCCACCACCAGCTCCTTGGTTTTGCTGGTGTTAAGATGTAAGTGGTTTGAGTTGCACATTTAACAAAGTCTTTGATTAGCTTCCTGTACTCCTCCTCCTGCCCACTCCTGATGCAGCCCACAATAGCAGTGTCATCAGCGAACTTTTGCACGTGACAGGACTCCGAGTCATATTGGAAGTCTGATGTATATAGATTGAACAGGACTGGAGAAAGTACAGTCCCCTGCGGCGCTCCTGTGCTGCTGACCATAATGTCAGACCTGCAGTTCCCAAGACGCACATATTGAGGTCTGTCTGTAAGATAGTCCACGATCCATGCCACCAGGTGTGAGTCTACTCTCATCTCAGTCAGCTTGTCTCTAAGGAGCAGAGGTTGGATGGTGTTGAAGGTGCTAGAGAAGTCCAAAAACATAATTCTTACAGCACCACTGCCTCTGTCCAAGTGGGAGAGGGATCGGTGTAGCATATAGATGATGGCATCCTACGCTCCCACCTTCTCCTGGTATGCGAACTGCAGAAGGTCGAGGGCGTGGCGGACCTGTGGCCTCAGGTGGTGAAGCAGTAGCCACTCAATGGTCTTCATCAGATGTGACGTCAGAGCAACAGGCCGGAAGTCATTCAGCTCACTAGGACGTGATACCTTTGGGACAGGGGTGATACAAGATGTTTTCCAAAGCCTTGGGACTCTCTCCTGTTCCAGGCTCAGGTTGAAGATGCGCTGTAGAGGACTCCCCAGTTCCAACGCACAGGCCTTCAGCAGTCGTGGCGATACACCATCTGGACCCGCTGCTTTGCTGGCACGAAGTCTTCTCAGCTCTCTGCTCACATGCGCTGATGTAATTGTGGGTGGGGATGTCTCACCTATGCTGGTATCAGCAGAAGGATGGTTGGAGGATGCAGTACTCCGAGGTGAGAGTGGGTTAGGGTGATCAAACCTATTAAAGAAGTTGTTCATTTGGTTTGCTCTCTCCACGTCTGTCTCAATGGCGGCACCCCGCTTCGAGCTGCAGCCAGTGATAATCTTCATCCCATCCCACACTTCCTTCATGCTGTTGTTCTGCAACTTCTGCTCCAGCTTTCTCCTGTACTGCTCTTTCGCCACCCTGAGCTGGACTCGGAGTTCCTTCTGCACGCGCTTGAGCTCATGCCGATCACCACCTTTAAAAGCCCTTTTCTTCTGGTTCAAAAGGCCTTTGATGTCACTTGTAATCCATGGCTTGTTGTTAGCATAGCAACGTACTGTTCTTACTGGAACTACAATGTCCATACAGAAGTTGATGCAATCAGTTGTGCATTCAACAGCCTCTTCAATGTTCTCACTATGTGACCCCAGCAATATATCTCAGTCTGTAGTTCCAAAGCAGTCTCTCAGAGTCTGCTCTGCCTCAGGGGACCACTTCCTGAATGAGCGTGTGGTTGTAGGTAGTTCCCTCACTCTTGGTTTGTAGTGAGGCTGAAGCAGAACCAGGTTATGATCTGCTTTCCCAAGTGCAGGCAGCGGGGTGGTGCTGTATGCATCTTTAACGTTTGCATACAGTGGGTCGATAGTCCTGTTTCCCCGGGTGTTACAGTCCACATACTGGGAGAAGGCAGGTAATGTTTTGTCCAGCGTTACATGGTTAAAGTCTCCAGCGATTAGCACAAGTGCCTCAGGGTGCTGCGTTTGTAACTTAGCAACTGCAGAATGGATGATGTCACCCGCTATCTCCGCGTTCGCTTGAGGGGGGATGTAAACAATAACAAAAATCATGTGTCCAAACTCTCTGGGCAAGTAATAGGGACGCAGACTTACGGCCAACAGTTCGATGTCCCTGCAGCAAGTGGAGATTTTAACCTTTACATGTCCTGAGTTGCATCATCTTGTATTGACATAGAGAGTGAGTCCTCCTCCTTTCTTCTTCCCGCAGGTACTTGCGTCTCTGTCTGCTCTAACTGTGCTAAACCCGGGTAGCTCCACGTTAGCATCTGGGATGGTAGTTGTTAGCCACGTTTCACTAAAACACAGCAAGCTGCATTCTCTGTAGGTTCTGACATTTTTCACCAGCACAGCCAGTTCGTCGATCTTATTTGGTAGTGAGTTCACATTTCCCAGGATCACAGAAGGCACCGACGGTTTATAACGCCATTTTCTCTCAAGTTGTCTCGCTTTTATCTTATCTTTTATCTTTGCGCCGGCTTGGTTGCCCCAATATCGTCTTCTTACCTCGTCAGGTAAATAAGGAACCACACCGGCATGAGCATTTCTTCTCAGTGCTTTAAGCTGACTACTTGAATAGGCGAGTCTCGGAGTGTAAAAATCCATGTCAAGTAGTAAAGATAGTAAAAAGTGTCCAGGGAGCAATTCCACATAAAAGAAAATGGTAGAAGTGATCAGTGAAATAGAGAAATAGAGAAAAAAAATAGATAAAAAGGTAAAAACATAAAGTCACACACGGAGCTGCTGGAAAGGCTGCCACTTGGATGCGGCGCCGGAAATAAGTATAAATAATATTGTTCTCTTCTGCATAGTGACTCACAATTTTTGGAACCTGTTCCCTCACATGAAATTTCTTGTGTGAGTATTTGTCTGGATTAGCTTCTCCCAGACTTTTTAAAGAAACCGTTTACATTAATCATAATCACCCACGGAATAACACTGCAGGTTCTATTTTATCACATTATTTGAACCATTCACTAATTTTTCAAATTCATAAATTCATGTCCATAAAGGAAGTTGTAAACATCAGTTCTTCAATGAAGCAAAATATAGGCAAAATTCTTCAGAGAATTTTCTTAACTACTGCTAAACCATGAAGTTTATCAGGAAGATTAACTAACATAATGCAGGTTTAATGGCTGAGTCAAGAGAGTTTGCCTTATCTAAATGAGGTTTTTGAAATTTGTCCATAGACATTTAAAGCATCATTTAGCATTTACTCTTGGCGGATTCTGGTGACAGTTAGGAAGCAGTAATTGTACCATTTCCCTACTTTTATTTTTTATAAAATCTCAGGCTTTGTATTTTATAAAAAGAATTCAGCATTTTATTTGCAATTCCTGCATGAATTATACAAGAAAAATGTTAGATAATGATAAATGTAAAAAAAAAAAATAATTAAATGGTATGAGAAAGTTAAATGGATAATTTTAATCATCTTGATTACATTTAAGATAAAGTGTATAATAATCTATTGTATTAGTATTTTAACTCAGTGTTATATTTAGAAAAACATGTTACACAGGTGTGCATAATAGTATATAAATTCTTTAACTACTAAATTTTTGATAATTTGTATTTTAATGTACTGTACATAGCTTAAAAAAGTAGATATCATCAAACTTTTATAGATAAAGATGTGCTCAGACAGGTTAGTAATGCTGAGATCTGGACGCGTGTCAGAGAGTCTTTTGTACTGTGAGTCATTTGCACGGATGGCCAAGTGACTAAGGCCCGCTGTGTTCTTTTCAGCCAATCACAAGTATTAACCCTAACCATGAAGGTTCAAAATAAGAAAAAAAAAAGCATGATGATTATGTATCTATTAGTGATGAGTGAACCCTGCTGAATTTGCTTTTTCTTGAGTTTGGCAAAATTACAGAAATGTTTGGAAACTTCTCCAAATTCAGCGAAATGAGAAACTGAACTACATTTGAGTGGGTTATAATGGTGCAATGGTCATTTAAGTGTCCAAAATGGCTAGAAAACATCTGCTAATTGTGCTGGTCCAATTATTGTGGCCAGAAATGTGACTGGAGCTGTGAGGTAGCAGTGTTAACAACTGTGCTGCCGTGCCTCCCTGAGGTAAAATTAATATCAGGAGAATAAAATTTCTTGTAGACAGCAGCAGACAGGAAGCATGAATTTCACTTGAACCCGACAAATTCAATAGCATGTACTCACATACTCACAGTTTGTTTGTTTTTCCTTTACTCATGCTTACTTATTGCGGCTTCTAAAAAATAAGCGCAACACTAAAGTACGTGGATTTTTCACTATTTCCTGTTTGCTTCAACTGCACTGCACTATGAGAAATATTAAAGGAAGAGGCACACGCATCACACACAGTTCACATACAAGTCCATAAAAGAAATATTACCTTTAAGACTTGAATACACATTTCTCTCTATGTATTTTGTGTTTAAATTACAGTTTTTAGCCCACTGCTAAGATTAACATATACATGGAGTGCTGCCCCTTCCAATATTGGCTGCTACAACTCTGTGATGTCATGCTGGCCTCAAAAAGCATCATGGGGCACTGGGAAAATTTTTTTTGTCTAACCCAGCTGCATAGAAAATTTTCAGAAAAATATTCAGCAAACAGCATTCACCGGCAAAGAAAGCATATGCTCTGTGAAAAATGTTTAGGCAAATTTCGCCAATCAACACTAATGACTTTGAATTGATTTGTGTGTTAGGGCAGAAGGTATTGCTGAAGTGCATGTGCACTGAAGAGCTTCTCTCTTAATGCTAAGTACAACAGGGAGTAGATGACAGTTTATTCCAGAATGAACAATGTTTGAAAATAATAGTGCATCAATGTGAACCTTTAAGTACTATGCTTTTTCAGCTTTTACATAGCAGAAAGAAAACTCAGATTCACATTTCTTTTAAAATTAGCCAATGTCATGTTCATTTTCTTGCTAAAATGTATAATGCACTGTGTCTGAACACAATATACAATGCCTTTGTGTCCAAACACATTCAAAACCTAATATTCACTTGAGGTAATGAATATTCCATTTCAATTTATTTCTCTATTATGCTCTACAATGAGCATGGGCTCAGAGTGCATACACAAATCAACAAGTATAATGTATCACCAGAAAATTGCTAAACCATACAACATCTACATATGTGAATGTGAACACACAAACTATAATAAAGCCATATTAAGGCACAGCACTTTCAAATGGATTACCATCAACAAATCATGACAAAATAAAGTCCTTTAACATTATGAGCTATGACCAGTTAACAACGGAGGAGAGAAAATAAAAACCCCAACTAATAGCATTACTTCAGAAAATAAACCTTGGAGAAAGAGGTTATAACAGACAACTTTACAGTTTTGATTCTATTGGCCATCTAGGTTATTTACAGCATCAGAAATACATGCTGGACAATGTCAATTTTTTTTTTACCTTTGTTGTTGAATCCCTGGGTTCCCAGTATCTCTACTGTCACCATTTATGAGTAGAAATAACAGTTTTTCAATGTCAAATAATTTTCAGTGACAAAAAAGAGAAACAGAATAGAAGAGGATCTGTAAAAGTTCACAGTGATTGTTAAATTAGTATGCCTGTGCAAATGACAAACAAACACAGTTTTGATATGAACAGCTAATCAACATCTCTAATTAAGGTAAGCTATACTAAAGTGGTGATTTTTCAGCCTGGATTTAAATGCTGAGACTAATAGAAAATTCTTTATAGAAGCAGGCAGGTCATTTCATGGCTGTGGTGTCCTGTAACATAAATGTTCAACCATTCACAGAAGAATGTATGTATATATATATATCAATAATTTCTGTTAGGTCCATAGAGTCCAAACCATTTAAATATTTATAAGTAAAATTAAGTATTTTGAAATAAGCCCTAAATCTAACTGGAAGCCAGTGTATAGACACAGTAATAGGAGTTATGCAGTCATATGTTCTAATAATGATTGTTCCAGAAGCATTCTAAATTAACTGAAATGCATAAATAGAATAAGCACACCAGCATGTAAATAATACATTGCATACTAAGATGTTTTTAATTTCTTTTAAACTGGAAAAGCAGGAGTTAGGTAGTATTGTAATTTATGTGGTAAAACATAGACTGAAGTCACAGATGATGCTGAGGTTTTAGGTTGGTTTCATAAAAGTGTAAGCCTGCTGAGTTAATAGTTGTCATGACCTTGTAGCTGTCTGCATCCTTTGCAACAATGAATAGCATTTCTGTTTTTTTGCTGTATTCAAAGATAGCTGTTATCACTCATCCTATTTTTAAACATGGTAGCACAATGATAGACATAATAGGAGAAGTGACATTTACTCTGAAACTGAGTATGATGTTTTCTAACAATTTCCCAGCAGCGGCATATGAAGCAGCAAGTGAAAACAGTGATGGTCCTAGTACTAAGCCCAGAGGGAAACCATATTTTTCAAAACTTAGTGATGGAATTAAAATTACTAATGCAGCATACACAATTGCCTATTTAGCAATGGTTCTAAACAGTACACAAGGGTTATTTCTTTTTTCATTATTATTCAACATTAGTATTCACAACTGGTTGGAAAAAGAGCTTTTATGCTTTTTAACACTTTAAATCAATGGTATTTGTAAGACTTGCACTTTTTGTTGCCCTCCATCTACAATCTAGTCTTCAGCATTCTAAAATAAAACTGCTCTCAATTACGTGAACAAAAATAGTTTGGAGGTCAGTTCATAAAATTGTCAGCTTTTTTCTCTGCTCTATAGGGATGGGATATCTGATTTGAATAACATGTAGTAATTTATGCATTTTAATGAAACCTTGATGTAAATAAAGTAATGCAAACAATGAAAATCTATAAATGGAAGTACTTTGGTAATAATGTCATTATTCAAATCTTTTTTTTCACTCAGCTGTGGTAGTCAGGTGGAACTGATGAAAATGCTTAATTCTCAAATCCACTTCCTTGCAATAATATTGGTTTGAATTCTGTATGCCTTGTGAAGTACCTTATGATGTTGTTAAATGTTAAAGATTTCATGCAGAAACTTGTTTTCTTCCACAGTATACAGACAATAAGTCAGATTAATTGGTGACTATGTTGTGTTCCTATGTGAGTGAACATGGATGCTTGTTGTTTGAGTGTACCCAGAAATTAAAGGCACCATAATTGCTTTCTGACTTGTGTAACCTTGTGCTGAATAAACTGAGTTCAGCAAAAAAGATTAATGATTTATTGATTCAGTGATGGTTAACAGGAATCTCTATGACATGAATTGCATGACTTTTTATAATTGAAAGCAACAAAGGTATAAAGCTAGTATTCTGTCCTAATATATTTGGTTATTTGGATTTAACTACTGATGTGTGCCTTGTTCTGAACAAGTTTTCCAGCTGTTTATATACTGACTAGACCTGAAATTATTAGGCTCGGGGTAATGTAAGTTAGTCTAGGGAGTGGCCATTTATTGTTACTGCTATGTATATACTTATATACAATTTTTGTGGACAATTTGTGCCACATATCGTACATGTGTTGAATATAATGACGAACAGGTTGATACATTTCTGTAAATCATCTTGCACATATGAAGTATGTTTTGTGAATAAATTGTTTCTGCCATTCAAATGTTAACATGATTTTGACTCACCCTGTAGCTATTTTATCCTAACATAAAATGGACTGGATGTTTCCTTACTTCATTTTGGATTGTATGCATGTTTTTCTCATCCATTATTTACAAATAAACGTTCTGACAAAAGATCTCCTTGACTTACAGTTTTGACTCATAGCCCATTTGTTGACTGGACGATTCTCCTGATCACTTTCATTTTCATTTTACTGTCACTTGTGAGTCAGTGAAAAAGCTTGAAACTTTACAGTGAATGACCCCACGATAAATTGATATTAAGAAAAGATAAATTGATATTGTTATTTGTGATGTTCAAATAACTTAATTATTAATTTTTTCTTAACAATGTGATGTTCACAAGTAACAGGAGGAAGTTGGGGACTTCTGTAATTATGTGACTGCAATCACAAATTCAAATTGGGGGTTTAATTTTGTCTAGAAAATATTCTGGGAAAGTTCATTATTTAATCTCATTTTGTCTCAACACCATTTTGTTTTCTGTTTAGGGACTGGTGTGTTAGGTTTCTGTTTCTGCCATCACCAAAAGTTCCCCGGTTGTGCTCATTTGTGACATCAATTTTCTGACGGTACAAAGGTCACCCCCTGGCATTTCTAGCGTATAAAAGCTTAACCTTGTTTAGACACCCACTGACTATATCTATCTCCTAAATGATCAATAAAACTCCACAGTGATGGAAAACTTTTTAATTCTACTACCATAAAGAAAGAAAATACAAGTAGTAAACAACAAAATATACTCAATACTAGAATGATAATATAAGGTACAAACAACAGGAAAGGTCCAAAATGGTCTGACCATACTTCCAGGAAAGCTTAAATTGTATACCATAACAGCTAACAAGACCATGGGACATATTCCAGAATGTTACATGTCCAAGAGAATTTTTGGAATGAAAATTCTCTAACTTATGTAACTAATAATATCTGCCCCATTTTTGCTGACAAGAGGAAGATGCAAATTCATACACTTTTCACATTTTACTGTGACAATGGGATGCTGGTCCCCTTTCTGTCTTGATTGGTATCAAATCAATTTGATACCCATTGACAACCATCAACTGCTCATGAAAATATATTGGTTATGAATTTCCTAAATTGAAACAGCAACACATCAAGCTTAGAACTGAGGTGAAAATGGACAAGCCACAATAAAAATAAAGAATAAACAGCCACAGCCACTGCAAGACTCACACTGCACACTACACATCTGGTAGCAGGGCTAACTACCCTTGCAACGAGACTGCTCAGCACAAGGCAAGCAAGCATTAAAAACAAAAAAATTGTGCTTCTATTAAAAAAGGAGTTTCATACTGCTGACTTTTTCCTACAGATTGGAAGATGCACACCCAGGGCCTAAGTGCCTAAGTGGCTTTTAGTGTGCAACATGTAGAACAAAGTAGGCATTTGTCATTCTGCTATGTGTCTTAGTAGCAGACAAGACCTGTTAAGATGCAGATATCCAGATTTTAGTCCCCTAACCTACATTCCAAAAGATGACTGAACTTCTCAAATAAGAGCCAGCCTGTACTTCATTTGATAACAAAGGTGTAAACCAGAATTGAACTGGCATCTTTGCAAAGGCCCATTTCAGGTCAGAAGGCACCAAGACACTCAAGTACTTACAAAGAGCTATAATTCAATGAATGATAACTGTAATGGACAAAATAGCACACCTATGAGCAGATAGTAGTTGTGTAAGTGGTAGTGACTTTAATTCCATCACGAAAGATTGCTAATTTTTTCTAAAACTAGCTACACTTATCTCTCTGGGGACTCTCTGGGCACTCTCTCCAAAATGACCTCTCTGAAAGGCCTGTTTCTAAAACCTAAAATCTAATGAGCTTCTATCTCTTTGGAAAACTAAAGGCTGAGACATATGCTGTTGTGCCAGTAGGCTGAGAAGACTGAGAAGCAGCTATTACTTCAAAAAGGGAACTTCAGCATCTAAACTCTTGTGCCAGAAAGAGTAATGCTTTTCCCTATGAAGTTGCAGTGGACAAAGCAAAAAGCCTAACTTAAAAAAGCATATCAAACCAAAATGGACCATTTTGCAAAGAGAAAGAGTGCACTCCAACGCAAGAGAAATCCTCCACTTGAACCAGGAGCAAAAACAGCAATGAAAGCAACAACTCCACACAACATCTGACATCATCTTTAAAAATTTGGTATTGCAAAACTATCTATCTGTGCCAAGATATATTAGGACTCTGTCTAGTCAATTGTGTGTCCGGTCTTATATGTTAATATATATATTGTGGTGTGGCCAAGTGCGTGTTGGGAAGCCAGCTGTGTTGTCCCTTTTAATCTCTGACTTTTCTTCTTTAAACTTAAACAAGTGCCTTCTGACAACAATCAGCATAGGCCCATAGAGCAAAATACAAAAGAAAATTAGGGCTCTGGTTAGCCTTCTTAACAAACAGCATTTCTCACATGGAGCTCTGAACCTGTCAGGTATTGGTCTGAAAAGTCACCTTAGTAGAGAAAGTGTGGCTTCTTGTAATGGGAGGACTGAAAAGAGCAGAGCTAATTTCCCTTGCTGGGTGGATTCTTGGAACTGTGGGGAGAAAAAGAGATGACAATTAGCGACAGCACCCCCTCTTCCCCTGGCAGGATACCACCTACCTCGAGTGAGCAAGCAAGGAGATCCTCTGATGCACATGCGTGACAATATATTTGTAGTGATTATATTTCTATAATCCATATCCATAACTTCTATTATTCTGTTTCTTAATACAGATACCTTAATAAACAGTAAGTCCAATGGCTGGAGACTGCCTCCTACAACAGAGAAAGTTAAATAAAAATAAATAAGGTAAAGGTAAAAATAAATAACATTGTGTTCTTAATATTGATCTGCTTTTTATTCAAATTACTGTAGCTATCTTCAATGTAGCAAATGAAACTAGTATTTTCATACCTCTTTGCTGGCATGTGCTGCATGGCCTCTACTGAGAAAAAAATCAGAATAAGAAGGACAAACATGCAATTAAAAAAGCAATAAGAACAAGGAGTCCTTATTTTAATTTTTTTTTATTTTTGATTATGATTTTCAAGCCAAGTTCAGGATGCACATGCACTGACTCCCAATGGTATTACTGCAGGACTATTTGGTTCAGGCCTTCAGCCAGAAACAGGCTTGCAGCTCAAAGACAAACATTTTAATAATACCGTGTTTCCCCGAAAATAATACCTACTCTGAAAATAAACCCTGGCATGATTTTCAGGCTGCTCTGAAATATAAGCCCTACCTCAAAAATAAGCCCTAGTCAAGATTGTCAGCTGAAAAGTAAAGCGCCTAAGGCCAGGTTTATACTTCACGCGAAGCGACGTGTGTGCCCAAAACATCAATTAAATTCCGAGGACACTTTGCCACAATATCTCTGAAAAAGGATGTTTAATGATTACATCCATCAATTCGGGGATGCGCCCATTCCAGCAGCATTGGCGCAAGACAGAAACAAAACTCTAAACGGGGCATCAGCTCATCGCAAGGTGAACACAAGCACACACATACACTGGCATCATTGTAGCTTCATCAAATCCCCAAACCTTCATGTGTTTGGATGGAAAACTGAGCTCACTGTGGAAACACACCAGGAAAACAGCCAAACTCTAGGTAGGGATCACAAGGGACGTGACTCTCTGTGAGACAGCAGCGCTACCGTTCTGCCACCGTGCCACCTCCATATGTGTAACTATTAGCAGTATTCATTATTTAAACAAAGTTAATGATTTATCTGTAAAATGTAACATACATATTTTTAATGCATTTCATCATGAAAGTGATATCAAGTATAAATCTAAGAATTCTAAATGTGCAGAGAGCTGGAATATTATCAGTTTAATGTGTTCTGTGTGGCAATGCTGCTTGCCGCTGCTGTCAGGTCAGGAGGAAGCCCAGAAGCGCTTGGCAATTTAACAACTGGGTTGGTTTTAAGATGACGTTTACAACAGCCTACTTTAATGACAAAGTAAACTACGGGATTAAAGAGGCCATTTCAAGTTTAAAGTTAAATAGACATTTTCATTATGTTCTTATTTTTTTCCCTGTGGCTAAAATACACCACAATACATTCTGATGGTATTGTAAAGGTGCAAAAAAAAAAAAAAAAAGACGGCATAGAAGATGGTATGTGAGACTTTTAAAATGTATCGTGTCATAGTATGTCAGCATTTTGCTTCACCACATCGAACAATTCATCAACCATCGAAGCACGCACATCGATCCTGGAGGATCCTAAAAGCGGCTGGAGTAGCAAGAAATTCAGGCTGAAATTCAGGGTTTGAATGTGGAGAGTTATGACAATATTCCAGAAGAAGATGACATGACTGTATTTGGATAAATGTATATTGTTGTACATGAATACATATAAGATATCCCGTGAAAATAAGCCCTAGTGCATCTTTTGGAGCAAAAATTAATATAAGACCCTGTCTTATTTTCAGGGAAACACAGTAAGCTAAATTACCAAGGTTCACTTATTACTTATTTTGCACAACACTTGATGGGGCTATGCTCTGCTGATCCTTAATGCAGAAATGCCACGGCACATGTCCACTGCGTGAACAATTGGAGTTGACTGCACACAAAGCAGAAGAACACCCAAAAAACATGGCATACTAAACATCAGAAAATAACATCAATAAAAAATGTTAATGTATTTGTTATGGCAGTCAATTGTTTGACATTTTACTTTTGATTGAATGACTGTACATTTCAGCAGTCTGTATTTAAGACAATTCACATTAACATAAGGATTCTTCATGACTGTGTTTTGTGAAATAAAAATTTAATGTAAAAAAGCATTGCAGTATTGCTAAGCACATCATGGAGCATTGAAAGGACATGCTGTAATTGCAGTAGTAGAGCTTAATATATTAATGGAGACAGTGGAATCACTTCAAATAACAGAGGCCATATTAAAATGTGATAAGGTCCATTTCAGAATATTAAAACCAAAATAACAATGTTAGATAACTAGAGTGAAGAAGTAGGTCTCTAACTTTATATATTATAAAAGATGGAGCATTACAAACAGTAGGGAGCTCCACAGATTTGTTTCCACAAACAAAACAAAATTCAGTCTGGGACAACAAGAAAACCTGTCTAAGAGCTGATGTGAAGTAAAAGTACAGACTGCTAGACAGTTTATTGATTTGTACCTTGCTTATTCAAGGCTAGTTAGGATTCTTATTTAAATACCAGAAAGCACAAAGTATTACTTTAATCATGATGTTTTGAATTTTTGTATAGTTTCTCTATGCTGACACATACTCTCTGATATTGAGATACGGTTCATTAGTGAATTATTTATCAAAAGGGCTATATAAAAGTAAATCTAGCTTTCATTTAAAAACCTTTGTAGGTTTACGCTAAAGAAGAAGTCATTAGGAGAATGAAATTAGAAATTATCTTTGACGCATGCTTTTTCTCTGCCCCTATTTGTAATATCCCTTTCATAGCAGAACATGCAAATTTAGTGGCAGTTCATCTGTATGGGTACATTTGTTGTGTTATTTAAAGGGTGACATTGAAAGAGTATTTAACAAATCTTTCACTTTTCTGTGCAAGAACTGTATTCTGCAGCATGCCCAAATGCAATTTATAATCTTTTGACAACTAACCCTGGATACTGCAAAACAGCATCATTCATATCACTCGCTTTGCATATTACAAGTCAAAAGTGTTTAACGATGAAACGCAGCTTTCTGCAGATCCCATTGATCATGTGGTGAAGACCGATTCCCATGAGCAGCTTGTATTAGTTCCAGTGACAAGCAGAAAACATTACAAATGAGCAGTAACAAATTTGCAAGGCAGTATTACATCTTTGATCTATAGATAAGTAGTGGTGGTTATTTCTTTTAGATTAAACAAAACTGACGCTCTGGAAAATGTTCTGATGAACGCACACACATACTGATGGAGTTAAAAGTAGCTTATCCATAAATCAAATGGCAAGACCAAAATGCAGGAAATCCTACAATGATAAATAATAGCGATATGAAAAAAACATTAGTATTATATATATATTCTTTATTATACTCCTTTATTTTTACAATCAAGTAGCTGTCTTTGTAAAATGAACACTTTACATTAAATTGGATTTGAACATCTGCATAGTCATGTTTTCATTAAAATGTATAGCAGAGTGATATTAATATATGTTTTATTTTTGATTTTAAAAATGTATTTATTTTCCTGTCGAGGACTCTATAAACTCAGTGTATAATTTGATTGTTGTTGCTAGGTAAAGTGGAGCATTTTATTCAGCGATCTTTTAATTCACTTACAGATAACACCCTACATTTTCACTTTGATATTAAAAAATAAACAGGCCTCTGAATTTATAGTAGGTAATAAAGTAAGAGTTGATGTTTTATTTTATTACACCCTATTAATAATAACTATACTAGCTACGAATACCTTTCAACAGCCTATAAAACAAATAGATATTTTACCCATGATTTTGCACAATATTTATATTCTACATCCAGGTAATCTGGTATACAGTGACAGTCATTTCTTCTGATGTTTTAGATTTGTACTTCTGCAGCTCTCATTTTATTCGTTAAATTCAAAACTATATTTCTGAGAAGAGATACATAGCCAGACTAGAAAAAGCAAGGTGCTGCTGGACAAAAATAGTATTCTAGTTTAAAAGACAAACCACAAAGGGAAAATGAGGTAACACATCAAAAATATAGTGTGCTAATAGAGTCTGAATTTTGAGAGATAAAAAAATAGTAACTTTTGAAAAAACACATTTAGTAAAGGGTAAAGGTTCGAGGCTGATTCTAATTTTCATAACACTAAAAGAAAAACTCTAGTTGGAAAGATACCAAAAAGTAAAAATATACACTTTGCAAAGTGTTCAATTCCCTGAAGAAAACTACTTAACACTAGAATTACCAAAGCCTATGAAAAAACTTGTAAATCCAGTCCACCTTAAATCCCTTCACACCTCTCCGTCAGCGTCTTTTGTCTTGTAAATGTGCCGATCAAGACAAGCAGCAAGCAGCCTACTATTTCATCCTCCCACCATCGCTGAATGGGCACAAAGTTCTCCAAGTTCCAGCCTTGATTATCTTGGAGTGAAGTGCTGGGGTTTTAGAATGGAAATAATAGATCATTATTTGGAGCACATGCATTTCATGTGTGTTCCGTTTCTATAATGATCTGTGTAAACACATCGTTAAAACAGAAACTTTTTTCATATTTTAGTAATAAATGACAAAATGTACACATAAACTATATAATGTGTAAAGCCTGAAGTCCAAAGATCAAATAAACACTTTCACAAAAGGCTCAAGGATGATGCAACAGCTTCCGTGGTGCAGTGGTAAGAATTGCTGACTTGTAATCAAGAGTTCCCCTGTTCGATCCTGACTGACTTGTATATTTACCGTTTTGAGTAGCAAGCTGCTCGTATTGTTAATATTATACAATAAAAACATACATTTGATTTGTGTCTGGTGTACATTTTTTTTTCACTTTTATTCTCTTGGTCACGATACATACTACCAACCCCACTCACGCTAAGGAATTTCACACTGTTAGTTTTTATTTGAAGCTGGAAATAACTGTAGATGTGAATGGTGTTTTGAGACAATAGAACAGGAAATTCTCTGATCTAGAGGGATTAAAGCTGACACACAAATGCAGGTGAATGTGCCTTCTTTGTATTTCATTGTCACTTGATTTTTTTCTATTCAGTTTTATGTAACAGTCACGGCTTTCCCACACAATTGTCAACAATAATTTAAGACTGATATGATATAAAGGTATCAATTTACTTAAATATTACATAAGCTTTTTTTAAATACACTACATTTATGATTTATTTATTTGGATGGTAAGTGAGTTAAACTTACAGATATTGAATTTATTTAAGTTAGACATCTTAAAAATGCCTACTGTCATTTATTGTTCCCAGCTTAAATAAGATCACATATTCCAATTACATCTTTTAAAGGACCTAAATTATCATGTAACATCTTGAGAATTGTACTTCATTGAAGACCTGTCCCTCTACATGAATAACTATACTCTTTCAAATGTTGAGAAAATGAAATAATTCTCAATTAAAGCAAGAGATGAGAATGCAAGATCAAATGTAATAACTGCAAGTATCAAAAAACTCTGCTATACCATTACAGTTTGCTCATTCATCCGTTTTCAATGCACTTCTATTTTCACAGGTCCCAGGGGTAAGGGCGTTATAAGTTATTGCTTTATATTTTTATTTATAATTGAAAAACAAATTGTCTTTACCTTCCAATGTGTCCACAGCTGTGAACAATGTGATAATTTTTTATCAGAAATGTAAGCAATTTTTAACTTTAATAACGGTTTTGAATACAAGACTGGACATTTTTATGATATACTAAAAGGAATGGAACTGCATTTTAAAGAAAACAATACCATACAGTAGGGAACAACATTTCAAAATATTTTCTAGTGAGATCAACAGCATAAATCATTGCATAATAGTAACAAGAATTTCATATTAATGTCTGTAATGCGCAGAGCAAGTAACATCTGCACACTCATTATTTCTTGCAAATGTACAAAAGTATGTTGGCAAGACATTAAAATCTGTAAAACACATTTGTTAACATGAAGATATTTTGCGATTTTAAGAATGCATCTGTATTATGTATTTATTTATTTTGTCTGCTTATGTTAAATTTGGCCTGTGTTAAATTTTACAGTTATAGCTATTTGGTTTTCTCATTGGCATGCACAGCTGGTAATCAGGCAATAATGTTGGCGGTTAACTGGTGGTTGTTCATCTGAAAGGACAGAGGCAAGAACCTCTTACTGATACTGATTACAATGCCAATAAGTTGGATGATAGTCTTTCTCTTTATATCAAAGTCAACTCCATGGTTCTGTAGTTTTTATATCATGGATTTCTCATTGTTTCCTGATTTCTAACTAAATTTCAGAAATTTGTAAGTCAGTTTCCTTGAAGAGTTCAAAGGAAAGGTCCTTTTGAGTCCATTCCCATATTTATTCCTGTCCTACAGCAGGTGCTGTCTAAATAGTTTTTCAGGGAGCCAGAACATATCACAGGAAACCCAGGTTCAGGAAATAGATTGAATATGAAGTGCCCTGGTTTTTCTCATTATTTTATTTTCTGTGATTTGTGTATTGCCCAGTGCTCATTCTAATGTTAATCTTTTTGGTATATTTGTGTTATTATGTAAATTCGGCTGAAGTAAGCAGTAAACATAGACCATTAAAATTCTGTCACCCTAGCCTTCTGCTGTAACTCAATGTCAATGTAAACCACATATTAAAATCAATCAGACTAAAACATTTGCTAATGTTAAAAAATCCTGAGCCATATTATAGTTCAAATGTTTGAGTGACATTAAATGTTTTCAGAAGACATAGATTGAGTTCTCTCTTAACATATTGAATTCATGTCTTATCCATGGATGACACTCACATTATCATTTGTACAATATGACATGAAGTCAATATGTTAAAGAAAACTTCAATGTAGAATGACTTACTGTTAAATTTGAAACAGGCTGGTAAAACAGTGAAAATGTGAACATTTTGCAGTTTAAAATTACAATCTTATCATCAACACACAGGAAAAAGGATAAAAATAATATGTACATTACAACATTATTGTATACAGTATGTAGGGCAATAAGAAACAAAAAGGGAGAGCTGATAAAGCAGAGATACAATTGGAGGTGCACAGCACATCATTTGTCTTTTCTTCATCCATCACAGCTCTTGGTCTTAGTTCAAAGGTGAACGCTATATTCTGGTCTGCTTTAAGGATTAGTTTAATTGGAAAGAAAACATTTCATTCAAACTTTCAGAATTGCAAATGTTACAGTGAGGTTTTTGAAAAAAACATTATGTTGGAATAAAACTAATATAATAGTAATAGAAAACTAATGGAATAATACTAATGCTAATGCCAGTATTCTTACATCAAAAAGATGAATGCAAATTTTCTAAGATTTCTTAATTACACATAATGTACTGCATTATTTTTATTTTTTGCTTAAAATGATATTTTTTAATTATTTAATCATTTAAAACCACAACCCAGCCACAGGGGATGCATAAACCAGTGTGTTTTATGGGGAGGGTTACATCAGGAAGGGCATCCGGTGTAAAATTTTGCCAAATCAATATGTGGACAACAATACAAATTTCCATACTGGATTGGTCGAGTCCCGGGTTAACAACAACAGCCACCAGTACTGTTAGCCAACAGGGTGCTGGCGGAAACTGGGCTACTGTTGGACGAAGAAGGAGAAGAAGAAGAAGGGGGAGATGTGTCCAGAGAGTGGAACTGAGGGTAGGAACTTTGAATGTTGGCAGTATTACTGCTAAGGGGAGAGAGATAGCCGATATGATGGAGAGAAGGAAGGTTGATACTGTATATTGTGAATGCAAGAGTCTAATGAAAAGGGAGTAAAGCCAGGTAGATCAGAGGTGGATTCAAATTGTTCTATCATGGTGTGGATGGAAGGAGAAATTGGGTAGGGGTTATTCTAAAGGAACAGTATGCCAAGAGTGTTTTGGAGGTGAAAAGAGTGTCAGACAGAGTAATGATTATGATGCTTGAAATTAGATATGTGATGATAAATGTTGTTAGTGCATATGCTCCACAAGTTGGGTGTGTGATGGATGAGAAAGATTTTTGGAGTGAGTTAGATGAAATGATGAACAGTGTACCCAAGGAACAGAAAGAGGTTATTGGAGCAGATTTCAATGGACTTGTTGGTGAAGGGAACAGAGGAGACAAGGAGGTGAAGGGTAGGTATGGTGTCAAGGAGAGGAATGAAGAAGGTCAGATAATAGTGGATTTTGCCAAAAGGATGGACATGGCTTTGGTGAAGAGGGATGAACATATGATGACGTACAAGAGCGGAGGAAGATGCACACAGGTAGTTTACATCCTATGCAGAAGAGTCAATCTGAAGGAGACTGAAGACTGCAAAGTGGTGGCAGGGGAAAGTGTAGTTAAGCAGCATAGGATGGTGGTCTGTAGGATGACGTTGGAGATCAAAGAGATTGAGGGCAGAGCCAAGCATCAAATGGTGGAAGTTGAAAAAGGAAGACTGTAAGGTTGAGTTTAGGGAGGAGGTGAGACAGACACTGGGTGGCAGTGAAGAGTTACCAGTTGGGCAACTGCAGCAGATGTAGTAAGGGTGACAGCAGGAAGGGTGCTTGGTGTAACATCTGGACAGAGGAAGGCGGAAAAGGAAACCTGGTGGTGGAATGGGGAAGTACAGGAGAGTATACAGAGAAAGAGGATGGCGAAAATGAAGTGGGATAGTCAGAGAGATGAGGAAAGTAGACAAGAGTACATGGAGATAAGGCGCAAGGTGAAGAGAGAGGTGGCGAAGGCTAAAAAAAGGCGTATGAGGAGTTGTAAGAGAGGTTGGACACTAGGGAGGGAGAAAAGGACCTGTACCGATTGGCTAGACAGAGGGACTGAGCTGGGAAAGATGTGCAGCAGGTTAGGGTGATAAAGGATAAAGATGGAAACGTACTCACAAGTGAGGAGAGTGAGTTGAGCTGATGGAAAGAGTACATTGAGAGGCTGATGAATGAAGAGAATGAGAGACAGAGAGAGAGAAGGTTGGATGATGTGGAGATAGTGAATCAGGAAGTGCACCAGATTAGCAAGGAGGAAGTAAGGACAGCTATGAAAAGGATAAAGAATGGAAAGGCCATGTGGTTCAGATGACATACCTGTGGAAGCATGTTTAGGAGAGATGGCAGTGGAGTTTTTACCAGAGTTGTTTAATGAAATCTTGAAAAGTGAGAGGATGTCTGAGGAGCGGAAAAGTGTACTGGTGCCAATATTTAAGAATAAGGGGGATGTGCAGAACTGTAGTAACTACGGAGGATAAAACTGATGAGCCACAGCATGAAGCTATGGGAAAGAGTAGTGAAGTCTAAGTTAAGAAGGGAGGTGATGATCAGTGAGCAGCAGTATGGTTTCATGCCAAGAAAGAGCACCACAGATGCAATGTTTGCTCTGAGGATGTTGATGGAGAAGTATACAGAAGGACAGAAGGAGTTAAATTGCATCTTTGTGCACCTTGGAGAAATAATATGACAGGGTGCCTAGATAGGAGCTGTGGTATTGTATGAAGAAGTCGGGAGTGGCAAAGAAGTATGTAAGAGTTGAACAGGAAATGTACGAGGGAAGTGTGACGGTGATGAGGTCTGCGGTAGGAGTAATGGATGCATTCAACGTGGCGGTGGGATTGCATCAGGGATCGGCTCTGAGACCTTTCTTATTTGCAAAGGTGATGGACAGGTTGACAGACAAGATTAGACAGGAGTCCCCGTGGACTATGATGTTTGCTGATGACATTGTGATATGTAGCAAGAGTAGGGAGGAGGTTGAGGAGACCCTGGAGAGATGGTGATATGCTCTGGAGAGGAATGGAATGAAGGTCATTAGGAACAAGACAGAATACATGTGTGTGAATGAGAGGGACATCAGTGGAAAGGTGCTGATGCAAGGAGGAGAGTTGGCGAAGGTAGATGAGTTTAACACTAGAATTACCAGAGCCTACGAGAAAGCTCGTAAATTCGGCCCACCTTAAATACATTCTCACCTCTCCGTCAACGTCTTTTGTCCTATAAATGTGTTGATTAACAGCAAGCAGCCTGGCATCCCATCCCCCCGCCAACCGCTGCAGTTCATTTCACACTGAAGTTTCTCAGTGCTCAGTGTTTATCTTCGAGTGAAGTGTTGGAGCTTTATAGGGTAAAATAGTACATCATCATTTGGAATACATACATTTCATGTGTGTTCCGTGTCAACAACAATCTATGTAAAACGTAGTTAACACAGAAACGTTTTTCATGTTTTAGTAATAATTGAAAAAAATGTACACATGAAATGTATAATGTGTGAAGCCTGAAATACAAATATGAAATAAACACTTTCACAAAAGGTACAAGTATAACAAAACAAGTGCATTTTATCTATACTAATAAAAGGCAAAGCCCTCACTGACTGACTGACTCACTCACTGACTCACTCATCACTAATTTTCCAACTTCCCGTATAGGTAGAAGGCTGAAATTTGGCAGGCTTATTCCTTACAGCTCACTTACAAAAATTAAGCAGGTTTCATTTCGAAATTCTACACGTAACGGTCAAAACAGTCGATAACGGTTGACAACGTCCGCCATGTTGAACTTTCTTATTTATGGCACCATCTTCACGAAATTTGGTAGGCGGCTTCCCTGCGCTAACCGAAACCGATGTATGTACTTATTTCGATGGTATGACACCACTGTCGGTCGCCATATTGAACTTTCCAACGTCACTAATTTTCCAACTTCCCGTGTAGGTAGAAGGCTGACCCCATCTTCACGAAATTTGGTAGGTGGCTTCCCTGCGCTAACCAAAACCGATGTACGTACTTATTTTGGTGGTATGACGCTACTGTCGGTCGCCATATTGAATTTTCCAAACATCACTAATTCTCCAACTTCCCGTGTAGGTAGAAGGCTGAAATTTGGCAGGGTCATTCCTTACAGCTTACTTACAAAAGTTAAGCAGGTTTCATTTCGAAATTCTACGCGTAACGGTCAACAATGTCCGCCATGTTGAACTTTCTTATTTATGGCCCCATCTTCACGAAATTTGGTAGGTGGATTCCCTGCGCTAACAGAAACCGATGTACGTACTTATTTCGATGGTATGATGCCACTGTCGGCCGCCATATTGA
>JANRMT010062819.1:19306514-19325744 GCA_026402145.1 Polypterus bichir lapradei | reverse complement strand
CAACTTCTCGTGTAGGTAGAAGGCTGAAATTTGGCAGGCTCATTCCTTATAGCTTACTTACAAAAGTTAAGCATTTCGAAATTCTACGCGTAACGGTCATAATGGTCAACAGCGTCCGCCATGTTGAACTTTCTTATTCATGGCCCCATCTTCACGAAATTTGGTAGGCGGCTTCCCTGCGCTAACCGAAACCAATGTACGTACTTATTTCGGTGGTGTGACACCACTGTCAGCCGCTATATTGAACTTTCCAACATCACTAATTCTCCAACTTCCCGTGTAAGTAGAAGGCTGAAATTTGGTACTTATTTCGGTGATATGATGCCACTGTCGGCCGTCATATTGAACTTTTCAACGGTCTTTGTTACTTATGGGCCCATCTTCAAGAAATTTGGTACGCGGGTTCCCAACGCTAACTGAATCCTACTTACGTACATATATACGTCCATAGCCTGCAGCTCGGTCACCGTGTGAGGCGGCGTTGGGTCCCCCATCCCAACGCCTCCCACATTGTTGGCTGCCTACCTATATAAGGTCGTCTGTCGCTCCAGTCTCTACATTCCCTTCCTTGCTTCGCCACGGTATTCACGTCTCCCTGCTGATAACTACAGCCTTTTTATTTAATCCACGGCTTCTCCGCTGTTTTATTGTTCATTTATTACGATTATAGTTATTGTGTAGGTATTTTAGACTTACTTTACATTGTTCAGGTACCCATTTCCTTTATCATTCCAACCGTACCCCCATTAACATGTCTATCGAGGTAATCACCATCGATCAAAGAACTGTCACTTACCAAGTGGTTTCCATGCCCGGAGATGGCACCTGCCTTTTCCATTCTCTTTGTTACATATTGCACGGCCATATCAGGCTCACTCTTGATATCCGAAGGAACATTGTGTCTTATGTATTGAATGACTGGGACAGGTTCAAGGTGTGGACTGATGACGGTACAGGAGATAATTATACTACACAGGAGCACTAGAAGAGTGAAATGCTTAAGTGTACCGAAATGGCGAAATATTTTACACCTTTGGACAACCGCCAATGCCTCTTAAACATCTTAGATTCACAGGTGACGATTTCAGTAGTGGACACTTTGATGTTTAGAAATGTTTAAACTCTCAAAAGCTGGATGTGAAGTTATTAATGAAACTGGTTGTATACTTACAACGCTTGACAGATGCCGAATGTCTCTTCAACACAAGTCCTACAAATACTGTCGTAATTGAAACAAACAATGAAACTCAAACCGATTATGACAGCAGCAATCCAAGCTGTGAGATTTGAAACAAGATTACTGTTCACATGGCCAACTGTACGTTGCATGCTCAAGAGTAAGCTCAGCGCACAGCTACAGCTTGGTCATATTACAACTGGAGGGCCGAACTGACAACGTGGCATACAAAGAGATCCTTAACAAATAATTATTGGTATATTTTCCCTCAGTTTTAAAAAGGTTTAATTGTCTTCTTAATAAAAATTTTAAGGCAGTACTTCGCCGCTGCGAAGCGCGTGTATTTTGCTAGTTCAAGAATATAACCGAAGAAAAAAGAAAGGTTACGGTAGGTGATTGATACGACAGCTTGCGTGGTGCAATGCTAAGAACTGCTGCCTTCCAATCAAGAGGTCGCGGTTTTGATATCAGCTGCTTCCCAAATTTGGCATTTTCAGTAGTGAGCTGTTCTTATTGTTAATATCATACAATAAAAGCATACATTTGATTTGCGTCTGTAAATTTTAAAGTTAGTGTTTTTTTTTCAGTTTTATTCTCTCACTCACATTCAAGCTCCCACACACCACCCCGGACCTGACGCCATTTTCAGATAAAGACGTGGTATAACAAACAAACTTATTTTGTTATACCACCTCTTTATTTGAAAACGTGTTAGATCTTGTGCGTGAACGAGACTGGGACTGGGAAAACTGTGGACGTGAATATGAGTGGTGTGCGTGACTAAGAATGTCTGTGGATGTCAATTTTTTTTTATTCAGTTTTATTCTTGAGTGCTCCTGCTCACGCTGAATTAGTATGCACCTTTTGATCCATGATGTCAAAGCCGCTCTGACAAAAAAGAGAAACTTAGGTATATATGACATTTGGAATAATTCATTTTATGACCTGTATTGTACATTTTGGAAAACTTTGTTGCACTAATGCAACATTATATTCATTTGCATACCTTCATGCGGTTGTAGTTAGTGACCACGTTTGGTTTTTTGTTCTGATCTTGGCCAGTGTCCACATGTTGCTGCATGTTGGTATTTCTTTTGAACTCCAGGAGATGCAGAAGACAGAATAGTATAGAGAGTTCAGTTCCGAACTATATACAATCATCAGATTCAAATGTTAACATTTCTCACACACACCCAAAGACCATCTTTACAACATGTGAATAAGGCGTGAAGCCTGAATTCCAAATATCAAATAAACACTTTCACAAAAAGTACAAGTATAACAAAACAAGTGCAATTTTAATCAAGAGTATAACCGAAAAAAAAAGAAAGCAGGTTACGGTAGGCGGTTGATGCGACAGCTTGTGTGGTGCAATGCTAAGAACTGCTGACTCCCAATCAAGAGCTTCTGGGTTCGATGCTGGCAGCTTCTCAAGTTTACCGTTTTGAGTAGAGAGCTGCTATTATTGTTAATATTATATAATAAAAACATACATTTGTTTTACGTCTGTAACAACCGCTGTAAATTTATAGTGCTTGTCAAAGTTAGTGTTTTTTTATTCAGTTTTATTCTCTCAGTCGTGTTCACGCTCGCCCCGATCTGACACTGCTGTTTTCAAATAAAGACGCGCTATAACAGAGGTGAACTCAGATTGGAGAAAACAGAAGCCCTCCCTGCAAGAAACGTCCACTTAGATCCTCAAATGAGAGTCTGCTTAGAATTCCAAGAGCAAAACTTAAAAGAAGTGGTGAGGCAGCCTTCCGCTGTTATGCAACTAAAATCTGGAATAGCCTGCCAATAGTAATTCGCCAGGCTAATACAGTGGAGCACTTTAAAAAAACTGCTGAAAACACATTACTTTAACATGGCTTTCTGAAAACTTCACCTTCATTTAATCCTGATACTCTGTATATTCAATTCATTATAATAACTACTCATGGTGGCTCTAAAATCCGTACTAACCCCTACTCAATCTTCTGTTTCTTTTCCTGGTTTTCTGTGGTGGCGATCTGCACCACCACCACCTAATCAAAGCACCGTGATGTTCCTACATTGATGGATTAAAAGCCAGAAGTCTACATGACCATCATCATCAAGTCCTTCCAAGAGAACCCTAAATACAAAGAGGACTGTTTCATTTATGTTAGGTAGAATGCCCAGAGGCGGCTGGGCGGTCTCGTGGCCTGGAACCCCTGCAGATTTTTTTTTTCTCCAGCCGTCTGGAGTTTTTTTTGTTTTTCCTGTCCTCCCTCGCCATCAGACCTTACTCTTATTCTATGTTAATTAGTGTTGTCTTATTCTAATTCTTGCTTTGTCTTTTATTTCTTTTTTCTTCATCATGTAAAGCACTTTGAGCTACATTATTTGTATGAAAATGTGCTATATAAATAAATGCTGTTGTTGTTTACACCGTCTGTTACATCAAATCAAATGTATGCTTTTATTGTATAATAGTAACAATAAGAACAGCTCACTACTTAAAACATTTATTTTGGGAGATGTTAAGACTTGAACCCAGAACCTTCTGAATTGGAGTCAGCAGCTCTAACCAGTATACTACCCGAGAAGTCAGGACAACAAGCAACACTAACCTGATTTCTTTTTCTTCGGTTATAGTCTTGGGGAAAAAAGCACATTTGTTCTGTTATACTTGTATCTTTTGTGAAAGTGCTTATTTGATATTTGGACTTCAGTCTTCACACATTATACACTTCATGTCTATATTTTGTCGTTATTACTAAAACATGGAAAACGTTTGTCTTTTACATATGTGTTCAACATTTCTGTCATCCTACACTTACACAGATCTTTGTGGACATGGAACACACGTGAAATTCATGTGTTCCAAATAATGATATATTTTTTAGCCTAGGTACCTGACTCACTGATAAACAAGGCTTCATTTGCAAAAGGTTTTTGCTGTTTCTCTGGCGGTGGGGGGATGGTATAGCAGGCTGCTTGCTGCTTGGGATTATCGACACATTTATAAGACAAAAGACACTGGATGGAAACGTGCGAGTGGATTTAAAGTGGACCGGATTTACAAGTTTTCTCGCAAGTTTTGGTAATTCTAGTGTTAAATACTTGGGATCAACAGTATAGAGTAATAGGGATTGTGGAAGAGAGGTGAAAAAGAGTGCAGGCAGGGTGAAACGGGTAGAGAAGAGTGTCAGGAGTAATTTTTGACAGACTGGTATCAGCAAGAGTGAAAGGGAAGGTCTATAGAACGGTAGTCAGACCAGCTATGTTATATGGGTTGGAGACGGTGGCACTGGCCAGAAAGCAGGAGACACAGATGGAGGTGGCAGAGTTTAAGATGCAAAGATTTGCACTGGGTTGTGACGAGGATGGATAGCATTAAAAATGAGTACATTAGAGGGTCAGCTCGAGTTGGATGTTTGGGAGACAAAGTCCAGAGAGGCGAGATTGCGCTGGTTTGGACATGTGCAAAGGAGAGATGCTGAGTATATTGGGAAAAGGATGCTAAGAATAGAGCTACCAGGTAAGAGGAAAAGAGGAAGACCTAAGCAAAGGTTTATGGATGTGGTGAGAGAGGACATGCAGGTGAGGGTGTAACAGAACAAGATGCAGAGGACAGAAAATTATGGAAAGAGATGATCCGCTGTGGCAACCCCTAATGGAAGCAGCCAAAAGAAGATGAAGAAACGTTTAAAACCACACAGAATAAGCATTTTAAATGAACAGCAACAACAATCACTGAAATCCTTATATATTATCAAAAGTTATTACAACACTAACAAATTGCCAAATCTCAGGAACAGAAAGAAACTCCACTAACACAAGTTGTTAAATAAATAAATAAATACATACATACTTACATATATAAATAAAACCTTTGTAGAAAGTCGGAGAAAGAATTTTGGAATGGGCCACTATTATTCAAAACCTGTATGTCTCATGTACTATGTAATAGTAGTAAAAGCCTGTGCTTCATTAGTGTCCATAGCTTTGAATTTAAAAGGTACAAGAACGTAGACCAGTACTGGAGTTTAAAAGTTTATGCAAATTAAAATAATGCAATCATTTAATCACACTACTAGATGCACTCAATCAATTATACTTTATAAAGGACTGCTGGTGTCACATCTCCAACATTATAGAAAAAGGGAGCTTTGATTTATTAGCTTATTTGTCAAAGGACCAAATCAAACTCAAAAAATGTGTTCACTAAGGTGCAGTATAGCTTAACAAGTTTTCATGTCTGTTCCAAGCAGTTTTTTTAATGAATTAATGAAATCAGATTAATAATTTGTCATTTTGCAGAAGGGAATGTTCAGTAGCATTATTATATGTGTTGTTTTACCCCAAAAGAAGTGGAAAAAATGTAAAAATATGTTTATCAACTATCTGCTTTTAAGCAGTGTTATTTACATTACAACTTGCAGTATTGGTTTGTCAAACTGTCATTGGTCTGTGCTATATTTTTAAACCAGCAGACTTAATTTGTTTCTTATGTTTTATTACCTGTTCAATTGCCTATACGGTATATATTCTGAGAAATGGATCTGTACTAGCTTTGTGAACAAAACATGTAATGTAAATATTTAGCTGGAGAATTTAAGAGTAGTTTACCAATGTGCATTCAGTGGCATTTCACACTGACATATTTTATTAAAAATTACGTGACTTAACTTTTTTGCAAGGAAAGTGCATTTTAAGGGTAACGTTCAGCAATGATGTTTGTATACTGCTTCACAGAAACCAGAAAAACTTTTTTTATTCATGTGTAATTGCTCCATAACGTGTTCAAACAAAAATGCTGCATTCACTATTATAGGACAAAGTGGACATTAACCTGTTTTAACCCATTTTAACCTATTTTAGTAACCCTACTGACTGCACAAGTGGTAGAAGCTTTGAGAGGACTTGGAATCAGGATATATCACTACATCAAAAACTTCAAGCCAAGTGGCAGAACCAAAATGACTAAAGGTTAAGCAAACAGTGCTAAGGACATATTTCAAGTAGCATAGTCCAGAAGTGGTGCCAGTTTGGTACCAGTGAGAGACAGGTAGCCAGAAATAAATAGAAACAAGCAACCAGACCCAAAATCAAAAATAGTAGAAAAAAGCAGGCAAAAAAAAAAAAAAAACAGGGATTCAAAAATAATAAAGCAAAGAACACAAAAGTGTTACTGAGGAATCCAGTCAATGAAATCCTGAAAATGCACAATGTGACCCTTCCACTTTTGACCAGAATTTTTTTTTTGCTGCATACTTTCATATTACCTGGCTTTTCAATGACACAGCAATTATTCACAAATACTCCTCAAAATGACAGCACTCACAACAAAACAAAATGGCATTGCAGGAGAAAACGTCTCATTTTCAACATTTATAATAATGTATCAAGTACCTTGACTTATAAAACCCCTTAAAAAAAGTTGAAATAATTTTTACAGGTCACAGAGAATTTATAAAAAAAAACAAAACAAAACAGTAAATCTGTTTAAAAGAACAGAAATAACATAAATGCAGAAAGTTAGTTGTCTCCACCCTGCTTAGGATTTCTAAAGGATTAATTTTATGTTGATTAACTATTTTTGCAGACTGGCAGCTATTATTATGCTTAGCCAATCTTGATGGTCAAACATTTGCACTAATTATCAGCCAAAAATTGGATGATTCTTCACATAAGAAACCAATAGTAAAATATCTACTCCATCCTTTACAACACAGGGTCAGAATTAGCTTCCTGCACCACATTCAATCTGACGTCTGAGCGCTCCTTTGGCCCAGTGTAGATACAAAACAGTGAGAATAAAGGCATTAGTAAGACTTCAGAATTAAAATGTGGAAATAAAATAAATGTGCAGCATTGTGAAATGACAAGCCAGGAGAGCAGCTTTGCACAATGTCTGTTTTTAATCACCACACTGCTTAACTAGTTTAACTTCCAAAAGGTATCTGGGAGTACAAAGGCTACTGAGGCTAAAAGAAGCTAGATGACTAAATTTTTTTTTTTGCAAGCAACTATCTCTAATTTCAGTTCTGCTGTTTGAAAACATATGTGCTTCCTTCAGTTTTGTTAATTCATTTTAAAGGTACAGATAAGAAATAGGGAAGACATTTATACATACAATAGAAACACATAATAACTTTCAACAAAGAATGCCATGATGTAAATCACAAAGCCACCATGATGAACAGAAAAATGCCATGCAGTTTGAAGGCTGAAATACATTTATGCTTATAGAAATATCTTTAATCTTTGCTATTTCTGAGAGGGCCTTTTCAATTCCATAAATAAGGGCCAGATGGTAAATTGTGTCACGTGAAATCTTACACTTTCAATATATTTAGACAGTTGTGGAATGATGGCAGTGTAGGCCATAATTAATAAGTATTACACGTAGGAAGTAAAAATGTTAGTTGTGAATAATAAATGGGAGGTCTGAAAATTGAAAGTACACCTTATGAGAAGGATTGAGAATGTTATAGTGGACTTGACTATCAACTGCCAGAAAGTGTTAAGAGGCCATTAAGTATGTTAAGTCATGTAGAACAATGTGTGGAGTACACATCCAAGGAGGTAATGCTCAAGCTTTACAACGCACTAGTGAGGCCTCATCTGGAGTACTGTGTGCAGTTAAGGTCTCCAGGCTACAAAAATGAAATGGAAGCACTAGAAAAAGTCCAGAGAAGAGCAACTAGGCTGATTCCAGGGCTACAGGGGAATGAATTATGAGGAAGGATGAAAAGAGCTGAGATTTTTCAGTTTAAGCAAAAGAAGATTAAAAGGAGGTATGAATCAAATGTTTAAAATTATGAAGGGAATTAGTACAGTGGATCAAGACTGTTATTTTAAAATGAGTTCATCAAGAACACTGGGACACAGCTGGCAGCTTGTCAAGGGTAAATTTCATACAAATATTAGGAAGTTTTTCTTCACACAAAGAACCATAGACACATGGAATAAGCTACCAAATAGTGTGGTATACAATAGGACTTTAGGTAATTTGTAAACTCAACTTGATGTTGTTTTAGAAGTATATTTTCTTTTAACATTTTTAAACTGTGATCACATATATGTATTTTGTGTGTGCATGTATGGTTGTTTCAGAATACTAAAGACAGCATTAGTTTACATATCTGAAGGGAATAATATGCCACTGGTGCTATATGGCAAAGCTAACCAATAAACTATAACATTCAAAATGCCCAAGTGTGCTTTAAGACAAAATTATCAATAATGTATAAAAATAAAATTGGATACCATATAGTACATATTTAACACAGACAATACCTTTGATTATAGAACTCCGAGGATATAAGGTCTCTTCCAATTACTACTTAAGAGTATCGAACAAATACACCAGTAATCATACAGAAAGCCGTGATCTCTTTCAGTAATGTTTATATTACTTAATACAACTCTCACTTTATCAGAGTGAATTCATTTACTTTTTCTCTACCTTTCAAACATGGGGTTATATTGTGTTGTGTCGACACATGCTACTAAACATTGCATTAACTGAAAATGCTGTACACATTTTAACACAACCACAATGACAAGAACAACCTTTATTTCTATGGCAAAATTTCATCAAAAAATTGAGCACAAAATGCTTTACAAGATCTCAGAAAAAACTTCCAAGAAAAAACTAAATAAATTAAAAATAGATAAGAGAATGGATGCAATTCCCAATTCTGTATTTAAAAAAACATAATGTATATATACATCAATAAATGAAATGAGTCAGCAGTTAGCCAAAACAATATTTAAGTATATATTGTATAAATAGTGTTAGCTTCCTCAGAGATCTACGATATTAGGAACATCAGTGTGATTTATTGTTTATTAGTACATTTTCCATTATTGTATGTAAACACTGCGCTTCTTCATACCACAAAATAAAGTTTGTCCATAGCATGACTTTATTTATAATCAAAATGTTTTAATAAATCTGAACAGTTTCTACAGAGATCAAAGCAGAAAAGTGAGATCAGATGAAGTATTATAACAACCTTCCTGTGACAGTGCTGGCAGGGCTGAAACAGTTTGGTGGCACATTCAAATAAAATGTTAAAAAAGAACATTTATCCATCCATTTTCTTTTAAAAGCAGCACTAGGATTAGAAGGTTATTTTAAAGTCCATAATTGTTCTTTTAATCGCCCTGAATTAAACTTATCAGGTTCAGTATTGCATGAATGTTAATTAAAATGACCTCATATTGTATGCTAATCCTTTTTTCAGTAAAAAAACTGAAAACTTACTTTTCAGTGTGGAATTAACTTTCACTACAAGAATAAATTCCAGGTTAAGTTTTGCCTGCTTATAGATAGATAGATAGATAGATAGATAGATAGATAGATAGATAGATAGATAGATTTCCCAAGGGGAAATTCACATACTCCAGCAGCAGCATGCTGATAAAAACAATATTAATTAAAGAGCAATAAAAAAAGCAGTGCAAGTTAAAAAAATGCAAGGTGGAGAGTGCAAGGCAGGTATAACAGTCTATAATCTTGTATACTGTTAACGTTTACCTCGCCGGGTGGAACTGAAGAGTCGTATAGTGTGGGGGAGGAACAATCTCCTCAGTCTGTCAGTGGAGCAAGACAGTGACAGCAGTCTGTTGCTGAACCTGCTCCTCTGTCTGGAGATGATCCTGTTCAGTGGATGCAGTGGATTCTCCATGACTGACAGGAGCCTGCTCAGTGCCTTTCGCTCTGCCACAGATGTCAAACTGTCCAACTCTGTGCCTACAATAGAGCCTGCCTTCCTCACCAGTTTGTCCAGGCGTGAGGCGTCCTTCTTCTTTATGTTGCCTCTCCAGCACACCACTGCCTAGAAGAGGGCGCTCACCACAACCGTCTGATAGAACATCTGCAGCATCTTATTGTAGATGTTGAAGGATGCCAGCCTTCTAAGGAAGTATAGTTGGCTCTGTCCACTCTTGTACAGAGCATCAGTGTTGGCAGTCCAGGCAAATTTATCATCCACCTGCACTCCCAGGTATTTATAGGTCTGCGATCTCTGCACACAGTCACTTCTGATGATCACGGGGTCCATGAGGGGCCTGGGCCTCCTAAATTCCACCACCAGCTCTTTGGTTTTGCTGGTGTTTAGTTGTAGGTGGTTTAAGTCGCACCAACTAACAAAGTCCTTGATTAGGTTCCTATACTCCCACTCCTGATGCAGCCCATGATAGCAGTGTCGTCAGCGAACTTTTGCATGTGGCAGAACTCCGAGTTGTATTGGAAGTCTGATGTATATAGGCTGAAAAGGACCGGAGAAAGCACAGTCCCCTGCGGCGCTCCTGTGCTGCCGACCATAATGTCAGACCTGAAGTTCCAGAGACGCATATACTTCTATACGTATTAGTAAAATTCACTGACAAAGTATCCATCACTGCATAATGAGCAGTGATAGCTAATGGGAATTTTAAATGGTTACATCAAGTTTGGGTACTTTTTTGGTGTTTCAGACACTGATTTTTAGTTGCAGGGGAGTTTTGCTTTATCTAAATCTGGTATAATGAAACTATCCTAATAAATACAACAGGCCATATTTGAAATGATGTGAAGGTTTTATTCATATCCAGGGCTGAGTTATGTCCCATGTGGAGTTGGAAGCCACTGTTTGTGTAAACAGTATAAATTCTTATTCTTTTACTCCAGAACAAGAAATGGCAGTTAATTATCAGCAATATTTTTCACAATGTTATGGAAGTCTGTTTTAACAAACAGGAAGAGATTAAAGGATTATAAAGGAATGACTTGCGCATTGACTATTTACTTACATCCTTTAAACAGTTATATGCTTCAAACATAATCATACAATCATCCAAAAGCCCACTATTTTACAACTAGCCAACCCGCAGTGTAGCATACGCCGCCTATAATTATTTATTGATGAGTGAACACTTCCTGAAAGACACAGTTGTCCAAATGGGGAGGGTTTGAGGATACAACTGTCAGTGAATGAAAAGATGGAACTCTGGAGAGAGCAACATACAACTGTCCGTGAGTGAAAACAGGTTTTGGCAGATGCAGGCATATTTTTTTGAAAGTTTGTCCTTGTGCCTTATTAATAGTCATTGCAAATGCCAATCTAACAGGAAATTGTCTCCGTGTAAAAGTAAAAGGCAAATTAGAATCTGATGGGGTCAGGGAAATCTGGGGAATAAGGACAGTTTGTGAGGCAGCAGATGTGATAGTCTTACACTCCAGTACATTGAGGTGAATGCTGGTAACAGAAAGTCTAGTGCCATCACAGAGACCTTTTGCTGGCATGAGGTTCCTGAGAAGCATGATGACTGAACCAATGTTAAGTTTGAGTTTATGCGGAGGCATGCCAGTGGGAGTAAGACTATCAAAAAATTCTTCGGGGAATGCAAGTTGATCTGCAGGATCGTCTGTGACAATGGAGTCAAAGCTGGTGAAAGTTACTTTGTCGTTAGGGATACGTTTCAGCACCTGTTCATTAAGGTGTAGTGAGTCTTCGTTGGTGACGCTTAATATAGCTTGCGTACTGAGTTGTTCCAGAGTGACAGTTGAGAAGTCAATGTTGCCATATAATTGCCTTGAGAGTGATGTTGGTAGCCTGCGGAGGGTGAGAGTTGGCGGGCGGGGCCTTGTCGTGCATTCCCCATGACGTGTGAGGAGGGTTAGAATGGGCATTTGTGGCTCTTTCGTGCGTAACCCATTGGCGGGGCTCTGTTAGAGTTGGTGGGCAGGGCTCTGTGAGTTGGCAGTCGTGGCTCTCTGTCTTGCGTGCGGTGAAAAGTCAACGTGGCTCAGAGGTGCATGTGGACTGTAGCACAGACGAAAGCGACTGAGGCTGTGTCTGGCGAGTTGATGCGTGCGGGCACATGAGCAGGCAGTGCACATGCCTCGAGAGCAACGCTGGACGCGGGAGGATGGTTACAGTTGGCATGCGTTGCTCTGTCGTGCGTATCCCATGACGCGGTAAGAGGGTTAGAGTTGGCAGGCGGGGCTCTGTCAAGCATATCCCATGGTCTTAGAGTTGGCGGGCGGGGCTCTGTGAGTTGGCGGGCGTGGCTCTCTGTCTTGCTTGCGCTCACTGTCTTGCGTGCCCTTAGTGAATTATATATATAGATGTGCAGGCTAGGGACTTAAAAGAAGCCAACCCTTTTCAAATCTTCCAGCAATATTGTTACAGTATATCTTGCTTCACTTCTCTTATAATTTTAGATAGTCGCATAAGGTGATGAAAAACGCAGGATAATTTTATTTGTAGATGCCAAAATAATAAACAAACTTTCATATGCCATTCTCACACCATTGTCACATGATCACTCATATCCACATGCTTGTCTTACTTAACTTTATTTTCTTTTTACACTTGTGCACATAAGAAATCTCACAAATGAGAAGAGGCCAGTCCATTAAGTTTGTTTGTAAACTGTCCCAATATCTTGTTCAGACTCTTCTTAAAGCATGACAAGGTTTCTACTTCAACTACATGTCTTGGTAGTTTGTTCCAGATTCCTACAACTGTTTACATAAAGAAGTTCTTCCTGGCTTCAATCTTAAATACACATCCTTCAGTTTCCAACATTGCCCCCATGTATATGATTCACCTTTAGGCTGAAAGAATTCTGCTAGATCTATTTTGAAGATTTTGAAGACCTGGATGAGTCCTCCCCCCGCAACCCAGTCTTTTCTGCTTGAGGCTAAACAGGTTTAAATCTCTGAGTCTGTTAGAGTAGGACATCTCCTTATGTCTTGGGATGCATCTGGTTGCTCTCTTCTGCACTGTTTCAAGTGCTGTAATGTCTTCACCATATAAGGGAATAACATAATTCCCCTTGTCAATTTACTTATTCCAGCCTACTACATAACACGTCTCTCCCTTAAGTTTAAACATCTTTTTTATTTAAAGGTATATTTGTCTATAGGATTGAGGTAGATTGCTCCTAAACTGAACTCACAATTGAAGGGATTTTTCTGGTCTCACTTTGAGAACTATGATTCCTATAACATTAACTTTAACAGATTAGTCAGCTTCTTGTAAGCTGAGTCTCTGCAGAAGTCTTCATTTCCTTTATGGACATAGTGCCTTTTTTTTAGAGGTACATGTATAGACAGTCCTGCGTTTTCAATTTTAGGAATTTGTGCAATCACTTGCTTGAATTGGCCATCATCTGATTTTTTTTTTTTTTGCTTTGGCTACCTTGAATTTCAGATGCAATTGTTTTTTTGCCATCCTCTGAAGGTGGTAAACTGAAAGTCTCAGCCTCCATGTTTTCACTATCTGTCTCTAGCTCTGTTCTCAGAAAATGAATCAAGTAAACTTGCTTGTGTTCCCCATTTACTCCTTGACCTTTCATTTCTGGAAACGATTCCTCTAATTCACTCCACCCTTCCAGATTTTTTTTTTTTTTACCCAAACTGGATTATTTTCTGAGATGTTACATTCCACACATATGGATTTGCCATGATGATTTTTTTTGCTGTATTTTGACTTTTTTCTTGTATTAGGAGTTTGTTAGTTTTTGAATACCCCTTGGGGTCAGAGCGCAGGGTCAGCCACTGTACAGCATCCCAGGAGCAACTGCAGGTTAAGGGCCTTGGTCAAAGACCCAGCACAGTAGGATCTCTTTTGGCAGTAACAGGGATTCGAACGGGCAACCTTCCGGATACTGGCGCTCATCTTTATCCTCAGAGCCATCACTCCAATTTTGTTTATCTGTCATCATTTGTGCCATATTTTTTCAAATTTCTCTTTTTAAAATGAATTCTGCAGATGTGTGTCTTGTAATTGTCCCATAATTAAGTGAGGAGTGCTTTTATATTTTCTAAACAGTGTGACAGAGAAAACCTATACATATCTTGGCACTTTCCAATACTTCCTTTCCATTTTCTTCTTCCAAGCTTGTATACTTTGTTCAGCTGTAAGCTACATAGTATGGAGAAATCATAGTGTGTTTAATCTCTTTAAATTGCACAAAACTCCTAAATTCCCCTGAGACAAAGTGAAGCCCATTATCAGATGCTAGCTGTTCATATGGTGGAAATAAAGTTTGTTTTCTGTGCAGTGAGCTTTCTGGTGCCAAAAACAAAGCACTATGCACAATGGTGCATTTTGGTGTGTCTTTGTCACATTTTAAAAAAATACACTGCATCTCCTCTGCAGTGATGTGAACATGAGGCCTAAATAGAATTCATTTTACTGTCATGCAGAGGATTAGAGATGTTACAAAGCTCCAGAAAAGAACAAAGGTAAAGACAAAAGTGTGAGTGTGGTTTTAGGAAGCAATATTCAACATGACCCACCCCAAAAATCCTTTAAACCCACCCCAACATATTTTTAGTAAGTTTTATGTTTCACTATTGTATTATTCCCTACAAAACTAATTTTAGAGTCAGTTTCATGATTCTGCATATCAACTGAGACTTACCTTTTCTGCTCATCACTATTTAAATCTGTATGTGCATTGACAAATCTGAAAGTAGAAAAGGAGCGTCACCATTATACATGATAAAATTTTGACAGGTGTATGTCCCGCCCCCCCTGGCATTTCTGGTACCCACCGTATGCCACCTGGTTAATGGGCATTTCCCCCCGTGCTCTGATCTCTGCCTGTTGTTGGGTGCGCCCTTTATAAAGCAAATCATAAAGCAGAAGGTGTCTTAAAAACAAAATCTTTATTGATGCTATGTCTATATGCAATAATTGGTTTAGTGAAGCAAATATTACAAATGTGTCCATCTGGTATCTATTTTTTTCTCTTGACATTCAGTACATTTTTCCCCTAAATATTCAACAGAGCTAAACACATAAGCCCAGACGACTGAGCGACCAATTATTGTCATAATGAATGTTTTTTTATTAGATATAAAATAAGGAGAAAACCTTCTATAGGTTGTATTACAGTACGTGTAACATTGGGCAGGGACCTGGTTTTCCTTGTTCTATCTGCCGAGTCTTGGTTCCTCTGACAACAGAAACAAAACAAAATACAATAGTTAGCCGACAGAAAATATAACACAAACAGGTCTTGTTCAGAATGGAAAATGCGTCTTTCTGTAAATTAATGTTGGTTTTAAAAAAATAACAGTAATGGTGATTAGAGACAAGTTCAAAAGCTGCTGTCCGAATCTTGGACTTTGTTGCATGGTGCATCTTTTTGTATAAGCAGAAAGTGTTTACTTCAGCAACAAACTGCTTCAGACAGTTAAGAGTATGAATTTTACTCTGTTTCACAATTCTTAATCCACACAAGGGTTTAACCATATAAAACACCATGTGTATTAATTTTTTAATACTGATCTGTTGACAGATGCTGGAAACACAAGGGTGCATTTCCTCAGGATTAGATTCTAGTAAAAGACAAGTGTGCCCATCCTGAGATTCGGAACCCAAACGGCATGCTAAACAAGACCCAGTTAATATATCTTACACAGGTGCAGACCACGTAAGCTACAACAGACTTTGCATAATGCTTCATTAAAATCAATCTGGCTCTGTGACTGCGATGGCTGACAAGTGTTTGAGAAATTATACACAGGTCTTAAGACTTCAGCCTTGAAGTTGAACAATCTTTCACACTGTGCTTAAATACGTCACCGGCCATCTTAGAGTCACTCTATGGGGAAAAAAAAGAAAAGAAATGTCAAGCGAAAAAACTTACAGTGTGCACAAACCAGCACAGCTGAGGTTCAAGAGAAACAGAACAATTGTTTCAACGATTGATAACCAGTGGCAGGTAGATTTAGTAGAGATGTCTTATTACTCAAAATTCAATGATAGATATAAATTTATCCTCACGTGTATCGATGTGCTCTCAAAATAGGCTTGGGCTGTGTAAGTAAATGGCCAAGACAGGGAAAGAAGTTTCTCGGGATTTTAGTTTGATCTTTAGACAGGGTAGAGTTCCTAAGAAGCTACAGACAGACCAAGGCAAAGAATTTTATAACACATTGGTACAAAAACTACTAAAACAGAACAATATTGTACATTTTGTCACGAACAGTGATGTAAAGACCAGCATAGTAAAATGATTCAATAGCACCTTAAAGTCCAAAAAGTGGAAATATTTTACATATGCAAATACTTTTCGGTATATAGATGTCCTGTCAGACTTTCTGCAGAGTTATAACCATAGTTTTCACACTACGATTAAAAGAAGACCTGTAGATGTGACTCTAGAAAATGCTCTGAGTGTTTGGAAAACAGTCTATGGCAGGCCAGTGCAAAGAAAATCTTTTACGTGCACTTTGAAAATAGGTGATCATGTCCGAGTTTCAAAATTAAAAGGTGTATTTGAAAAAGGCTATGAGCAGTTGTTTACAGATGAAATATTTATTATTGTGGACTGTTTTAAACGGATCATACCTGTATTTAAACTAAAAGATTACGTAGGTGATGAAATTCAAGGGACAGTTTATGCAGAAGAGTTACAAAAAATAAACCCCGATGCTAACCAGGTGTACCGCATCCAGAAAATTCTAGCCACTCACGAGTGTGGTAGAAACAAGCATGTGTTGCTAAAATGGCTTGGTTGGGACAAGAAATTTAACAGTTGGGTCAAGGCTTCAGAAGTGAAAGACAAGGAGTTGAGAAAGCAAGAAAAAAATGTCTAAAGTCACAAATGGATTTTATGTAACACTGCTGAGTAATTCATTGGCCAGAACTTTTCCCAACAACACGACAGCATCATTAACCGTTCAGGTAGCCAAGACAATAGAACTGCCCAGAGACTGGGAAGTGGCATTGGTGGAACTGACTTACCGAAAAATGTTCAATTCCATCACTCAGGAAGCACAATTTACACTAATGAAAGAGGAAACAAGAGAACATGAAGTGACAGACCCAGAGATAGGATGTACAAGAAGGTTTTAGAGAGAGAATCTATTACACACCCAAGAAAACTGGCAGTACAGCCCAAAACACCCCATGGGCATCCCGTTATCCCTTTCAAAACCATGCCCTTTATAAAGCAAATCATAAAGTAGACACCAAGGTGTCTTAAAAACAAAAACTTTATTGAATGATTCAAGGACACACACAGTTTGCATCCTTTACCTCATGATTTTACCCAATCCATCTGTTATAAAAGGATACATAAAGGAAGAGAAAAAAAAAAGATCAAGGTGCCTTAAAACAACAAGTTTATTGAAGCAAAATTCCAAACATAGCAATTAACACGTAGTCTTTGCTTTCAGAGTTACACACTGTGTGCTATACATTATATTTTTTTAAATGTATGAATAAAGCAGGAGAAACAGCAGGAAAATATTCACTGATACATATATGATGTGGGCATCATAAATGTTTATGTTGGTGTAATGCACTCACAGGCAATAATGTTTTATACTGTATGTTGCAAACTTAATTGAAAAGATTTCTTGAGCATTCTGTTCATAAATTTGTCAAAAGAGACTTTGGTAAATTACAGTATGAAACTGCTTAGGAAAATATTCACACAAGCTTGTTTGTATAGAGATCAGTAACCCATTTGAATCGAATTGCAAACCAGGTCCAAAACCATCAGTGAACCAGTAATACCCCTAAATAAAAGTGTTTAAGTCAGCATGTTTTATGTATTTGTATTTCATTAAATTATGCAAGCCTATTTTCTCTGTTTCGAACAGAGCCGACCACAAAAAGCTGGTCCTCACAGGCTGAATCAGTTGTGCATAAGCATCAACGGGTATCTCTCCCTGCTCAAACACCGATATAACATCATCCACATTTCTCTTGACAGATTTAAGAAAACATGGGAGATTATACATTTTTAGCATAGCACACACACAGGACACAAGTCTAGCCTTTCTAGCCCTTTGGAGCATAAATAAGCTAGGTCTATAAGCCAAAGAACGTTTTTAGACAGGCATAGATCCAAATTACCTGTTTAGATTTCTCTGGTTCATGTTCTACTGACTGGTTATCTTCTATAATGATGACACCGGTCTCGGCTTTAGCGGTATGTTTTGTTGTTGCAGAATCCATGTTTTCCTTCTTTCTAGTAAAAGAAAACAGATAATGGTGTGTCTCTGTGATGCTCCGTAAGCTCTGATGCCGCGACGGACCAGCAAGAACGCTGGACTGGCCAAGCAACACAGGGACATGAGTAAGCTGGGGTCAGCAAGCTTTGATGCCGTGACGGACCAGCGAGGATGCTCGACTGTACAAGCGACACAGGGACTATGGTTAGTGTAGCCGGTTAAAATCTTGCAAAGTGGTGGACTTAGCCAGCCTACTTCAGCTCGGTCAAAAGAATTGTTAGCTGTAAAACAAGCGTTGGTGTCTCCTTTCTGACTTTGAAAATAAAAGGAGAGAAAAAACAAGAAAAAAAAAAAACAGTACAACTTACCCAATTCTTGTTATTGAGGAGCCCAGGCCATTGGGTCCAAATATCCATCCTTAAATATGCTTTTGGGCGAGGCTTTTACAACGCTGGGGCCAATCAAAACGTTTTAAGAAAACATTTTTTAAGATAACCCGTCAACATATTTTTAACCAATCAACAAACACATGCCTCATGTTAAGCTAGCAATGGAATTACACCATGCTGGTTCGGGCGTGTGCTGAGTGCATCCAGAGCTTCCCAAATTCAGTACCGCCAATCAGGATACACACCAGGTAGTGGGATGTGAAGAGTCTATGGCTAAAAGACAATATGGCGCGACTGAAAAAAATGTGTGAACTGGTCTGTCAATGAAAATGGTGTTAGCATATGAATTTAACAGTAACACACAAAATCTTTATAATTCTGTACATGCAATGGTGGTGCACACATAGGGCAGCTGCTTTCTAAGTCAGGAGATCAGGTTTTGCGATTGGGGACGAGAGCGAAAATAAGACAGGTTTTTTTAAGTTTGTACATTATCATGATTAAAATAATAATGTGTGTTATTCTATCATTGCCCCATAAACTAAATGGTAAAAAAAAATAATGGAATGCTCTTCTTGTCATTCTTAATACACGCCATTTATGATACGCCTAGAAGTTGGTAAGACACGCTAGTGCTAACGGTTTTGTAAATAAATAAAAATCTGGTAACGCGTTAATCTATACTAATAAACGGCAAAGCCCTCACTCACTCACTCACTCAC
>JANRMT010062819.1:19238703-19301514 GCA_026402145.1 Polypterus bichir lapradei | reverse complement strand
TTTTTGAATAAAAGCATACTTGTTCTGTTATATTTCTACCTTTTGTAAATGTGTTTGATATTTGGACTTCAGGCTTCATACATTATATAGTTTATGCTTATATTTTGTCATTTACTACTACAATATGAAAAACGTTTCTGTTTTAAAAATGTGTTTACACGGATTACTGTAGAAACAGAACACACGTGAAATGCGTGTATTCCAAATAATGATCTATTATTTCCACTCTAAAACTCCACTTCACTCCCAGATAATCAAGGCATGAGCTGGGAGAAGTTTGTGCACGTTCTAAGTCGTTGGGGGGATGGAATAGCTGGCTACTTGCAGCTTTTCTTTTATTAGCACATTTAGATTAACAAAACACGCTGGCGGAGAGGTGAAAACGGTTTTAAGAAGCGATTTAAGGTGGGACGGATCTACGAGTTTTTTCGTAGGCTCTGGTAATTCTAGTGTTAACAATCATGTTACGTTATTTTTTAAATTTTTCCTTTTCTTTTTCATACCTTCTTTAACACACTACTTCTCCGCTGCGAAGCGCGGGTATTCTGCTAGTATTTATATATAAGTCATGAATGTGTGTACACGTTTAATTAGTCTTTTTATTCCTGGCATGATTAACTTGTACCTATAAAAAGAAGAAAAAAGCATTATTTTGGCGCATAGCAACCATTTATTAATTAACTAGGATATGTTAAGTAAAAAGAAGCAGCGTCTGTGTATTGGCCCGTGGCGCACACATAGAGCTGTCACTTTTTAAGTCAGGAGATCGGGGTTCGTTCCTGGGCAGAAGATTAAAAGTAAGCCGTGTATTTTTAAAATGTGTATATTATTATGATTATGCATTAGTGTTTTATTCTATCATAGACATATAAAGTAAATAGTTGTTGTTATTCTTAATATGCGCCATTTAATTTATGATAGGCCTAGAAGTTGCATGGCAAGTCACGCTAGGGCAGAGGGTCTTGTAAATAAATAAATAAAAACCCGGTAACGCGTTAATATTTATGTATATATAGGTCATGATGGTGTGCACGTTTAATTAGACTTTTTATCCCTGGCATGATTAACTTGTGCCTTAAAATAAAAATAAGAAAAAAAAAATGAACCAGAGCATTAGATGTGTGTGTTGGCCGTTGGCGCACATGTAGAGCTGTCACTTTTTAAGCCAGGAGATCTGGGTTAGTGTCTGGGCAGACAACAAAAGTAAAACATTGACTTTTCAAATGTGTATATTATTATGATTATGCATTACTGTATGTTATTCTATTATAGCCAAATAAACTAAGTGGTAAAATGGAATTCTAGCAGGAGTTTGAAATGAATAATTGATTTTTACTCGAGAAGGCAGATATTTTAGGGGCCATCACAATGAAAGTTCTGCCACCCATAGTTACTAACCTGTATTTAGCTACAATGAGTAAGTTAGCGTCACAATGATCTTAAATCCTCACCCAGGGTAATCCAAAACATGTTTCTAACGGTTCAAAATCCATATATATAATTTTTGGATGACCGATTTGGATATCTTTTGGTTTTATTCACATAAGGATATAAACTCATGAAATCGTAGTAATGGATTTTTTCTCCAGCGCACACCTTGCAATATAAATGTGCTGCAAACACAATCTTATTCGCTACTAGACATTAAGCCCATTACAATAACGGGCGCTAGAACAGTAGTGCATAAACATTAGTAGGAACAGTCTATATTAAATGGCAAGGGACCTTGTATGTGGCTGTAATGTGTGTCACTGTATTGTGTGCCTTTAATTTTCTCTCTCAGTAATACTGGTTTGTATTTCCGTAAAATACCTGTAATTTTGTCTGACAGTAATACAGAGGAACCTCGGTTCACGACCATAATTCGTTCCAAAACTCTGGTTGTAACCCGATTTGGTTGTGAACTGAAGTAATTTCCCCCATAGGATTGTATGTAAATACAATTAATCCGTTCCAGACTGTATGAACTGTATGTAAATATATATTTTTTTAAGTTTTTAAGCACAAATATAGTTAATTAAACCATTGAATGCACAGCGTAATAGTAAACTAAATGTAAAAACATTGAATAACACTAAGAAAAGCTTGAACAACAGAGAAAACTAACACTGCAAGAGTTTGCGCTATAGCCTTACGACCCGCTCGCTAAAAACACTTTTTTTTAATGGGTTTTAAGTACAGGGAAAAAAAAGAACATTTGAAAAATCTGTAATTTAATAAACAACCAAGAAAAGTAACATTGCCACAATGCACGCGCGTGCCTGTGTGTGTGTGTCTCTCTCGCGGGCCTGCGTGTGTGTGTGTATATCTCTCGCGTGTGTCTCTCTTAAGTGCGCGCCTCTGTGTCTGTCTGTATGTGTGTGTCTCTCTCGCGCCTCTGTGTCTGTCTGCGTGTGTGTGTGTGCGTCTCTCTCACGCCTGTGTGTGTCTGTCTCGCGCGCGCCTCTGTGTGTGTGTGTCTCTCTCGCGCCTGTGTGTGTCTGTCTCGCGCGCGCCTCTGTGTGTGTGTGTCTGTTTCTCCCGCCTGTGTGTGTGTCTGTCGTGCGCGCCTACGTGTGTGTCTGTCTCTCGCCCGCACCTATGTGTGTGTGTGTCTCACGCGCGCCTGTGTGTGTGTCTGTCTCGCATGCGCCTGTGTGTGTGTCTGTCTCGCACGCGCACGCACCTCTGGGTATCTCTCTCTATGCACACACAGGGATTGCACAGGAAGAGACTGAACACGTGCCATATGGCCCCGAGAATGTGCACTTCACCAGAAGACACACACACGAACACCTGGACGCACACAGGGGTTTTATTAAAAAGGATTATACAATACTGACATGTACATCCGTTCACTTAGCTCGCCGATCCCCAAAGGGCCCCAACAGTCACACATGCACATCCTCTTTTTCTACCGTTTGCCCATTTGTGAGGCCCTTGGCCAGCAAGGGTCTTAGCGCTGCGGTGCATTGAGCTCCAAGCAATGAACAGCGGCCCTGGACTAAACACAGGCCCCATTGCTTGTCAGTTGAACAAACAAATACATACAGCATCCAGATTGGTTTTAACAATGAAAGGATTAATTAAACAACAAATCTTTGTTTTTTTTTTGTTTTTGTTTTGTTTTCGTACCTGGGATCTGCCAAGATGTTGTCATACCTAATAATAATGTCGTTAAGACATGTCTGGGTTGCTTTATGGTGCTCTTTTTTCAGCGAGGCAGTCATTAATCGAGATTCAAGCAATTTCTCACATGCTGAAAATCCTGGTAAGAAATGTAGTGGCGGTATTTTAAAATTAACTTTGTACATACAAATAGCATTATATCCCCTTCGGGAGCGATCTCCAGACCGGGACAAAGTAGTTTTTTTTCACTAACTATACATAAATATATAATGTAAAAATCTTAATTCTGTGGCAATCAGAAAGGTGATCATCAGTTTCATCCTAATCTAAGAAGCGAGCCATAATGCTCCAGGAATGCAAAATGCATTAAAATGTTTAATGTGTAATTCCATCCAAGTTATATATAATAGCCCGATAACCACCTAACATGACATAATCGACTGTTATCGTTTATGGACACATGGTGAAACATAACTGTAAAACAGATGCTACAATTAAATTGCATCATTTATTTTATGTAATACCTCTGGAATGTTCCACCGTTATCACTTAAGACACATGGTGAAACGTATATTACCGTGAATTGCATCATTTAATCTGTGTAACAGGGTACCTCTAGAATGTTCCAACAAGGCCCCCTACACTCGACTTATCTCAAAGAGCAGCAACAGATTCCAGTGTCCCCCTGACGAGTGTTACTTTTTGTAAAGAAAAATTATTTATAAGGATTTTGAACTGTTAGAAACATGTTTTGGATTACCCTGGGTGAGGAATTAAGATCATTGTGACGCTAACTTACTCACTGTAGCTAAATACAGGTTAGTAACTATGGGTGGAAGAACTTTCAGTGTGATGGCCCCTAAAATTTGGAATGCTCTTCCTATCTGCCTTCACAAGTAAAAATCTATTATTCATTTCAAACTCCTGCTAGAATTCCATTTTACCACTTAGTTTACTTGGCTATAATAGAATAACATACAGTAATGCATAATCATAATAATGTACACATTTGAAAAGTCAATGTTTTACTTTTATTGTCTGCCCAGACACGAACCCAGATCACCTGGCTTAGAAAGTGACAGCTTTACGTGTGCGCCACCGGCCAACACACGCATCTGATGCTCTGGTTCATTTTTTTTTTCTTATTATTATTTTAAGTTAATCATGCCAGGGATAAAAAGTCTAATTAAACGTGCACACCATCATGACCTATATATACATAAATATTAACGTGTTACCGGGTTTTTATTTATTTATTTACAAGACCATCTGCCCTAGCGTAACTTACCATGCAACTTCTAGGCCTATCATAAATTAAATGGCGTGTATTAAGAATAACAACAAGAGAATTCCATTTTACCATTTACTTTATAGGTCTATGATAGAATAAAACACTAATGCATAATCATAATAATATACACATTTTAAAAGTACATGGCTTAGTTTTGATCTTCTGCCCGGACACAAACCCCGATCTCCTGGCTTAGAAAGCGACAGCTCTATGCATGTGCCACGGGCCAATACACAGAGCAGCGATGTTGCTTCTTTTTTCTTAACATATCCTAGTTAATTAATAAATGGTTGCTATGCACCAAAATAATGTTTTTTTTCTTCTTTTTAAAGGTACAAGTTAATCATGCCAGGAATAAAAAGACTAATTATACATGTACACACATTCATGACTTATATATAAATATTAACGCGTTACTGGAATTTTATTTATTTACAAAACCGTTAGCCCTAGCGTGTCTTACCAACTTCTAGGCATATCATAAATGGTGTATATTAAGAATGACAAGATGAGCATTCCATTTTTTTTAACATTTGGTTTATGGGGCTATGACAGAATAGCACACATTAATATTTTAATCATGATAATATACACACTTAAAAAGACAGGTCTAATTTTCACTCTCGTCCCCAATCTCAAAACCTGATTTCCTGGCTTAGAAAACGGCTGCCCTATGAGTGCGCCACCATTGCATGTACAAAATTAGAAAGATTTTGTCTGTTACTGTTAAATTCATATGCTAACACCATTTTCAGTGACAGAACAGTTCACACATTTTTTTCAGTCGCGCCATATTGTCTTTTACCCATAGACTCTTCACATCCTGCCACCTGGTGTGGATCCTGATTGGCGGTTCTGAATTTGGGAAGCGCTGGATGCACTCAGCACACGCCTGAACCAGCATGGTGTAATTCCATTTGCTAGCTTAACATGAGCCATGTGTTTGTTGATTGGTTAAAAATATGTCGGCGGGTTATCTTAAAAAATGTTTTCTTAAAACGTTTTGATTGGCCCCAGCGTTGTAAAAGCCTCGCCCAAAAGCATATTTAAGGATGGATATTTGGACCCAAAGGCCCGGGCTCCTCAATAACAAGAATTGGGTAAGTTGTGCTGTTTTTTTTTTTTTCTTTTTTTTCTCTCCTTTTATTTTCTGTCTCTCCTTTGGGTAAACCAAGCACCAGTAGCCATCTCCTTATGACAGAGACCTAGCAGGCTGGCAGTGTTCACCGCTATCAAAGTCAGAAAGGAGACACCAATGCTTGTTTTACAGCTAACAATTCTTTTGACTGAGCTGAAGTAGGCTGGCTAAGTCCGCCACTTTGCAAAGTTTTAACCGGCTACGCTAACCATAGTCCTTGTGTTGCTTGGACAGTCGAGCGTCCTCGCTGGTCCATCGCGGCATCGGAGCTTGCTGACCCCAGCTTACCCGTGTCCCTGTGTTGCTTGGCCAGTCGAGCGTTCTCTCTGGTCCGTCGTGGCATTGGAGCTTGCTGACCTCAGCTTACCCGTGTCCCTGTGTTGCTTGGCTAGTCCAGCGTTCTCGCTGGTCCGTCGCGGCATCAGAGCTTACTGGTCCATCGCGGAGACACACCATAATCTGTTTTCTTTTACTAGAAAGAAGCAAAACATGGATTCTGCAACAACAAAACATACCGCAAAAGCAGAGACTGGTGTCATCATTATAGAAGATAACCAGTCAGTAGAACATGAACCAGAGAAATCTAAACAGGTAATTTGGATCTATGCCTGTCTAAAAATGTTCTTGGGCTTATAGACCTAGCTTATTTATGCTCCAAAGGGCTAGAAAGGCTAGACTTGTGTCCTGTGTATGTGCTATGCTAAAAATGTATAATTTTCCCTGTTTTCTTAAATCTGTCAAGAGAAATGTGGATGATGTTATATCAGTGTTTGAGCAGGGAGAGATACCCGTTGATGCTTATGCACAACTGATTCAGCCTGTGAGGACCAGCTTTTTGTGGTCGGCTCTGTTCCAAACAGAGAAAATAGGCTTGCATAATTTAATGAAACACAAATATATAAAACATGCTGACTTAAACACTTTTATTTAGGGGTATTACTGGTTCACTGACGGTTTTGGACCTGGTTTTCAATTCGATTGTGTTCTCATACTTGTATACAATTCTTGTGTTTTGTTTCTTTTCAAATGGGTTACTGATCTCTATACAAACAGGCTTGTGTGAATATTTTCCTAAGCAGTTTCATACTGTAATTTACCCAAAGTCTCTTTTGACAAATTTATGAACAGACTGCTCAAGAAATCTTTTCAATTAAGTTTGCAACATACAGTATAAAACATTATTGCCTGTGAGTGCATAACACCAACATAAACATTTATGATGCCCACATCATATATTTATCAGTGAATATTTTCCTGCTGTTTCTCCTGCTTTATTCATACATTTAAAAAAATATAATGTATAGCACACAGTGTGTAACTCTGAAAGCAAAGACTATGTGTAAATTGCTATGTTTGGAATTTTGCTTCAATAAACTTGTTGTTTTAAGGCACCTTGATCTTTTTTTTCTCTTCCTTTATGTATCCTGTTATAACAGATGGATTGGATAAAATCATGAGGTAAAGGATGCAAACTGTGTGTGTCCTTGAATCATTCAATAAAGTTTTTGTTTTTAAGACACCTTGGTGTCTACTTTATGATTTGCTTTATAAAGGGCATGGTTTTGCAAGGGATAACGGGATGCCCATGGGGTGTTTTGGGCTGTACTGCCAGTTTCCTTGGGTGTGTAATAGATTCTCTCTCTAAATCCTTCTTGTACATCCTGTCTCTGGGTCTGTCACTTCATGTTCTCTTGTTTCCTCATTCATTAGTGTAAATTGTGCTTCCTGAGTGATGGAATTGAACATTTTTCGGTAAGTCAGTTCCACAAATGCCACTTCCCAGTCTCTGGGCAGTTCTATTGTCTTGGCTACCTGAACGATTAATGATGCTGTCGTGTTGTTGGGAAAAGTTCTGGCCAATGAATTACTCAGCAGTGTTACATAAAATCCATTTCTGACTAAAAAAACCATTTTACCAACACATGATTGTTTCTACCACACCCGTGAGTGGCTAGAATTTTCTGGATGCGGTACACCTGGTTAGCATCGGGGTTTACTTTTTGTAACTCTTCTGCATAAACTGTCCCTTGAATTTCATCACCTGCATAATCTTTTAGTTTAAATACAGGTTTGATCCGTTTAAAACAGTCCATGATAATAAATATTTCATCTGTAAACGACTGCTCATAGCCTTTTTCGAATACACCTTTTAATTTTGAAACTCGGACATGATCACCTATTTTCAAAGTGCACGTAAAAGATTTTCTTTGCACTGACCTGCCATAGACTGTTTTCCAAACACTCAGAGCATTTTCTAGAGTCACATCTACAGGTCTTGTTTTAATCGTGGTGTGAAAACTGTGGTTATAACTCTGCAGAAAGTCTGACAGGACATCTATATACCGAAAAGTATTTGCATATGTAAAATATTTCCACATTTTGGACTTTAAGGTGCTATTGAATCATTTTACTATGCTGGTCTTTACATTACTGTTCGTGACAAAATGTACAATATTGTTCTGTTTTAGTAGTTTTTGTACCAATGTGTTATAAAATTCTTTGCCTTGGTCTGTCTGCTTATTAGGAACTCTACCCTGTCTAAAGATCAAACTAAAACCCAGAGAAACTTCTTTCCCTGTCTTGGCCTTTTACTTACACAGCCCAAGCATATTTTGAGAGCACATCAATACACGTGAGGATAAATTTATATCCGTCATTGAATTTTGAGTAATAAGACATCTCTACTAAATCTACTTGCCACTGGTCAACGATCGTTGAAACAATTGTTCTGTTTCTCTTGAACCTCAGCTGTGCTGGTTTGTGCACACTGTAAGTGTGTTGTCCACTCATCCATTCCAACACGTTTTTTTGCTTGACATTTCTTTTTTTTCCCATAGAGTGACTCTAAGATGGCCGGTGACGTATTTAAGCACAGTGTGAAAGATTGTTCAACTTCAAGGCTGAAGTCTCAAGACCTGTGTATAATTTCTCAAACACTAGTCAGCCATCGCAGTCACAGAGCCGGATTGATTTTAATGAAGCATTATGTAAAGTCGTAGCTTACATGGTCTGCACCTGTGTAAGATATATTAACTGGGTCTTGTTTAGCATGCTGTTTGGGTTCTGAATCTCAGGATGGGCACACTTGTCTTTTACTAGAATCTAATCCTGAGGAAAAGCACCCTTGTGTTTCCAGCATCTATCAACAGATCAGTATTAAAGGATTAATACACATGGTGTTTTATATGGTTAAACCCTTGTGTGGATTAAGAATTGTGAAACAGAGTAAAATTCATACTCTTAACTGTCTGAAGCAGTTTGTTGCTGAATAAAACACTTATATAAAAAGATGCACCAAAAAACAAAGTCCAAGATTCGGACAGCAGCTTTTGAAATTGTCTCTAATCACCATTACTGTTATTTTTTTAAAACCAACATTAATTTACAGAAACTTAAACAAGATGCATTTTCCATTCTAAACAAGACCTGTTTGTGTTATATTTTCTGTCGGCTAACTATTGTATTTTGTTTTGTTTCTGTTGTCAGAGGAACCAAGACTCAACAGCTAGAACAAGGAAAACCAGGTCCCTGCCCAATGTAACACGTACTGTAATACAACCTATAGAAGGTTTTCTCCTTATATTATATCTAATAAAAAAACATTCATTATGACAATAATTGGTCGCTCAGTCATCTGGGCTTATGTGTTTAGCTCTGTTGAACATTTAGGGGAAAAATGTACTGAATGTCAAGAGAAAAAAATAGATACCAGATGGACACATTTGTAATATTTGCTTCACTAAACCAATTATTGCATATAGACATAGCATCAATAAAGATTTTGTTTTTAAGACACCTTGTTGTCTTCTACTTTATGATTTGCTTTATAAAGGGCATGGTTTTACAAGGAGGGCGAGATAACGGAATGCCCATGTGGTGTTTTGGACTGTACTGCCAGGTTCCTTGGGTGTGTAATAGATTCTCTCTAAAGTTTTCTTGTACATCCTCTTGCTGGGTCTGTCACTCACGCTCTCTGTACACGCCCCCTGGCGCTATACGCAGATAGGAGCAGGATGCCTGCTCCGCCCCATTGATGGCTTACCTTTTGACACCTTACAGGGTCCCGAAGGTCTGTCTCGGATCACAAAGATGATCAGTCCCAGTTTTTAGGATCAAGGCTAAGATCGGCCGACCATTTTCCTTACGCACGACTGACAAAAGGGTCGATGCCGGTCAAACAGCGCACCCAACAACAGGCAGAGTTCAGAGCGTGGGGGGAAATGCCCATTAACCAGGTTGCATGCAGTGGGTACCGGAAATTCCAGGGGGGCGGCACATACACCTGTCAAAATTTTATGATGTATAATGGTGATGCTCCTTTACTACTTCTGAAATGCTACTGGATGGAAGCAAGTGAATGCACTTTGAGATTAGCATGAAGTATCATCTTGCAAAAACCACATAAAGACAGAACTTATAGGTCACCACAGAAGACAGTTTCAAATTGCCAAACACTGGCAAGCAAGGTTAAAAAAAATCAATTTAGAAAAAGACTGAAGAAAATGTTCAAGGACGTAGAAAATGAAGTGCTTCCATGTGACACTGAAGTGAATAACTCTTTAACTAATCTGGCTTAGTATTCAAGATACCAATTTCAAATCACTGGCAAGTTTATATATTTACTTATTGAATCCACTTCCCCTTATTGTTTTTTTTGTGTGAAACAAGCCTATTTTGTAGGTGGCTAGGACAGGATCCAGCTTCTTTTAGCTATAAACAGAAATGACTTTATTATTCAAAAATTAGTTTAAAGTGATGGTCAATCTACTACAGTGAAAACAAAAGACCATTAAATTAGTAAATATAAAATAACTTGATTTATTCACATCTTTTTATATTTCAGCCATTTGAACATAACACATTTTTGTGGAGCTGAAAAAACAAATGTTTGAAAATGGTGGTAAAACATCAAGTCAGTGAAAATGTGTATATTGCAATATGCCTTCAAAATGCAGTGTATGTTTTAGGTTAAACTCTTCCAAAAATTGCTTTTGCATTCTGCTAATAATAGATGCAAACTTATAATGCAACAGCTGTGTGCCACATACTTTTTACCGAAGTGTTTAATTCCCATTTTTCTTTTCTCAAAAATGTACTACTTACTGAAATGTCTACTCTTCTAGTGCACAGCTTTATTAATGCGTTTTTATGACACTTGACCCAGATATACAACATTGCTAGCAAATGAGTTATGATATTGCTTTGAAATCAATGTATTTTGTTAATTCTACAGGCAATGCAGTATGTGGAGTAGTTAGAATTTACTTTTCATCTAAACTTGTCTATAAGAAATATGATGATCCTTTCAACTGTAATTAAAATTGACAGGTGCTAAGGGTTCAGAAATATATGGTTGTACTGGGGTGAAAAAGTGTGCTTTTTTTATTAGTTTGCTAAATAAGACTCGTAATATTTCATTTGTGTGGATATTAGGATTAATTTAGGATTTTCATGATAAAGTGCAGCTTTTCCACCTTTCAGTAGTAGAAAACTGATTGCAAGGTTGGTCTTAGCATCATGCAACCTGACATTGTTAACGATTCCAGAGATGCATAATGTGGGGTATATACTGTATGTAACACAAAGTTCGTAAGCTCAGGAACATTACTTGGGCATTTTAATGATTAACTTGTCCACAATACAAAAAAGAGTCACAGCAGGCTAAGTGTTTTTTGGGGACACTTTCACTAACACTTTTCCCTTACAGTATATACTCATGTTTAAGTTCTGCCGGGGATAAGTCAGGGCTTGATTTTACTGTATAATTTCCAGTATTTTATATCAGTCATACAAGTCAAATGCAGAAACCTCACGCTATTGGTCCAAGAGATTATGATATGCTAATGTCCACCTGAAAGAGTAACCACGAAACACACTGCCTACGTTGTCTTGTGCCTACGTGACCACATGGTAATGCCCAACATATTCTAAAGCAATGTTTGCACTGATTTGTGTTTTTTGTATCTCACACCATCAAACACCTTTATCGTAAGAGCATCCCTTATCTACGATGGAGCATTTGATCAGAAGAAAATATGAAGCTGGTTTTAAATTAAAAGTCGTTGAATTAGCAAAAGAAATTGGTAACTGCGCTGCTGCAACAAAATTTGATGTGTCTGAGAAACTGGTGCGAGATTGGAGGAAGCAAGAAGATGTGGAAAAAAAAATTTAACTGTTGCATTTTTGAACAGGCGTGTAAGTCGGGGTCTTATTTTATGATCGATTTTTTGGGTTTCAAGAGCCAACTTATACGAGAGTATGTCTGTTTGTTCAATAAATGGTCAGGATCTGAGCATACAAAAGTCCGATAACACTTACATAAGAGACACATTTAAAAAGTTTTTAACATAAAATATACTTTGAGCTATAGTGATGTATAGGTGTATATTTCTTAAGACAAACATATAAATTTAATTAGGTACGAATTATACCCAACATTATTTGAAAAATCCTACATGTAAATGAATACTTTCAGACTTTCAAATATTGCAAGTTAAAAAATGTTAAAGATTCAGCTGAACTAATACAATATAAAGTATTCTTTGATTTGGAGATCACAGCAGTAGCCCTAATAAATCTCTCATTTTATATGACTTTTCACTAATCTTTCAAATACAATTATAGCATTGTCTGGAAAGTTACAAAAGTAAATCAATTGTAAAAGTTGATGTTTAAGTTCATTTACTTGTTAGCTTATGAGCAACTGTTTGGGTTGTCTTATCATTGTGTACATGGAATGATTAAATTTCATTTTTTATGTATAGTTATTCTGCATTCGAGGTCTTCTTGTGACTTTTGTGATATCTTTCTGATGTCTCAGAAGGCACATCATTAATTTAAAATTGTAATGCATGGTACAATACATATTATTCTTTTCGAAAATGCTTTTCCTTTACTGATATCTTTTATTCAACTTGTAAGTTACACAGCACCACCGCCTGTGGATACCAAAATGTTATCCATCTTGATTAGGTCAGCTATATCTGTGAACTGCCCATGCCAGGCTTTGAGTGTCAGTGTTAAGGAGGGCTAGTATTTGATCATAGGTGCTGGGCAAGCCACAGCCAGGGCAATCAATAGAGAGGGACACCCTAATTGCAGAAGCAAAAATAGAAGAGTGTCACTTTGATTAGAAATTTAAATGGCAGAGTATAATTAAACACTAATCATACATTTTAAAAGTTAAGGTTCTAATTTTTTTAAATACAAAAGCATACAGCTATTAAAAAAAATATTTTTCTATAAATACATTCAGCTTATAAGCTCACTTAGTCCAATATTTGCTCACAGTGTGTACAGGAGATTGCAGGCAGACAAGGCCAGGACAACATCATTTGTAAACAGTAGAAATGCAACTTCTAGGTTCCCAAACTGGAAACTCATCATTCCCAAACTGGATACTGCCTGGCTATGGCATTCAGTTTGCAAAATGGCAGATTCTTTTTTTTTACTCTGATTTGTTCTAAATTTAAATGAAGGCAATGTATAACTATTTGTAAAAAGGCACACCATTTTGTTTACATTGAGGGGATTCCAAAATGCTTCCTTTTTGTCAAAGGTTTGTAAGTTTTCTGTTGTGCAAAAGCACATATATCAATTTGTAATGACAAATTTCTAACAGTGTTAAATACAGTATCCAGTTTATTTGACAAATATCTGACCTAAACAATACATCATATGTCATATTTAGTACTTAGCACGTGGCAGATTTGATGCTTAAATGTTAAATATCCAGTCTCAACTAAATAGAAAATTTGAGCAATGTGAGCCATGCCTCTTATATAAACACAGATACCTGGTGTGCATGTAAAAAATGAATAAAAAAATTTAGAGATGTTAAAAAATCTGGTCTAATTTAAGTTTTTCAGCTAAGTTTATTACTGTTCTTCAAAGAGTGCAGGTGCAAAGCGCTGTGACAAGTTATAGCAAAATGTATACATTTTACAAAATTACCAAAACCAGAATTAGTGACATAAAGACACATATGTGTTTAAACAAACAAGAAAACAAAGTATCTTGAAACTGGTTAACATAAATGTAAACCAACAATGAACAATGTCTGTCCATTATATAATTGCTGAACTATGGCCAGTTGACAACGCAGGGGAGTAAAACAAAAACTGCAGTCAGTAGCATCCTTGGAGAAAATAAACCACTGGAGTGTCCACGGTCAATTAATTGTAAGGAAGAAAATCAAAGACAAAGTCAGATATATTCACAGTCCTGAAGACCTTGGCCAAGCAGTTGCCCACACCCTCCTGGGCATTTTGTAGAGTCTGTGTTGGGCCATCCAATTTGATGACAGAATCTTTCCATCCATTTATTTCAATTTGTAAAATGATTGTATATTTGCTTTGTGTTGGTAAACAACTTATTGAATTAATATTTTAACAGTAAAGAAATGTGAATCTTAGCACCCCCTAGGGTTACCACGGATTTTGACAATCAAGGTAGCTTAAAGTGCCCAATGCTAAAACTTGTTCAAAGCTTGCTTGGCTGCTCCTATGTGTGGACTGACAAACTGTGTTGAACTAATGTGTTATGTCATCACACCTACATTGTTCCTGTTTTTCCTGTTTACCATAGAGCTTATAGAATGTCACTTCTGAAAAGAAAAATCATCAAGAATGGATCAACCACATGTTGGTCAATGTGATGATCAATCCATCCAGTTCAACTTGGGCTAGTCCAGTGGAACCAACTGATTCTCCATCATCTGCAAGGAGCAGAACAAGAAGACCCATCACAATATCTTCCTCATGCCACCTGTGTATGACATCCTAAAGCCACCACATGGGATGACAGTGTTTAGTTGCCTGGATCTGAAATCCAAGTACTCCCAAATACTTCCCCATGCATGTGGTGTCAGCTGATGGTGCCATGGCCCTAAGAAGATCATGGCCATTGCGGATGGTTCCCCTTGAAAGATGAAGCAGGCATGCAAACACTCCTTCAACTCTTTGAAAAAAACCATTGCCATTACTAGTTTAACACAACTGAAGTCAACATTATCTTTCTTAAGCCCATACTGTTGCAGATGACTTTGGTCTTGGCACCTCCCAAGTTTACCAGAGAGAGGAAAACCTCATTACCTATGCATAACTCTTATTAAAAGGCACCAAAAGCAATCACTCCAACACCAAGAAGGAGCACCTTGCTGTCACCGGCTGTCATAGGCCATTTAAAGGGCAACATTTACATTCTACATTGATCAAAGGACTCTGACCTGGGCATTCAAATGCTTGATGATTACATTTAGACTAACCAGGTGGGTGTTACAACTCCAATAGTTTTCATTTTGGGTGTGTTTTTGAAAAGGTTGGTGTCCCAGGTACTTGGTCAGCATCCATAATGTGAATAGTATCTGCCTCTATTCCATTGAATATGCAGGATATAGTCAAATCTTCAGATGACACTACTGCATGTCAGATACTGAGGGAGGGCTCTGTGGAGCGTTGTGGCTATATACAGTATATTATAGGGAGCCCTAGGGTGTGCTATAAATTTGTGTACCAACAAAACATCAGGGCTGTTATTCTTACGTGCTGGTTCCTGAGATTCACATGTGTGAGTTCCTATAATATTACCATTACCATTACCATTACACCCTGACCAGTAGCTACTTTGCACCAAAAAAAGACATTGTTTGAGATTTTGGAGGTGGCATGCTGGCTTATGCTTCACTAGGAAATCTGGATCAATATCCAGTCTTATAGTATATGCCAGCAGTACAAGTCCACACCTGCACTCCCCTCCTGACAGCTACAGCCCATCATCACAACATCACCAGGTGAGTGTCTGTCTAGGTGTGGATCTAATGGGACTGTTCACTGCCAGCAGGGACAGTAAGACCTTCAAGATGGTGTTTATAGAGTATTTCACCATATGGCTGCAGCTTCCTCCAATGGTTAATAGCATAGCCGATAAGATCTGCTCTACCAGTAAGGACAAAATATTCACTTTAAGGCAGGGGATGGGTTTAGGACTTGGTGAAAGACATTGTACTAAAAGCAGTCCACAGTGGATCAAAACTACTGACTAATAATTTTTAGAAGTGTAACTGAAGAAGACATTTCTGAAAAGAAAGATTGACTACACCAATACAACCTGAAGTGTCACTTTCTAAAGAAAGAAAGAAAGAAAAAAAAATTATCAATAACTACTGTCTATTAATATGGGTTAGTCAGATTTTAACTTTTTAAGGGGTTTTCCTCAGACTTAGACACTGTAATACATTCATTTTAATATAATTGTATTAAAATAACTATCATAATATCAAAGTACTACTTTTATTTTTAACTTAATATCAGATATATTGGTCTTTTTGATTTTAAAAGTCCTTGCTGCCCTAAAGGCAATTCAGCTTGAAATGGTTCACTGAAGTACATCTATAGACATTTGTGCTTAGATTTGAAATTCAATGAACTGGTCAGTGAATAAATTATTCTTAATATTTCATTCAAGCAAGGAGACATTCACCTGTTTCATCAAGCACAATGTCTTTTGAAATATCATCAAGCATCCGTCAAATCTCTCAACCGAAATAAAAGAGAAACTAGCCTTCATGAAATCACGAGGAAAGCTGAAAAAAACAAAGAATTATAGATTCTATTACTTTATTTGTATTCTTGATTTTATTATGAATAAAATACTCATTTTCTTGCATCCAATTTGAGAAATTACTGTAATAAATAACGACACACTTATAAAACAAACTTTTTATAATTATTGCACAGTTTATAATTTGCATAGTTCTCATTTTTGTTATCTTCGGGTTTGCATATTCCAGTCACATACTGTCATTTGCCTCTAAATCAAAAATTCTCTGTAGTGTTTATAATGAAATACATTAACTTTTCCTCCACTTTCTTTTTAGAACCTCTGAGAAGAGCCCCCGTTTATGAAAAAATCCCATATAACAGCAGCATCTTCCACTTTAACTATATTACTACATACAGTATGTCTGCCCTGCGATGGACTGGCACCCTACCCAGGTGTTATTCCTGGCTTGTGCCCAATGATTGCTGGGATAGGCTGCAGTTGCCTCATGACCCTACTTTGGATAAGTAGGTCATGAAAATGGATGGATTGATGGACTACATATACCCTCCAAATTTAAATTCAAAGTTACACCACTTATATGCGTACATGTATTCCAACTTTGACACATGTTCACAATATAAATTTGTGAATTTCCCCTTGGGATTAATAAAGTATCTATCTATCTTTTGCTAATGAACTACTGATAGAATATAAGTGCTTCTTTTAATTTCATAAATTGTATAATCATGCAGCTCCTCCAACAGCAGAGGAAGATCATCATGCCGGAGAGACAAGACATTCCATGTGCCTACCCAGAAGGGCCGCCTCAAATTGGGACCCGAATGCTGCTGTGCACCACACCAGTTCTGATCCCCAACAGGCCTGACCCGATTGGCTCTCCAACGCTTTTGACTCTTCCGAGGATGGAGCTCCCAAGGGCAGCTGCAGCAGAGCTACTCCCGCGGAGAGCAAAAAGGAGTCCTTTCTGTTGTGTCACAGCTGTGTGAAGGTTTTTTATGGTGGCTGGAGTGCCAATCCTGCCACTAACCCGCATGGTTTCCCTGCAAGTTGGAGGACCACTTGCAGGGCTGGTTGCGTTGTGAGGGAGCATCAGTTACAGCACTATGGCCATGTGGCACGATTCCCAGAGGGTGATCCAGCTCACAGCTCATTGTTGGGGATCTAAGTGGCTGGACCAGGCCAAGGGGTCGCCAAAGTAACACCTGGCTGCGGCAGATAGAAGGTAATTTCTGGAGGGCGGGACTGGACCACATGGCTGCCTGGGAGGTTGCCAACTGAGATTCCAAACTGTTTCATCATGTGGTGGGTGCGGCAACGCACTGCACCAGTGCACGCTCCCCAACTTCACTTGGCTTGACTATAATCACAATTGTTTAAGAAACATTATTTAGGATGGCTCATTTGGACAAGGTATAGGTCCTACACAAGGAATTGTGGAAAAATGATATCTCTCAGGCTGCTTGGGAATTGTTCACTGGGTTGTGGAAAGTACTTGCTGAAGTTAGGGCAGAGTGGTCAGGCCAGCTCCACCCATTGCTACTATGACTCCCTTCTTAAAAGGAAGAGTAAAAAAGGATGATGAGGATGTCATTCAGAACTCTACTATGAGTCCTGTACTAAAATTGTACCATTAGCTAGCCATTGTTAAAGTTGTGATGATTTGAGAGAATTACAGGCCACCTTACAGCAATGTGACAATGTAATATGTAAAACTATTTTTGACTCAATGGCGGCACGGTGGCGCAGTGGTAGCGCTGCTGCCTCACAGTTAGGAGATCCGGGTTTGCTTCCCGGGTCCTCCCTTGTGTGGAGTTTGCATGTTCTCCCCGTGTCTGCGTGGGTTTCCTCCGGGTACTCCGGTTTCCTCCCAAAGACATGCAGGCTAGGTGGATTGGCGATTCTAAAATTGTCCCTAGTGTGTGCTTGGTGTGTGTGTCCCGCGGTGGGTTGGCGCCCTGCCCAGGATTGGTTCCTGCCTTGCACCCTTTGTTGGCTGGGACTGGCTCCAGCAGACGCCCGTGACCCTGTGTTTGGATTCAACGGGTTGGAAAATGGATGGATGGATGGATTTTTGATTCATATAGTAGTTTAATGATCTGAGCAAACAGAAGCAAATTACAGAGTGGAGAATTGCTTTAACAATATCTGCATTGTAGAGTATAAAACATTATATTCACTTTGTATAAATGATAAAAGGTTTAGTTGACAAAACCACTGAAAAACGGATTGCTGACCATAACTTGAAAATGTATACAATAAGTTATCTCAAAACACACCAACCTTCCTCTAATAGATAACAAGGATGTATCTCTGTGTGCTCTATTCCACCAGCCAATCTAAAATGTCTGTTTGGAAAGGCTATTTGCTTTTCAAACTGCTTTTCAATGTAAATTGCCAATGAATCACAAGGTCACCTGTATCTCTGTAAAATCATTTACACTGTCTTGCACTCTAATTAATAGAAACAAAATGTAGTTAAATATATTCACATTAGTAGAATTCAAATCCTCTGTGCACACAAAAGGTAAATCATACTTTTATACTGCACTTTGCATTTAATCTCCTTTCTGAATTGATCTTTCAGTGATATTTGAAAAGCCATTTATTTTTTTGGCTAATGAGTTCATATAACTGGTCTATAGTATGTATCTTGATTTTGGTTACACTTACTTGAGCAATCATTCTTCTTACTGTTCCATTTTTTGAATTTTTATATTTATTTAAACTGGATTATTAATTTTATTATAATTCTGACACTGTCATTTTGTATACTGCTTTTCAATAATTGCAGTCATTTTGTGACTATCACTGCATAGCTGAGACTGTGTTGTTAGGTTAGGTTAGGTTAGTTTGGGTTTACTTTACTAATACCATAGGTATAACGGTGTTGTAGTGCAAGAGATTGGCTGTTCTTCTTGACAACAACTGAATAGAAACAGTTATACACAACACACATAGAATTCTATTAATGTACAATAAAAACATGTTAAAAGGTATAATGGATATCACAAAATAATAAAATTTGAAATAATAAATAATTCCTAAATCTAAGATATATTGAACTGTGTGATTGCTGCTACAGCAAAGCTATTTTATATCTTTTTGTTCAGCTTTTGGGAACAGTAAACCTTTATCCAGAGGAAACTAACTGAAATTCAGAGGGCAAAGAGATATTACTAAAGATTACTAAAGACAGAGCTTGTTATGTGCTTTAGCTGCCTATAGTACAGAAATGAGGGGCTGAGTTGTGAGTCCCCAGTCAGCCTACTTGCCTATTTAACAATTTTCTCTATTTTACTTTTTACTTTAAACATTATTTCCAAACCAAGATACCAAAGAGTAAGATAAAACAGATTCAATAAAAGCACAATAAAATAGTCTTAACAAGTTTTTGTCAATCTGCAAATAAGTTTCCTTAGACATAATAAACTCTGGCGTACCTTTATGCATACTGCTTCACAATTTGCCACAAAATTTAGTTTAGAATCAATTATTGTCCACCAATATTTGTCATATGCTCTACAATTTGACAATTAATACTTACATCTTCTTTATTAGTAAGATTTTTTTCTAAAATCAACGATCATGGCCTCAGTTTTAGATACATTTAACTACAGATAGGACTGCTCACATCACTCTACAAACCCCTGAACTATTGGGCTATGATCAGTGTCAGTTTGTTGGAGTAGACTTAAGATAACAGGATTATCTGCATACTTTAAAATAGTCCTGTTCTCCTATCTACTCTGACATGTTCCTATATAGGATAAATAAAAGGGGTGAAAGCACACATCCATGTGGAGTGTTTGTTGTACAGCAGACCTTGTCAGACAAAGTGTCATTTACCCTTACTTTCTGTGTCTTGTTTGTTAAAAAATAAGTATCTAGCCCACAATATTATTCCCCAAGTGGAATTGTCCTGAGTCTTAAGATTAAAATGTATGGCTCAGTTATGTTAAAAGCAGTTGAAAATCGGCAAAAAAAAGTCTAGCATGTGACCCTAACCCACTGGTATAGTCTACTCCTCTATTTAGCCTGTAAGCAGACTTCATAGGATCCAGTGCATGTTTATTTTTCTTTAAGATTTCTGCCTTTATCAATTTTTCAAATGATTTCATTAACACTGATGCGAGAGGCACTGGCTTAAAATCATTAATAGTTTTGGGGGAACTGGTTTTGGGAAATGGGACTACCAAAGCATCCTTCTGGACCTTTGGTACATGTTGTTTATATAAAGACTGATTAAAATCATAATGAAATATAGGCCTTAGTTATTCTGTATAAGAGTTAATGGTGTGGCTGCAAATGTTGCCAGGGCACTGAGTCTTTCCTAATCTTACAAAGGAAAAAGCCTTTGTCACATCTTTGTGTTTTATCTTTTTTTTTTTTTTTGTATTTTAAAATACTGACCATCTACCAGGATCACATTCAATTTTTGAATATTATTGCTAAAAATGATTGTAAAAACAATTAAGAGCACTGGCAAGTTCTCTATCTGAAATAAACCCCTCCAATGCAATATGAGAATTATTTTTATTCCTTAATCCTGCTATGATCTTCATATTGTTCCAATCTGATTTGCAGCTATCATATTCTCTAGCTTGAATTTATTATAGTTTTGTTTTGCCTTTACAATTTCTACTTTTAGCTCTTTTGTAGCTGTTTGCAGATCAGGGACCTCATGTATAAACGGTGCATACTCACAAAAATGTTGCGTACGCTCGTTTCCACATGCACATTGTAATGTATAAAAATTTAACTTGGCGTAAAGCCACGCACATTTTCATTCCAACTCAATCACTTGCATACGGAAGTTTTCCGCTTGGTTTTGCAAACTGGTGGCACCGGCGTCAAAGCAGTGCTACTGTTCCTGTGTGGTTTCCCTTTATTTTGTAGATCAAATTAACCACATATTGTTTATTAGTTTAAGGCATCTGATTGTAATCAACCCGTAACCATATAATGGTGCTTAGAATGGCCAAACTATTCCAAGTACTATATCTTCTTTAATGCTGTTACTCTTAGTGTACCACTGAGTATTTAACCCACTGCATCTGAGTGTGGAATCACAGCTCTACAGCAGCTGATTGGAAAGTGTATTATCAGGCTACAGTATCTAGCACATGCTGCCTCAGCCATGCGCACAGTCTATTTCAACTTTTCCCATACAGTGCGGCAAACGTTTCAGAGCCTTTGCTGTAGGGACTTCGCACTTCAGAAACAGTTTCATCCCAAGAGCTCTAAATGCATTCAATCGCACACACTACAGTTATAATATTGCACAACCTGAAACACTTTATAAAGCGCGTATTTACATATGATAATGACTGGCTTCTAAGTCAATTCAGATTTCCAAGCGCTATCTTCCAGGAGCTTTTGATATAATTTTTAAGATAAAATGCAGTAAAGTATGTTTATTACATTATACATTGTTAATAATTAACTCTTTTAGGGCGGATGTCGACTTTTGTCGACAGGAGGGGTTGAGGGCACATGTCAACAAAAGGTCAACATCCAGGGGTAGATGGCGTCAATCAGCTATTAATAGCGACAAAACTCACTGTTACATCACAGGCATTCCCTCTCTGCTTGAAGGAATGTTAGACTCATTGACTCGCCATATAATCCTTGCGTGTGTGTGACTTACAAAATGTAAACAAAGGCAAGATGGCATCGACATCTCACAAGGGAGCGAAGCAAGTGCAGAAAAGAAAATACTCATTATCGGACTCTGATTTTTCAGAATCTGATTTTGTTGAGAGTGATCAGGAGATCCAGCAGGAGAGTGAGGAGCCGGCATCAGCTAATTGGACACCAGCTGAGCGCATTCGCGCAACCAACACACCTATGGCAAGGTTCGTGTGGGAGAAATACCCAGACGATGATCCATGGAAGCCAAACTGGTGATCGGACTTCACAAGACAGCATGGCTTGCTGTTGGACACGACAGATTACCAGCCGCTGGACTACTTCAGGCTGCACTCTCCTGATGCTGCTTTTCAGCTACTGTCAGACGAGTAAAACAGGTATGCAGAGCAATTTTTTGAATCGCAGGCTGCGCTTGCACCGCATTCTCATTTTTCAAAGTGGAAACCCACAACAAAAGATCAGACAAAGGGCTTTGTGGCATTACAAATAGAAATGGGACTAGACTGGTCCAAATGTGCTTTGTCCTCTGTTGGCTTTGGACAGGTTATGTCGCGTAATAGGTACGTGCTGCTGCAAAGTTTTATTCACTTTTGTGATAACCAGAAGCAAATCCCAAGGGGCGAGCCAGGCTATAACCTCATGTATAAAGTTCAGCCTCTGCTTGACATTGTGGAACCAACACATAAACAATTTTATCAGCCTGGCCGTGATTTGTCTGTGGATGAATCTATGATAAAATAAAAGGGACGCCTTTTTTTCTGCCAATATATGTCAGACAAGCCCACAAAGTATGGCATAAAGGATTTTGTACTGGCAGAAGCATACACTGGTTTCTGCCTGAAAATAATTACATATACAGGAAAGCATTTCTTTCAAAGTGAGAACTGTCCCTTGACAAGTTAGGTTGTGCTGGAGCTGCTTCAGGGCTATGAACATTTGTTGTGTACATGGACAATTTTTATACATGCCCAGAATTGCTCATGGAGCTACAGAGCAGGGGAATTGGAGCTTGTGGCACAGTGAGGGTGAACAGGAGACACATGCCTTCACAGTTGAAGCCAGACAGGCTGAAGATGAAAAGAGGTGACAATACAGTTTTCATGCGGGCGGAAAACTTGGTGGCAGTGGCATGGCACGATGTCAAATGGGTGACTTGTCTCCTTACAGTACACACTAACAATATATGTAAGAAAGTGCAGCAACAGACAATTGAAAAAGAAACACCAGTGCAAATCATATTGTAAGCAGTGCAATGTGGCAATGCATGCAATTGGCTGCTTTGAGCGATATCAGACTTTGCTGTGTAACATGTATGTGATATGTATGGGAAATCATAGTATGTGAAGTTATATAGTATGCAGGCTCATACAACATGCAAGACAGTAACATTTGTCAAAAGTAAATATTTTTTGTTGATTTGATGTGTTAAACAATTGCTGTGTGTTCTTTTTTTAAAAAAAGTTAGTTTTTGGAAAAATATTCAACCCTGTGAGAAAAGAAACAAAAAAAAATTAGCCCTAAAAGAGTTAAACATGTGGGAACACGGTGGACAGCGGTAGCGATGAGCTGGCGCCCAGTTCAGGGATTGTTCCTGCCTGGCACTATAGTATTCTTGCTGGGAGTGGCACGACCCTGGATAGGTAGAAGGATGGAATAATTAAACATGTACTATGAAGATATTTCAATGTTCCATAAAATTTTTGAAGAATGGGCATTCTAAGCTTACAGATGGCTTGGCATCTATTATAGAGCTGATCGTGTGGCGATTGGTTACTTGGATAAAGAAAAGGAAGGACATAAATTGGAGGTTAGTACGTTTGAGAGAGACAGTATTGCTGCAATAAATTATTTCATTGAAGGTCACGCACGGGACAGCAAGCATCTTGCAGGAGGCAGAAACAATCTCTGGACGGGGTGCCAGCTTGTTGCTACCACTGCGCCATCATGTCCCCATTTTTAATACATGGTTTAATTCCTATCATTATGAAAATGATAGCAAATATACATCTTAATATTTAAATTGTTCAGAGAGCTGTAATATCATGAGTGTAATGTATTCTGTGTCCTATCGGTGAAAGAGAAATCCATTTAAGAAGCACATAGTGATTCACACACATAAAAACACATAAAATACAAAGCATTTAATGTGCTACTTTAGTTACAATGGGATCTGAGAAGCTAGTAAATTAAACGATTTTAAGATGAAGTTTATGATGTTCTACTTCAATGACAAAATAAATTATGTGATTAAAGTGGAAATTTCGAGATTAAAGTTGAGACTTGGGACATTTTTTTCAACTGTGTTCCTATTTTGTTTTTTTTTTCTCTGTACCCTATGCTTCCATATGACACTCAGACAGTGGGCTACAACTTGCCTTTTTGATATTTAACCACTTCTTATTTATTTCAGGCACAAATAATATGTTTTCCTTGCCTCTACTTGGTATTCTCTAAAATTCTTCTTTTTCCCCCATTCTTTTGCCATTGTCTTTTCACAAAACACAAAATATAAGGGGCTATTTATATTGATTTGCATATTCAAAGAGGCATAATTCTGGGAGGAGTCTGGGTGGGGCGGTAGGCGCGTGCAAGTGCGTTACTTTTCACGCTGACCAGGATTTATGTAGCGGAAGAACATGGAAGTTGGCGTATGCACAGATTTATGCATTTGGATTTTTTTTGTGCGTACGCACATTTCCGCTTTTGTCTGTATGCCATGTTTTAGTATGAAATCTACGCACAGCGTTATGCAGGAGGCTGCAGCTGTTTTGCCTTGTATGGATAACCGAGATTTAATAGGATCAGCTTTGGGGGGGGTGTACTATATTATTTCTAATATCATTAATGTTGTGTCTAAAAAATATAGCAAAAGCCTCACAAGTTTCACTGGAACTTTTTTGGAGATTCCATTTAATGATGTGTGATTAGCAAATGATCAATAGTAGAGAATAAAACTCTTGGATTACCAACATTATTATTTATAATTTTAGAGAAACAGCACCACCTCTCCAGATGGACTATGTTGTATTCTGCTATTTTAGCCTTCAGTATTTCATAGTGAACTATCAACTTAGATTTTCTCCATTTATGCACAGCTCTCCGGCATGTTTTCTTTAAATCAGACACTCTTTGACTCTTTCATGGTACAATAATGCTGGATGATTTTTTTAACTATCTTTTCAGGAAGGTCTAAGTCAGCGGCAGCTCTCACTTTTGCATTAAAATTTTCCACCTTACTATTTACATTATTATAACTATCGTAGTAAACACTACAAACTGACTGGTTGTTTAGAATGTTAGCAAACTTTGAAGCTGCAGATGTATCAAAATAGCATTTTTTAACAATACACTTCTCATTAGTTGTAGCTATCAGTATTTCTACATTAAATAAAAAGAAAAAATGGTCTGATAAACCGATATCCATAATCTGCTTTACATCAATTTTTAATCCTTTAGTAATCACTAAGTCCAATGTGTGTCCCACCCATGTGTGGGCTGGATAATGTGCTGGCTCAGATCAAAAGAGTGCAGGAGGTTCATTAATTCTTTTGCTGTTTATCAATAAGAAAATTAAAGTCACCAACAATTAGGAACCTGTCATAGTTAGTTATTACAACTGTCACGAAGTCTTACAATTCCTCAATGAAAGACACATTATATTTAGGAGGTCTATACACAGACAATGCTAGAGACACAGAAAATCCTTGAATAACAACGGCAAGATACTCAAAAGATGTGATTGAACCAAAGCCAACATCTTTACATTTTACCTGGCTTGAAATATTTGCCATACCCACACGTTTCTTGCCTTGGTGAAACGTATGAGTAAAGCTGTAATTCAGAGGTGCAGATTCAATTAAAACAACCACACCATCAGAGCTAAGACATGTTTCACTTAATGTAAGAAAATCAATTTTCTTATCACTAATAAAATCATTGACGTAAAATGTCTTGTTGATTAACACTCTTAACATTTAATAAGGCCATATTTAAGGTCGGAAGAGCAGAGCTGAATTGGTGAAGTGTTATGGCAGCTCGAAATGGTAATTAAGGTATTTGTATTAATGCTGGTTTGTGCAGATTTTTTATTTAATCTATACCGTAGATCCCGGAATACAAGCTGACTCGGTATATTAGCCGACCCCCTTCTCTACCTACTAAATTACATGTATATGCCGATGACCGGTATTTAAGCCGACCCCCTTCTCCAAGCAAAATTTTCTAAATTTCCTTAAAAGTGTCTCTTCAGGTATATTTATCATGTTTATCGGCGAGAATTTGAGACTGCCGGCATTTTTGATGGAAATCAGGAAGTGATTGCGGAGAAGTTTGGTAAAATGAAGCCTTTGTGTTGAAACTATATATGCAAATACGGTACATCGGTGGGTGGATTTCCGGAGACTCATTATAAATTTGACTAACTTAAATACGCAATACAGTGGACCCTTGACTTAAGAACTGAATTCGTTCGGGAAGGCTAACCCATAATTCGTTCCGAACCTCCCACTGCAACATTTAACCTTTTCATAATAAAAAAGGGTTGTATAATGTGCATAATTTACCAAAACACCAATAATTTTTCTAATGTACTAACCAAAAAGTTATAAAAAGTGCCTAGCCTACCAGAAGTAGGCTAGATTAAGCTAGGAGCATGGCGGCGCGCAGCGGCTCAGGGCTCTCCTTTTCAGTGCACTTTTTTGTTGTTTTTGTACTTTTTTTTTTTTTCCTTGTTTGTGCACGATCGGTTCGGCAAACATCCGCTACACCCGTCAGAACCTTATAGACATCGGTGTCCAGAGCCAGACATCTGTTTTGAGTGTTTTTCATCACACGCACAACATCCCAGACAACATAGCGAGACCAGAGGGCTCTCCGTGGATTGTTGTTGTCGGGTCTAGGAGACGACGCAGACGGAGGAGGGAAAGAAAGCAGAAGCGGGGCCACAGATCTGGCGTTATGCTAAGGCTAAAAAAACAACCATACAAGCCCTATACAGAACTTTTTTTCTGCACTGAAGGAGCTGCTTTTAATCTCATTGTAGATGTGTATAGTGACAATAAAAGGCATTATATTCTATTCTAGAAACAACAATTTCATACTGTACTCACCATTTAATTTGACATCTTTGGGCTGCAGGAAGGGAGGAGGAGGAGAATGCAAATCTTTTCTTTGTAAAATTGTCGATATGGTGGATTTCGACATGCTGTACATATTAGCGAGAACGGTCACACGAACAGCACTCTCATATTTCCACACAATTTCCATCTTTGTTTCGATTGTGATCGCTTTCTTTACCTTCTCTTCCTTCCTTAGCAATTATGTGTCTTGCTTGCATGGTCTTAGTGAATTATATATATAGGTAAATCACTGCAATGACCGAAATTACATCCACAAACACATGTATCTGGGCTCCAACTGATGCTACTAACGCTCTCGGTTGTTTGTTTACAATCGCGCAAGCGGATACACATGACCGCATTCGGGTCGTAACGCAAGATGTTGGTCGTAAATCAAAAGAAAAATTTTTATTTTAAACTTCCCGATAATTTATTATAAATTTTATTAATAAAATCAACAACTAAAACACTTTTTTGAATAAATTCTTTATTTAATTTAAAGTACTGGCATGCAAAGTTACTTCTTCATCTGAAAGATGGCTCTGTGGTTTTGTCATTATTTACTTCCGTATTGATCGGCAAAACCGGCATTATGCTGGAAATCTTGAATCTGAAAAGATGCTCGTTGTATAAACCGACCCCCAAACTCCAAGCCAAAAATCTAGGACGAAATTCTCGGCTGATATTCCGGGATCTACGGTAATCTGTTGTTATAGTTTTAATACAGTACACATCTAGAGGTGAAAATAGTAATTAAATTATTTGCATTTATGCCGCATTGTCTGGGTTTTTTACTTAGACTGAGGTTGGTTATTATAGTTTTAATGCAGTGCACATATGAGGAAGAGTTTGCTACAGAGTTATATCCTAGCAAGGCATTATGAAAATTATTTGGAATAGAATTACAGAGACAAGTTACCTTACAGATGTTTTCAGAGAGGACCCAGGTGTTGAATCTATTAGGACGCAGAACATCTCACCTGAAGAAATGCAGCCTCTCTCAGAAGAGATCCTAGTTGTCCATTAAACCAATGTTTTGTCCCTCGCAGAAGCCTTTCAACCAGTTACTTAATGCCAGCAGATGAGTGTAGTATTCATTCGATCTTCTAGCTAGAGAGGTAAGGGACCTGAAATGAAGATTCTCGCAGCCAGAATGTCCTCTCTGATTAATTAAGTTTGCTGTTGATAAAATAAAACTATAATATTCACACTAGACTTAAGCTAAATTAGTATGTGATGCTAGGAAGTAAAAAAGAACAAACTATTTCAATACGGCACTCATCAACAAATATTTCTTGTCAACAGAGATAGGCTAGTGTTACCAGAGTAAGGATGCAGAAATATATTAAAGTACAAGCAAACAAAATCAGTAAAAAAAGGATATTTAAGATCTGGTATACCTCAAAACAAAGTCTAACAAATAGTCTCTCACTAGTCTGTCTGAGAGGACTTCAATGCAAAGTTCTCTTTAGTTATGACAGTAATAAGCTATTTGTAGCTCCACCCTGTCACAACGGATGCTTTTACCTGTTTTAGCACATATAAACTCAGTTTAAAAATGTAGTATTTATTATAAATTATTATTAAGCATACATTCAAAACTAAGACTATTAAATAGCAGATTTAAAAAAAAAGTACATTTTTTTAACAAGAGAAAATGATTCTCATAATTCTACAGTATAAATTTTTTTTAATTGTAGCTTCACAGATATAAATGATATCTTATCATATTCTATTCTGTGGAATTTAATTACTATACAGTTTATATGATTTTTGCAAATGCCTGTAAACTTGCCTTTTAGTGAACTGGTGAAAATATCTTTATCTGTGTAGATTGTAGATTTTGCAGGTTGTACATGTAATTCAATTATCATCACCTCGCTATCTACACTCATGTTTCAGTTAAAACAATGTTAATAATCACACTGTTGGCTTAAAGCTGCTGATTGACTTAATTTAATTAGAGGAATATAAAAAAATAAAAATATTGAGAAGCCGGTACTTGTAACACCTAGCAATAGATTATTTTGCCTGAAGCATTACACAGATTAACATGTTTAGTATTCGTAGAAGTTATTTAAAAACATTAGCAAGGTAATTTTTAGGTAAAACTGACTGGCAAATGCAAGAGTTTTAACAGTACAGTCAGGATGGTACCTTGAAATATCTAAACTCCAAATTTAAAAGTCCTTTTACTTTTGCAATTTTACCATCTATGAATCTATTATTTCTTAGGTAAGAATTATGGAAGACCTTGGATGACTGATATCACTGCAGATAAGTATTCATAGTTTGGCATACTCAAATATGCATTATCAATCCTTATACATACAGCACATGCCTAAGTAATGCAATATTATGCAAGCTTACTCTGCTCTGCTGGTTTTGAATACTTATTATACATTGTTGAGCAGACTTATTTTGTGTCAAGGCTATTTAAACAGAATGCAGTTGCTGAAATGGTAATGAAAAATGATGCCTCTTATGTATAAAGTGTATCGGCTATATAGGCTAGTAAAGCAAGGCTGGTAATTGTTAGGTGTCAGTATTGAAAGAATAATTGAACTGTAAAATATTAAGTTAAAGTTTGAATAAGGTTGAATAATGAAGCAACATGCAAATACTTAAATGTAGTTTTAAGTGGTATAGAATGTTAAGGCTTTGGACTTCGAACACTGGGGTGGTGGGTTCAAATCCCACTACTGACACTGAGTAATCATGAGCAAGGCTCTAGAGCTGCCTGTGCTCCAATTGGAAAACCAAAAGAAAGGTAACCAGTTGTATCATAAATGTTTTAAGTCACCTTGGATAAAGGAGTCAGCCAAATAAGTAAATGTAAATATATGTAAAGGCACTGAGTTACCCAGCTTCAATGGTAGAGCAGAGTAAAGCTGAGCCAAAACTAAAAGGTAATGATTTACATATTTTGAATTTGCATAACTCTGGCCTATTTAAATAAAGTGATATATTAATTTTGGTTATGTTAGATAGACTTTATTATCTCAGAGTGAAATTTGTTTGCAGCAGAAAAAGTACAAAACACAAGGCATTGTTACACAGATACAATAAGCCAAATCAACAACTGAAAACTGATGTTATTTTAAGTATATGTACTTGTGATTATTACAAAAAATGATCACACAAAGTAATAATTTATTATTCAGCAGTATCCCATCAAGTAACAGAAAATTAAAAATGCTTATAGCTCAGGGAATAAAAGAGTTTATAAATCTGTTGTTATTTACTCTTGGTAACCTAAATCTGTAGCATGATGGCAACAGCTGAAATTTAGGAAAAAGAGAATGGCTAATGGCTGACAGAACTGAGTTGTCCTTCTTTCTAACCTATTTGTGATTGGTTGAGTGGTGGCTCTCTGGCTAAGGATTTGTGTTTGTATCTGGTAGGTTGCCAGTTCAAATCTCATTCTTGCCAAAAGGGATCCGATTCTACTGGGTCCTTGAGCAAGGCTGAAAATTGTTCCTGGGGTGCTGTACAATGGCCGACCCTGCGCTCTGATACCCAAGGGTCCTACAAAAAGACATATAAGTATATCAAATAAAATAAAACAGCTCAGTGAAAGATTTCTCCTATCAACATATATTTATATTCTTATGCTGAGGTTGCCAAATCAACATTCCAGGAACAGTAATAAAAAAGTGCCATTATGGTATGTCCACTTTAAAACAATTAAGTTACCTAAAAAAGAATAGCCATTCTGTTCTGAGTTGAGATCAAAGGTTAAACCTATTATTGATGACTGTCCCCAGACATTTGTACCGATCCACCATATTCACAGCCTCCCTTATCATTGTTAAGGAGAGTAAAAGGAGAGGAACACCTAAAATCTCGAGCATTATCTTTGGTCTTCAAGATATTTAGCTGTAAAAAGAAATGATCACACTATTGAACAAACTGATCCACAACAGGTCCTTGGCAATCCTCCTTACCTTGTAAAGATAAAGATGTGTATGCCTCTGTGTGATCTTCTGCAGTCATTTGTATTTCAGACAAACAGAAGAGACAGCAGACTTGAGGTAATCTAATGGATGAGTTAAGACTCTCAGAAAAACCATTAACACTCACTGTGTTCTGTTTGTAAAAAAGCCCAGAATCCTTCTCACCAAGTTTCAGTCCAAGAAGAAGTTATGAATCAGTTTGTCAACTAAAATGTTGTGCTAAATCATATTAAAAGCTGATGTGGTATCAATAAGTCTATATATTATATATGAGTGCTGAAATTGTTCAATTTCTAAAAATGCATATTTCAGTACATTAGACGGAAATGGGCTTCCACCTGTTCTTCCCTAAAATTTTGAAATACTATGAATCTTTATTCAAATCAAAGTAATGAGGAGGTAATTTATGCATATATTGTGTAGTCATTTGGAGGTCAAAGTCAACCAAAAAATTATATATTTTAATTATATGTTATTTACTCCATTTGGATTGTAGTGAGGGAGAATGGAGATAAGAATGTTTCTGAGAGAATGGCAGACTATGGTAAATAATAATATCGTAAATATCAATGAAAAAATCTTGAATTACTTATGTCACATAATCAACCTGTCAAGTCATCCAGTCGTATGCTCAAAACATGGGAAATGCATGCATTTTGTGTTAATATATTTTTAAATAAATAACTCCAGAAAGTGAATGTAGTCCACAAACAGGAAGTCTGCGCACACAGAATGTCTGTTTTGAATTAAAGACAGGAATCTTGACCAATGAATGAGGACGATTCAGTTCAAAAGCATGATAAAAGGGAATGTGCAGAAACTTATTAAATACAGGCAAACGACATCTGCAAAATGTAAATGTAGGACCTCACTGGATCCTTGCTTACAAGGTTTGGCACTTATTCTCAGCATAGCATATAGATGTTTTTATTTAAGGTTGCATTTATCCAAACATGACCTTTAGAAAAATATATTTTGCAGGAGTGAACTGTACATATTCAGATTAATTCTCTGCTATTCCTAGGACTTAATATTGTACAAAAAGGTTTAAATATCTTCGCTTGATGATGACCATCATAGATTATTCTGTCTCTCTGTGATGTCCATGTCAAAAGGACAGGGAAAGTCTAGTGCACAATTAGAGGAGCTTGAGATGACTTTCTCGGGTAAAGACAAAAAGTCAGCATAAGAGATCATATCCCAGAGTTCCAAGTAAACATTTGAGGCACTTGAGGCCTGAAAAAGAAGCTGAATTACGCCTCTTGGCCCAGAGATCTTTGCACCAAAACCTCTAAGCTCAACAAAAAAAACAAAGACAGTATTGCACACAAGCCGAATCCCTAGAAAGATTTTGGTAGCTAAATGCACAAAAATGTTTCCACAATATCCAGAACCTCAGATGACAAGGGCTGCCTGCTGCTATTTTAAATACCAGTGGTGTAAAAGTATCATATGATGTACTTCCTGTCACAGAGTCATAGTAACAGGAGGCTAATGCCCACCATTACTAAAAAAAACTTCACATAATTGTAATTTTGCCAGTTGTAAACCTTAAATGAAAATGATGATTCAGTAAACGAAATAAAAATTAAAAAAATCATGTCACAGCTAAAATCAACATAGAACAAAAAAGAAATGTTGAATATGATGGCAAGTGTGGCAAAACCATAATATCATGGCAAATTCCTCCTCTGAAAGAACCCATTTGGCTTTCTTGGGTGTAGCAGAAGCAGCTGTCATAATAATTTGAGAGACCCAGAATTGGTTAACAAGACCATATAAAATCTCTGAAAGGGAGAGAGGAACCTCTGGTCCAAAGAAGAAAACTATTTATTATTTATCATTCTAACTCAAGACATTCAAAACTACAAAAAAGAATCCTTATATATAATTTGATACTATCCATATGTATGGTGTTCACGTCAATACTCCATATGTATGGTGTTTGCGTCAATACCCCATATGTATGGTGTTCGCGTCAATACCTCGACTCAATACAAGTTAGAACCATGCAATTTGGCATCCGTCCTTCTGACATCTATTGTCAAACTGAGTAATGACGGCTGGGTATTAACAATGGTCATTGTCTAAATTTTAGCCAATCTCAGATCTAAAATGAGTGATAGTCGCAATGCAGCCAGAAGAGCAGCGGCTGCGGAAAGGATGTGTAGGAAACAAAGTCACATGACTAACGAGGAACGTAGACTTGCTAATGCGACCATATGTACAAAACGTGTACAACAAACGGATGAGCACTGTGCGGCTACAAATGCTACTAACGCTGAAAGAAATCGTGCAAATTGGACACAAAGGACAGATGAAGAACGTGCGCTACAGAATGCTACTAACACAGAAAGAAATTGTGCCAGCCGTGCACAAGTAACTGAAGAGCAGCCACAAATGCAGCATGGGTTGAAAGAAATCGAGCAGCACGGCATTGCCATGTGCAATCACACAGATATTATTGAGGACGAAGTTCCGGAGCACCACTCTGGCGCACTTGACAACCTCTGCAAACATTGCAACTCATTCAACTTCACCTGTGAGGAAAAGCAAGGTGGAGAATACAATTGCTGCCATAAAGGTTGAGTTCGAATTAACCCTTACAGATACCCTGACAGGTTTGAGAACCTGTTGACATATTTAGACCCAAACTCCAAGCACTTCTTGGAAAATATCAGAAAGTACAACAGTACATTAGCCTGTGCATCCATGGGTGCACAAATATCGCTGCCTCCAGGCCCATGGCCCATATTGTTACAGAATACATGGCCAAATATACCATCAATCTAGACCCTTGCACCCCGGAGAGGGTGAAACACCAAAATTGGCTTAAATCTATATATTAGACCCAGACAAAGCAGCTGATCAAAGAATGTCAATATTGACAAACAGTGGCTGCAAATATAAACTCATGAGAGAGTTGAGTGCTTTCATGAGTCAAAATAACCCATATGCTCAAGCATACAAAATGATGTTTGAAGTTGAACAGGAAGAAGAGCAAATGGCGTTAGCCGAAGGATGTCAACCAAAGTAAATCAGCATGGCATTAATAAATGATCGCAAGGACGATCAAAGAAGATACAGTGCTCCCCGATATAACAAGGTAGAAATTGTCTTTCAAAGTGGAGATGGTGCACCACCTTTCCAAAGGGATTTCAGAGTACAGTCCACATCAGCAAACACATTTCAGCATGTGAGTATTCTTCATTCTGGGTTAGACGCAATGATATATCCACTACTCATTTCCTTTGCGGAACCAGGATGGACTACTAATATAAAACAATATGGAAATGGGAAAAATGTAACCCAGCTAATGTATTACTCTTACCTTCTTCACCAAAGGCCGGAGTTTAATCCCCTTTTCTATGCAGGCAAACTTAGTCAGTAATATATTGTAGATGCCTATTGTAAAGTTGAAGCAAATAGGCTTTACTACATTGAACAGCACCAGAAAGACTTGAGGTGTGAGAACTACATAGCACTGCATGACTACGTTGCGAATCGTGCAGAGAATTTGGGACTTAAGCCTGGAAAGAAGGTAATGCTGAATTCAAGCTTTACTGGAAGCCCTAGAGCAATACAAATGCATTATCAAGATGCCATGGCAATAATAAAACATGGAAAGCCTGATTTGTTTATAACAATGACGTGCAATCCTAAATGGAAAGAAATCACTGAAAATTTAAAGAATGGCCAGAAACCTGAGTTCAGACCAGACTTGGTAGCCCGAGTATTTAAGCTCAAGCTAAAAGAGTTATTAGATGACATAACCAAGAAACATATTCTTGGAAAAACAACAGCTCATGTGCATGTTATCGAGTTCCAAAAAAGGGGACTGACACATGCACATATTCCGATTGTTCGGGAAGCAGATGACAAAGCCAGATCTGCTGAAGATATGGACAAATTTGTATTGGCAGAAATACCAGATCCAAATTTACATCCAAGACTTCATGCAATTGTCATGAAACACATGGTGCATGGACCATGTGGTCACATAAATAAGACTTGCCAATGTATGGCCGATGGAGAATGTACCAAGAAGTATCCCAAAGAGTTTAACAACGCAACAAAACCTAATGTAAATGGGTACCCGGTGTACAGGAGAACCTACACAGAAGTACGATTTGCAGCAGGAAAATATGATATTGATAACAGATGGATCATCCATATCTGCTATTGAAATACAACTGTCACATTAACGTTGAAGTGTGTGCTTCAATAAAAAGTGTCAAGTATTTATTTAAATACGTTTATAAAGGGCACGATTGTGCAAATATAGAAATTCGCCAAAATGATGGTGTAGGCTCATTGGAACGCAATGAAGTCAAGCAATTTTTAGATTCCAGGTATGTCAGTGCCCTTGAGGCAATTTGGAGAATACTCTCCTTTGACATCCACAAACAATCACATATTGTGGAGAAATTGCCATTGCATTTACCTGGTGAACAGGTTTTATATTTCCAAGATGGAAATGAATCTGAAGCCCTGCAAGAAACAGATGACAAGCTCACAGCTTATTTCAAGCTGAACCAAGATGATGAAGATGCGAGGCAGTACCTATATACTGAAATACCTCAGCACTACACATACATTGCCAATTCTCAAGCTCAACGAAAGAAACATTTTTGGAAAAAAAGACAAGGGTCTTTTAATACAATTGGAAGGATGTACACTGCTTCTACAAGACAAGGCGAGTTGTACTACCTCCATTTGCTTCTACTTAATGTAAGAAAGGCAACATCTTTTCAATATCTAAGAACCTATGAAGCTGTAGTATACTCGACCTTCAAAGAAGCTACAGCAGCAAGGAACTTGCTTGCTGATGACACAGAGTGGGATAAAACTTTTACTGAGACTTCCATATACAAGATGCCATACGAAGTAAGGCAAATGTTTACATTTATTTGTGTCTTTTGTGAACCAAAGAATGCTAGGGTTCTGTGGGAAAGTCACACAGAGTCAATGATCGAAGACTTTACCTATAAAAGCTATGATACACAAAATGCTGACTATCAAGCCCTATTTGATATTCAGGAAACATTACTTATCCAAGGCAAAAATTTAGCTCACTGTAGATTGCCGGTGGAAAGGTCATCATTCTCGGAGGTGACTTTCGCCAAATACTTCCTATCATTAAGAAAGGAAACAGGGTGAAGATTGTTCAAGCTTCACTAAAAATGGGCAAACTGTGGCAAAAGTTTAAAACGCTTAAACTTTTGACCAACCTGCGCCTTGCTTCAGGCCAAGTTGACCACCAAGAATGGTTACTCGAGCTTGGTGATGGAAAACTTACCAATGATTCAAACCTTGGTGAAGACGTGATTAAAGTCCCAACACAATTTATCTAAAGTTGTAATTTGATGGACTCGGTTTTCCCTAAAAGAATGAAAGTTGAAGATATGAGGAACTTTGCCAACCGTGCCATTCTTACTCCAAAGAACGAGGACGTGCACAGAATAAATGCAGAAGTACTTACACGTCTCGAAGGAGAAAGGCGAACTTACTTGAGACTCAATTGTGTCTGACAATGACGAAGACAATGCAAACTATCCTATGGAGCTCTTAAATACTTTTACTCCATCTGGAATATGACATGATCCGCCATGCCAACATAATTATTACTCCGACTCTGATTAGACACGTAAAATATGGTTTGTTTTGAAAATTTGTTTGCCAGAAAAATCAAATGAGGTACGCCGAAGAGCTGAGTTCACGTCTTACAGCCCTGTTTAAACAGGAAGCTCTTCATTACATCGGCCGAAAAGGTCTATTTTAAGCACAAATCAGTTCCATGATAACAAAATCATTTTAAGGACTTAAAAAAACAAATAATTCTTTGCAGAGAAAGTATTGATTTCACAAACGTAGAATTTGTAGCCCGATTCAATCGGGCTCCCAGTCACTAGTACATATGAAAAAAGAACTTAAATATTAGACAAAAAAACAACTGGAAATTCAACAGTCATTAAGCCAAGTCTGCAAACCAAAAGGCATAATCAGAGAAGAAAGCCAAAATTCGATATCAAGTAAAAAACCAAAGAATGGTCAAAAAACTAATAAAACAATCAGAAAAATGAGAAAATTACAAAAGGGATCTGAACAACAAAAGCAATGATTGCTAATGCCTAAGCCAAGAGTGGAGGCAATAAGATATTACAAAAGGGTTTTATCAGGTCACATCTGATGGTCTTACTTGCCAATTAGTGGGAAAAAGAATTGAGGCAAAATTATAAGCATGACAATATCATAGTACACATTAATGTTATGGATTGTATTTTTTGGAATTCATTTGGGAATGATTGGTATTTAATTTATTTTTCCCATGTGTGATTTTTGGGTCCCTTAACCATCATCATCATGTTTGTAATATAACCAGAACCTCTAATATAAATATGGTCAAGGCACAAGTTTAAATTATAAATTCAGACTGATAAAAAAAACAAAATCAAATCTTTTGCGTTAGTTTTTTCTCTAAATAGACCAAGTGCTAGTTTGTTCTGGTGTTAATCTATTTTTTTGAACTTGACTTTGATTTTTGGATTGCCCAAGTGTTTTTGGTTGCTCGATATATTTTTTGACCTACAGGTTTTGTCCTTTGCCTGGCACTGTCTATGGTTCATGTTATTATTTTCAAGTGTGGTGGGTCCGGCAGTGCACAGTATCAGTGCAGGCTCCTAACCTCCTCCTCCTAGTCGTTCAAACTGAATACAGAATCTTTGTCTCACTACAGTCAATAAACATAAGCAAAGAACAAACAAGGGAGTTGGAGAAAATTATAAAATTTGCAAAAAAAAAAACAAAAAAACTAAAACACAAAGAAACAATCCTAGCAGTGATACATATTAACCCATTTATGCCGAAGGTTGAAATTTTTGAGTTTGTGCATGAAATTCACATATGTTGCGTAGAAAAATATAAGGAACAAGAATTTGAAGAGAAAAAAAATGTATTGTAATCCATTGTTGAGTTATGTGGCGTTCCAAAATTGGAACACTAGGCAAATCCACTTCTTACATTATACATAACGTATAAAATTATGTTTCTTATCTCAGGAGATGGTAAATACCTGCTATTCAGTGTGATATCCAGCAGAGCATATGACATGTAAGGCAACATCACATTTTTCACATCGAAATGGGGTGTTCTTATGACATTGAGCACACCGTGTTTGCTTTCCCAGTTTAACTATCACATGATTCAGGCCATCATAACGTGAATCAATGTTGCGCTTCTGAGAAGGTCTTCCTGTTCAGCCAGGGTCTGCAGGATGACCGTGGGTCTCCAAATAATGGCATGCGATACGTTGGCGAAACTCCAGAAGATCCATTGGCTTCTTATCATATGTTTAATACGGTTGCCATGCATTTTGTAAGGCCAATTCTAAACAGAACAACAGAGGACTTGAATACCATTTCTTTCCACGGATTGATATCCGATACTTATAAATGTTTTCATCAGCTCTGTCTACGCCTCCCATGAAATGGTTATAGACTTTGATCATGTTTGGCTGCTGGACTTGGATCTTCTTTTTCAGTTTCTGGGAATAACGATTGACAAGACACAGGGGATTGATACCAGCACCAGATGAGGCAACAGTGACAACAATGTTATCGTGCTATCTGCATACAATATTGCCTTTGCCATCAAATCGATAATCGAATGTGCCTCTTTCTTTTTTCTTTAGCACTACATCTGATTCCAATGGTGCTTTGTCAATGTGATCCTTTCTCACTGTACCTGTTGCCTGATGTCCCATTGAACTGAGCTTATCCAGAAGTGCAATGCTGGTGAAAAAGTTATCAAATACAAAATGGTATTGTCCAGGGTGTGCCTGTACAAGTGCCTCACTAAACTGCAGGACAAGTGATGCACTGACACCATATTCCTCATGTTTATTATCTGGGTTTTTACCCTGATATGGCTGAAACCAGCAAATGTGGCCCAGACGAGTGGCACGACACCAAAACTTGAAGCCAAACTGAATGGGCTTTCCGCGAATAAATTATTTGCACCCATGATGACCGAAATAAGGAACCATGGATTCATCAAAGCTGAAATATGTTTAATTTGGAACAAATTTCATGCATCTTTCATTGAGTTTATGAGAGGTCGCAACTTGGAAAACTTTTCCATTGGATCCAAATTGGCATTGTCAGCAACATGAAAATTAGAAAATATGGTTTCAAAGCAATCACGTCTCATGGCAGCCCTAACGAGTACTTTATGCGCATCTGTTCTTCGTTCCCAGAGCATGTGCATTCTAGGAACTGACACGTAACCACTCAGAAAAATAATTCCGAGAAAACATTTGAATTCAGAACTAGTCAATCCTAGATTTACACCCTTACTTGCAGCGTATAAGTTGGAGTATCTGACAATGAGTTCAACGGGTTCGTCAAGAAAAAGTTCAAAAATTTCTGTGGGAATTCTGGTTTCAGTGAAGAAATCTTTTGGTGGTTATGTAACTCTACCTGCTATGGGTTGTGCAATTACGTCAGCCTTTTTCCATTTCCGAACAATTTTTGTCACTTTCTCCTTCTTTGATGGAGGAGGTTGCTGAGCAGTAGAGGCTGATGGAACTTCATCATCAGGGAAGTTATCTTCAGGTGCATATGTGGGATCATGTGGGATCACTTGTGTCGGACTCCTCATCACTGCCATCTTGAATAAGATACGCAAGTGCGCGCAACAAAGAACCTGGCAGATTATTTATTGTTTCACCTTCTTCATCTCCTGAGTCCTCATCAGAAACAGGCGATGTTGCATTTTCGGGTGGTTGTATCACTATAGCACTTGCTTCAATGCTGTCATCTGTCTGTAGCAGGTAAGTTATTTCATGTAAAGATAGAGCTCGAGGCATTTTCAGAGAGATCTTCAACTGTAAAGAGAAAAATATATTATTAGTCCTACTGGTAGGGGTTTTGCCTGGTGCTTCAAAAATGGAACACGCAAAATGTGAAGTCCATAACCAATACAACAATGATAACTTTGGTAGTTTCTTTTTACAGCACAATAGCATAACTAGTAGAGAAGTAATAGAAAAAAAAATGTTAGTATATGACGTAGTGCAGCAAAGTTATATCTACCTGTTTTCGGATGGTTCTTCAAAAATGTGAGAAAATTCACATCACTTCTTGAGGAGATCCCAGCACACCAATATCTGCAGCACACTAACTCTGTGCACGACGTGATAAGGTGTACCCCCAGGAAGCAGACGTACGTGAAAAGTCGGAGCCCGGCGATGGCCTTGAGCAGTAGGATATAAATAACTCCAACGTGACTGTCGTTCCAATAATGGAACACGCGGCATAAATGAGTTAAGGCTACTGGCTTATACAACACTTACTGGGCCTGTCCCAATAATGCTTTTTATGTAGTAGGGCAGCATTTGCTAGCTTCCAGTCTTAATGAATTTCCTCAGTGTGGACTGATTTCTGAAAAAAGGTTTATATATTTAGCTATTAACATATTATGCAACATAAGATAAATGTTACCTAGTCTTGGCATTTCATTTAAGTTTCGCATTCTGTCTGCAATCCCCAAGTCACAAAATAGCTTCCTAGTAGTCCCTGTAAATACTGGGATGTCAACAGCCTCTTTATGTAAGAAAACTTTTGTTTCTTTTTCTGTATACTTTTTTTCATCCTTACTATTTATCCCTAGTATAGCTCACCCACTCCTTGACAATTCTTGTAACATAAAATACTGAAAAAACTACTTTAGGTAAACTTTTGCATTTTCCTCAACATTTTTTCCTCAGTTTTAGTACTTCTAATTTTCTTTTAACAGCTGTCCTAATGTACTTATCAGCCCTGTGATTAATATTGGAGTTACGTGTCTTGCATGTATTTAACTTGAATACTGATCCTGTGTAATAAAATAAAAGTAATTGAACTCTAATGTATATACTGTATATTAATTGCTAAAAAACACTTAAAAGAAAATAGTATTAAGTTGAATTCATTTACAGTTACAATAAAATCAATACTAACGATCATATTGCAACAGTTTAAGTTTTAAAATGATAATGTAAAAAATGTCTTACAAAAGCAACTGTGCATGCCATAGTGAAGCAGCATTTGCTTAAAAGAAATTATGAAATGATAGACTTTTATAGGCCTCTACAATGCATTGTCACCACCTTTTTTTAATTCTTGTCATCTAAGATGACAATATCCAATAATGTAATGATTTGAATTTACAATTCAGAATAATTGATGTGTAGTATTTTTTTATGCCCCACTCCTTTTAGTTGACAAGGCAGCTTGGCATTTGTTTATACTTTAAATGTGCTATTGGTAGTTAAAACATCAATACTGTATAAATACGTATCCTATACTCCCAGTTTCATACATATGTCCTTGACACTTTGTGTTCTTTCTCACATAGATAGCCACCCAAGCAGTTTAATCAGTTTGCTTATCTTTTGTAAGTGATCCAATCATGGTGTCAGAGAGTGGTGATGGTGACACGTTACATGTTGATTAGTAAATAAAAGTAAGAAATTCACTAGATAGATAGATACTTTATTAATCCCAAGGGGAAATTCACATACTCCAGCAGCAGCATGCTGATAAAAAACAATATTAAATTAAAGAGTGATAAAAATGCAGGTAAAACAGACAATAACTTTGTATAATGTTAACGTTTAAGTTTACCCCCCTCCCCCCCCGGGTGGAACTGAAGAGTCGCATAGTGTGGGGGAGGAACGATCTCCTCAGTCTGTCAGAGGAGCAGGACAGTGACAGCAGTCTGTCGCTGAAGCTGCTCCTCTGTTTGGAGATAATACTGTTCAGTGGATGCAGTGGATTCTCCATGATTGACTGGATGCTGCTCAGCGCCCGTCACTCTGCCATGGATGTCAAACTGTCCAGCTCCATGCCTACAATAGAGCCTGCCTTCCTCACCAGTTTGTCCAGGCATGAGGCGTCCTTCTTCTTTATGCTGCCTCCCCAGCACACCACCGCATAGAAGAGAGCACTCGCCACAACCGTCTGATAGAAAATCCACCACCAGCTCCTTGGTTTTTCTGGTGTTCAGGTGTAAGTGGTTTGAGTCGCACCATTTAACACAGTCCTTGATTAGGTTCTTATACTCCTCCTCCTGCCCACTCCTGATGCATCCCACAATAGAAGTGTTGTCAGCGAACCTTTGCATGTGGCCGGACTCCGAGTTGTGTTGGAAGTCCGATGTATATAGGCTGAACAGTACCAGAGAAAGTACAGTCCCCTGGGGCGCTTCTGTGTTGCTGACTACAATGTCAGACCTGCAATTCTCGAGACGCACATACTGAGGTCTGTCTGTAAGATAGTCCACGATCCATACCACCAGGTATGAATCTACTTCCATCTCAGTCAGCTTGTCCCTAAGGAGCAGAGGTTGGATGGTGTTGAAGGCACTAGAGAAGTCCAAAAAAATAATTCTTAAAGCACCACTGCCTCTGTCCAAGTGAGAAATGGATCGGTGTAGCATATAGATGATGGCATCCTCCACCCCGACCTTCTCCTGGTATGCGAACTGCAGAGGGTCAAGGGTGCGGCGGACCTGTGGCCTCAGGTGGTTAAGCAGCAGCCGCTCCATGGTCTTCATCACATGTGACATCAGAGCGACAGGCTGGAAGTCATTCAGCTCAGTAGGACATGATACCTTTGGGACTGGGGTGATACATGATGTTTTCCAAAGCCTCAGGATTCTCCCCTGTTCCAGGCTCAGGTTGAAGATGTGCTGTAGAGGTCTCCCCAGTTCCAGCGCACAGGCCTTCAGCAGTCGTGGTGATACTCCATCTGGACCTACTGCTTTGCTGGCACGAAGTCTCCTCAGCTCTCTGCTCACCGGCGCTGATGTAATTGTGAGTGGGGATGTCCCTCCTATGCTGGTATCAGCAGAAGGATGGTTTGAGGCTGCAGTACTCCGAGGTGAGAGTGGGTTAGGATGGTCAAACCTATTTGGTTTGCTCTCTCCACGTCTCTCTCGATGGTGGCACCCCGCTTCGAGCTGCAGCCAGTGATGATCTTCATCCCATCCCACACTTCCTTCATGCTGTTATTCTGCAACTTCTGCTCCAGCTTTCTCCTGTACTGCTCCTTCGCCGCCCTGAGCTGGACTCCGAGTTCCTTCTGCATGCGCTTGAGCTCATGCTGATCACCGCCTTTAAAAGCCCTTTTCTTCTGGTTCAAAAGGCCCTTGATGTAACTTGTAATCCATGGCTTGTTGTTAGCATAGCAGCGTACTGTTCTTACTGGAACTACAATGTCCATACAGAAGTTGATGTAACCAGTAGTGCAGTCAACAACCTCCTCAATGTTCTCACTATGTGATCCTTGCAGGATATCCCAGTCCATAGTTCCAAAGCAGTCTCTCAGAGCCTGCTCTGTCTCAGGGGACCTCTTTCTGAATGAGCGTGTGGTTGTAGGTAGCTCCCTCACTCTTGGTTTGTAATGAGGCTGAAGCAGAAGCAGGTTATAATCTGCTTTCCCAAGCACAGGCAGCGGGGTGGCGCTGTATGCGTCTTCAATGTTTGCATACAGTAGGTCAATAGTCCTATTTCCCCGGGTGTTACAATCCACATACTGGGAGAAGGCAGGTAATGTTTTGTCCAGCATCCCATGTTTAAAGTCTCCAGCGATTAGCACAAGCACCTCAGGGTGCTGTGTTTGTAACATAGCAACAGCAGAATGGATTATGTCACCCGCTATCTCCATGTCCGCCCGAGGAGGGATGTAAACAATAACAACAATGACGTGTCCAAACACTCTGGGCAAGTAATAGGAAAACAGACTTACGGCCAACAGTTTGATGTGCCTTGCAGCAAGTGGAGATTTTGACGTTTACATGTCCAGCGTTACACCACCTTGTATTTACATAGAGGGCGAGTTCTTCTTTCCGCAGGTATTTGCGTCTCTGTCCACTCTAACTGTGCTAAACCCGGGTAGCTCCACGTTAGCATTTGGGATGCTAGTTGTTAGCCACGTTTCACAAAAACACAACAAACTGCATTCTCTGTAGGTCCTGAGATTTTTCACCAGCACAGCCAGTTCATCGATATTATTTGGTAGTGAGTTCACATTTCCCAGGATCACAGATGGCACCGAAGGTTTGAAACGCCACTTTCTGGCAAGCTGGCCGTTTTTAGCTTAGCTCCTGCTCTGCTGCCATGATACCGCCTTCTTACCTTGTCAAGTAAATAGAGAACCACACCGGCACGGGCATTTGTTCTCAGCACTTGAAGTTGACTACTTGAATAGACGAGTCTCGGTGTGTAAAAATCCATGTCCAAATAGTAAAAAGTGTCCAGGGAACGAGTCCACATAAAAGAAAGTGATAGGAGTGATCAGTAAAATAGAGAAAAATAGAGAAAAAGGTACAAAGATAAAGTTGTACACAGAGCTGCTGAAAAGGCTGCCACTCCCGGTGGCGCCTGTCATTGAACTATGCTCTGAACACATGACAAAAATGACCCTCTAAAACTGTAAATGGTTCATATTATACTTGATTATTTTAAACTAATTATAACTTACTTAATATTATATAATTTCACAATATAGTCCAGGATATCCTCAGGAACATGTAGAATAAAGGAACTTGCAAATCCCACAAAATGTTTTAAGAGCTTCTTTTCCCATTTAATTCAGCCTGAACTGTGTACAGATGAGTGTACATGCTCTGTTGTCACCATTGGAGACATCATTCTCTAAGCTATATTGTTGTGGATCAGAACACGCCATCATGTTGTTTTAATTTCTCTGGTGTTCAGACCTCAGAAGATGTTGTTAAAGGTTAAATGTTTTATGTTAACAAAAGTTTTACTTTCAGCTAAAATGTAGACTCCTCACTACAAAGGTCATACTCTGGAATTCAGCAATATTAGGAGAATTATTTACTAAGGACAGACTGATAGAACAAAAGCAACACAATTAATTAACAGTCATCTTAAAAATACTGGTTCTTTAATAGCATTTTACTGGGTTTTGTGGTCCCTTGTATAACCATTGCTTGATAAAAAACCATTTTGTTCTGGGAAGAGTCCTTTTGCACATGACAATGTTTCTTTGGGCCTTGAATAATTTTCTAATATGTGAACAAAAATACAATCTTTAATATGTATTAGGCTGCCAAGCAGGATACTAAAAGATCCAGAAAACCTGTAATTAACATGAAAAGAAGTCAATTGGTATTTCACAAATCCATCATCCACCATTCATGGCAACAGAACCTTGTTACTAATCTAAAAAAAAAAATCTGGAACCTTCATGTGGACATTTATTTTGGGAATACCATCAAACACACCACCAAATGTTGATTAACTCTCAAATCCATTTATGCTCCCTGCCTGTCCATTCAGAATCAGAATCTGTATAGAATAGCCTGCTGTTTCTTGCCTTTACCTGTTTGGATGACTTAAGTCTCAAAGGATCCACTTCCTATAGCTTAGAGTTGCTGCACTCCTCTCAGGCTGTCAATATATCCTCTAGCCAAGAGTCTAAAACACTTATTTAAAAATTGCTGTTGTAGGTGATCAAGTGGAAGCACTAGTTATAATATTTTATCTCATCGTTAAATTTCTGTTTTCTATATTTTCAATAATATTCCTGCTAAACTTTACTTAGCTTAAGATTCCTGACCCCAAACAAAATGTTTAAACACTCACCAATTCCCGGCGCATACATGTTTCTCAATACCTCACTGTCTCTTCTCTACAAATGTCCCAATACCCAATAAACCTGTACCCCTTAATCAACTCCAAGACCAGCACTAAACTTTATGGTCTCCTTAATTTTATCTGATCTAATTAGTGGCTGAAGCTCATATCCAAGAAGATTATTGATTTTTAAGCTTTTCATCTGTTTGAAAATCTCTTATATAATAGGCCGTAATCTTATCTGTGCCATTAACTATAATGTTTCTAGTGACAGCTAGACCGACATGCCTCCAATGTTTGTGCCATTAAACACAGAAATAATTCATAATTTACCACTACTGGTGCAAATCTATGTTTGTCTTTAATTCTAAGAAGAGTGTCTCCCATTATCACTACTTTTCACAGATTGAGTTCATACTACCTGACGCCCCAAAAATCTCAGTTGCTGTTCAGCTCAATGTCTGTGGCTCTATACAGCTCAAAAACCTCTAACTATAGGGCTGATAACTTGTAACCTCTCACTCTGTTGTTAGTCTGGCAATGACAACAACAACAATAACATTTATTTATATAGCACATTTTCATACAAATGAAGTAGCTCAAAGTGCTTTACAAGATGAAGAAAGAAAAGTATTAAAATAAGATTAGGCAATACTAAGTAACAAAGAATAAAGAAAGGTCCGATGGCCAGGGCGAGGGCTGGATTAAAAAAAAAAAAAAAATCTGCAAGGGTTCTGAGGCCACGAGACCACTCAACCCCCTCTGGGCATTCTACCTAACATAAATGATCAAAATCAGTCCTCATGGTTTTCAGGCTTTACGTGGAAGAATCAGATGATGATGGTCATGTGGAAATCTGGCCTTCAATCCATCAATGTATGGACAGCATGGTAACTTGATCAGGTGGTGGTGGTGCAGATCGCATCCACAGAAAACCAGAAAAAGAGCAGCAGAGAAAGTAGGGGTTAGTTCGGAGCCATGATAAAAACTAAAATTAAATGCATATACAGAATATCAAGGTTACACTAAACTGAAGCTTTAAGAAAGCCCTATTAAAATAATGTGTTTTGAGCAGTTTTTTAAAGTGCTCCACCACATTAGTTTGGCAAATTTCTATCAGTAAGCTATTCCAGATTTTAGGTGCATGACACCAGAAGGCTGCCTCACTACTTCTTTTAAGTTTAGCTCTTGGAATTATAAGCAAACACTTATTTGAAGATCTAAGGTTATGATTTGGGGTGTAAGATGAAAGGCATTCTGAAATATAGGATGGAACAAGATTATTTAAAGCTTTGTAAACCATAAGCATATTTTAAAGTCAATTCTAAATGGCACGGGTAACCAATGTACTGACATCGAAACTGGAGAGATGTACTCGGATTTTCTCTTCCAAGTTAATATTCTAACTATATTCAAGTTAATATTGCAATTGATTGATGTCTTTTTTGGGTAGTCCTTAGAGGAGTGCGTTACAGTAGTCGACAAAAATCAAAAGCGTGAACTAATTTCTCAGCGTCATGCAAAGTTATGTTATGTAATTTTTGCTATATTTCTTAAATGAAAAAATGCTGTCCTAGTGATCTGATTAATATGTGATTTACAATTAATTATCCCTAAATTCTTTACCTCTGTCTTTACTTTTAAGCCCGAATGGATCAAGTTTATTTCTTCTTCAGTGAACCAAGAGAGTCGGGGTCATCAGGTGCTATTGATAAATACAGTTGTGTGTCATCAGCACAGCTGTGGTAGCGCACGTTATGCTTTCAGATAATCAGATCTAATGGAACTATGTAGATCGAAAAGAGCAGTATACTCAGGATAGATCCTTGTGGAATACCATATAGAATATCATGTATCTTCAAAGTATAATTACAACTAACAAAGAATTTCCTGTCTGTTAAGTAAGACACTGCCAAAGAGGCCTACCCACTGACTAAGGCGATTTATAAGAATATTGACCTATCTATCTTTACATCTACAGCCTGGAGTTTCCTCTTGTTCTACTTTTCTAAGGCGAGTTACTCCAATTACGTTTAAAAATGCAACCACTTCCTCCTCATTATTAACTGGCATCTCTAGCTGATATAGGTCTCACAGATGTTATTTTCCATGAATCTAAATACCAAATTACAAAAATGTCCTTGTATAGGCACCTTTATTTTTATATGTTACACACATTTTAAGATTTGCAGCACTTTTAAACAAATAAAATTTTGATGGTTTAACTGCGTGATTGGTTCACAAATTGTGCACTTTGAAAAATCCTGGTTTTATCTGACAAGAAGTTGCTATACAGACATTCGGCAGCAATACCTATTCTTTGTGACTCCTTCTACTTCTAGTAAGCTACACACGAATGGCTCTAGCTTTTGTATCTAGTTATTTTTCTGACATAATTTTCCATTTCTAATTTAGAATTTACAAAGATGAATTAATCACAAGTTGCCACTTTCTCCCCCTCCCAAACGTGTGTACATTTTGTTCAGTTATTCAGTTATTACCAGAGGTAGTACCAGAGTCATTATTTCTTGCTTATGCTCAGTAGTGTTCCTGTACAGATGAAAAAGTTAAATACTCTAAAGAGAAAAAGATAATAAAAGTGAACACAAGGACACAAAACACTATAGCAACTGCGACAGCAATCAGGAAAATATTAACATGCAGCACATGTTTTCTACATCAGCCTTTCTCCAAAGCATACTGTCTGCTTGTAAGCAGAAAGGCCTAAGCGGGAGTTTCCAGTGTTGACCCTTGGGTATGCCAATGACCTTTTATCTTCTACAGCCAATGTACTAATCAAAGACCAAGTAATAGAATCTGATATACCCAGCTGGGCTTGTTTGGTTTTCAAAGTTGTTTTTTGTGATTTACAAAGAGAAATTATCTTCTAAGAGTGTGTGTTAAATACTCCTCAAATAAAATACATTTAAAGCAACATAGTATATTTACTATAAATGTGTTGTTAATATATATGTACATTCACAATTAAGTGAATGAGAGTGGATAGACTGGTGAGCAATAAATGAAGATGGGCAGTCTGAGAACAAATAACTCTTTTTAAATGCATAATAACATTAACAATTTCACAGTATATTGAGCTCTAATAACTGCATGTCATCAAGTACATCTCAGTTCAGGCAGAAACAGCTCAAATATGTAAATACCATTAGTACAGGCATTTGCTAAGAAGAAAGGTCTAGATTAAAAGCACAAAAAGAACCCATAAATCAGTTGAACCAATTTTCACAAATTGCCACTGGTTCAACTTAAAATAGAGACTATATGGCATATCATTGTTGACATGGGTACTATAATTCCCATCATGCTACAGGATTGCAATAAGCTGATTGGAGGACATTGTTAATAGTGTATTAAAGGTTTTGCCCAATTGCCAAAGTAGGAATTAATCTGAGAGTGTAGGTACAGAGTTTTTTTCTCATCTAACTTGAATAACAATTGTACTGTCTTACTGGATTACAGCTTTTGTCTAACAGTACGTCATTTTGTCTTATTGTGTGTTTTGTTTAGCCATTTTGAATTTCCAAACCCTTAAGGATCAATGTACCTTTCTTTCATTCCTTCCAAGACTCTTTGAAACTCCAAAACACCCTTTTTAGTGTTTTTTGCATTTGAAAAATTGCATGCAAATCAAAGTTTAGTATAAATTTCACAAAACTGCATGCAAACAGAAACTTAATCGTTTCACTCACAACTATGTATTATTTTGTGTTTTTATATATCATAAACATGTTTAGAAAATGAATGGATGGATATTATACATAATCATGGAAGGAAATTTAGGTCAGTGGACAAGGACAATGACAGCTTGCACCATCAAATGTCAAATTTGTAAATAGAAGTTTAATTGCTCAGTGGACGTATCACGATAACTCTGAAATAAAACTGATGACACTACATTTTTAATTAATCAGAGGTAAAGCATGATTTGAATGCATTTTACTGCAGGTTTGATAAGCCCCAGAATACAAAAAACATTATCTCCAGTCCTCTCAGTGTACAGACTTATATGACTCTTCCCCCCACACATTCTCCAGCAAGCTAAGAAAGCAACATGTCTGATGGGGTCTCGCCCTCCTGCTTAAAAATCTGTGCTGATCAACTGGTTTCTGTCTTTACTCAGATTTTCAACAAATCATTAGTGCTGTGTGAGCTTCATTTATGCTTCAAACAAGCCACAATCATACCAGTCCCCAAAAACATCCAGTGTAATAGGACTGAATGAATACAGGCCTGTTGCTCTGACATCTGTGGTCATGAAGGCCTTTAATAGACTGGTGTTAGGTCACCTGAAGTACATCACAGCTCCTTTGTTGAACCGCCTGCAGTTTACTTATTGAAAGCACCGGTCACTGGATGATGCAGTCAACATGGGTCTGCACTACATCCTGCAACATCTTGACAACCCAGGAACATATGTTAGGATTCTGTTTGTGGACTTCAGCACTGCATTCAATGCAATAATCCCAGAACTCCTCCACTCAAAATTCACCTAGCTTTCCATCTCTGCCTTCACCTGTCAATGGATCACCAATTTCCTTACCAATAGGAAACAGCAGGTGAAACTAGGGAAACTAGGGATGTGTGCTTTCCACACTGCTCTTCTCCCTCTACACCAATAACTGCACCTCCAAGGACCACTCTGTCAAACGTATCAAATATGCAAATAACACAACCATCATTGGGCTCATCGGGAATGGTGATGAGTCTGCATAAAGATGGGAGGTTGAGCAGCTGGCTGTTTGGTGTGGTCAGAACAATATGGAGCTAAACACTCTCAACTATGAAGATCACAGTGGAGAGGTACCACAGTATTAACGCCCCCCCCCCCCCCCCCTAATACTGCTGTGACAGTTGTAGAAACCTTCACGTTTCTGGTATCCATAATCTCTTGGGACTTGAAATGGGAGACCAATGCAGGGTCCATCATAAAAAAGGCACAACAATGAATAAACTTCCCTCAACAGCTGAGGAAGTTCCACAGAAAATGTTGATTCAGGTCTACACAGTAGTCATTAAGTCAGTTCTCAGCTCATCCATAACAGTGTGGTTCGGATCAGTGACTAACCATGACAAAAACAGATACAACAAATAGCCAGGTCTGCCAAAAATATCATTGGGACCAGTCTGCCCACTTTACAGGACCTGTGCTATTCTAGAGTCATGAAACAGGCAGGGAAAATCATCATCGACCCCTCACATCCAGGTCGCAACCTTTTTGAAATGCTTCCATCCGTCAGGCATTACAGATTGATACATGCCAAAACAAGCAGATACAAGAACATTTTTTCTTAGTCCTATCACTTACACAGCATTCTGCCCTTTCTACCCTTGCACAGCGCACCAAAAGCTGCCTACACGTCACAAAATATTAACAAAACATATAACTAAATTTAAAAATAAAATTACAATGCAGAAAAACATTAATATTAATACAGAATAACATTACCTTTTTCAATTTTGTTGGCATCACACTTTATATCGTTTGCTGTTGTTTTTCCTACTCCATAAATTGAAGCAATACTTCAAGCACTTTTGCTGTTTTGTAAACGCTTAATAATTTCAGTTCTTTGTGACAATTCCAACACCACATGCATATATTTATCCGCTATAACAATGTATAGTAGTTTAATTATAACAAAGGAGAAAAGCTACAAAATACTATTAAAGTTGAAGGTACGTAACTGACACTGTGATGATACGTGATGCTGGGGAAAAACACTACGTGTCAGCAAAAGGGAGAGTTGTTCCGATGTGCAGCATACAGTAGCTCGCAGCGTACCATACTGCAGTACCGGTAGTAATAGGTAGGCGCTGAAGTGCACACTGCTTTTTTTTTGCCACTTGTGTCACTCGCATATGTGCAGTGTATTGTTCATGTTATTATTATTATTATTACTATTATTATTATAATTAGTAGTAGTAGTAGTATCTTTATTTTACATTTCAAGCCCAAGAAATGCAACATTTTTTACATGTTTTTTGAGAATAAAAGTAACACTAAGGAGGTTAATGTGGGAGTAAACATCTATTTGTCAAACCACATTAACCCAGGAAATACAAAGAAGAAGGGCTCATGGTTCCAACCTAGTAAAGGCATACACTAAAAAAATCACTGGGGGGATGAGGTCAGAGAGAAAGAGATTCATGGTACACAATAACAGTGCCTTATTGGCAAAGGATTAAAAGATACCTTCTAGCACAATTATATTACAGTAAGGAAGAGGAGAAAAAATGGCAGACAGTTTTTAAGTTAGTGCTATTCTAACAAGCAAAATGAAACATGACGATAAAAGTTTTTCTTCACCATAAATCACTCAGGTTGGTAACTAAATCTGTGATGACATGAGCGAATGCTAATTTTCTTGGGGGGAAGTAGTTGTCTGACACAATTCAAACCATTATTCACATATCTAAATTTGATGGTATTTTGAACTGTTTTTTACATTCATCTTTACTGATACATGCCACATACCTCATACAGTACTTCTTGGGCCTGTCTCATAAGCTTAATATTGACCTTTTTTTTAAATGTTATTGTTTGCATTGGATATGTGTACTGTGGCTTTATACTGAATTTAGAGGCAAACTGTTATTGTTTTTCTATGTTTGTTATCATTTTACTTTCTTTTTTAATCTTTGTGTTTTGTAATTTTTCCATACTTTAGTTTCATTCTTAGCATTGGCCTTTTTCAGACACTATATTGTTGATGCTTCGGTTTTACATTCAGAGGTAGTTGTATCAGCGACAATATACATAGGTAATTAAGTTTGCAATGTATCATTATAATCAAACAACAATAACAACATTTGTATAATATATTTAATGAAAAAGTGTAGATTAATGTGCTTTACTAATAACACAACAAAAAACAATTACAAAAATAAGTACAAAGTAGAACATCAATTAAATCACATTTTAATTAAGAATAATTTTTAAATCTTTAATGGTTATAATGGCAAAGAATTCTAGGATATTAGTGAAGCACGATCTCCACCATCAACCTGTGCTAACCATTTGCTAATATACCTTTTCATGATGTGATATTTGCTTCCATTTATTTACTAGTAATGTATGTTAACCTTATTGGCTTATAGTTACTTAAATCAGCTCAGTCACCCTTTCTATAAAGTAAGAAATATTTGTTAGCCTCCAATCTTTAGGAATTTCACCAGTGTGCAGAGATTTTTAAAAAAATACACATTTTTATATATGTGCTCACTAGCCTCCTTTAACACACTCTATGAAAAATGTTATCTGGTCCTGATGATTGGTAAGATCTGAGCCTCTTTAATATAAGCAGCACTTCTACTTCTACAGTTTCCAGATCACTAAGTTCACCATTGTCAGTCCATGTTACTGTTGAGAGGGTATACATTTCTTGTGTAAATGTAAAAAAAAAAAAGTTCAGCACACTTGCCATTTCATTCCCTGTATATTTTAGTTTACTCTAACTATTCCTAGCACACTTCACTTCACTTCCTCCTTAGGTACTATTTTAATACCAACATACTGAAAGACTGTTTAGGTAAACTTTAGCATTTTCTGCTATACTCCTCCACAATTGCCTTTTAGCTCACCAAATATCTTTTTAGCTGTTGCTCTCATGCTCTCATTAACCACACAGTTAGCCCTGGAGTTCTTAGTCTTATATGCCTTAAATAGCTGTTTTTCCCTCTGCAGCTTCATTTTTTAGTTTATTTATCCACTGCAAAGTTACTTCAATTTCCTAATTCTTCTAAATTTTGGAATAGATATGTCCTGTTTTACATTAACAAATTAAAACCCACACATCTCCTCAACTGTTTGCACACTTAAAGTCATTTCCCAATTTATCCACATCTGGTCAAAATTTCCTCTTCTAAAATTTTTCTTAACAGTTTATGTTTATAATTTTTTAAGTAATCTACACTTACAGACTTACATTCCCATATATTTCCTGCATTTAGATTCTTTTTAAGAAAAGGTAAATGTCGCATCACCATATTCAAATAATAGCAATATTAGCATGTTTTAAACTGAGAATTAAAGTGGAAAGTTTTATCTTAGAAAATTATCATTTGTAGTATGAGTACTAGTGTTTTAATGTTCCTTGTTCAATTTCTATGTCATCATTTGTAAAAATGATTACAATTTTATCATAGTAGTATAGTACTGTTTTTATCAAATATATGTTCTGCATCTCATACAACAGTTTCTATAATTTTACTATCTTGCTATCTAGACAGATGACAGAATATGTCTATCATAGCAGTTAAAGCTTTGTAAGTTTCTACTTACCTAAACCTAATCTGCAGTCCTGCTTTATTTCTTTTATGACGAGTCCAGATACAACTGGACTCCATTATTTGGTAACACTGGTTTTAACTTTAACACACCCATATCAACTGTCAGCACCTGACAGCAGATCACATACATCAAATGATAATTTAATACTGTTTCAGAGCATTGTGTTTGCATCACAACATCTAGAGACTTGACATTATTTCCCTTTTTCAAAATATGAACTGGAACAAATAATTTGCACCCCATACATTTACATCTGATAAACATATTTCTAGAAGTGAAAAAAAAAATGTTTCACAAATAATATGTATCACAGTTATTAATGTTTATTACACTATATTGTAATATGTAAATCAAGGCAGGGATTTTACATTTGCAATATTTGTTTTTTTATTTAAAAATGTTGCTTAAAAAATGAATATTAAAAAGCTGACAGTGATTTAAAAAATATTTCTAATAAATGCAGACAGTCTGCAAAAAATGCCATATTCATTCATCTCTTCCATTCTGAGTTGGAAGGAGTGTATTTTTAAGAAGGCCAAGTTTCTTGACATTTAAAAGCTATTTGACATGGTCAGTCTTAACACAGACTGATCTAAGCTTAGAAACAACTGCTGGGTACCAAATGACTTGTTCATTTCCAATTTCAGCTGCAATTCTCAGAAGGTTAGAGTATGACATATCATCTTTAAACCTCTGTCTGCAGAACTAGGCATTCCCCCAGGGTGCAATGCTACGGCGACTGCTTTCTTTGATTTATGTCAGTGACCTACCAAATGTGTAGAAAAGGCCAAAACTCTAAAACTATGCTGGTGACATAGCCCTAATGTACCATGGATGCTCTTCAGAGGGAAAAAGTAGTACTTATAGCAGATTAAATGCCATCTTTATTTACCCAGCTATGATTAAATTATTTTTTTCATGTTTCAGTGATGGTTTAATATTAGATTTCTTTAAAATTAACCATGCAACTTCAAAATATCATTAAACTTTCTATAACTTTTAATATAACATCACAACATGTATTCATCAATTTTCTGACCAGCATATCTGATTCAATTTATTTTTAGATAGCACTTTATTCAGTGTGTTGCCTTAGAGTACTGCAATGATTGTCAAACATAAATTATGAATGTAATTAACAGTAATAAAAATTCCCCACACTTAAATATGTGCCAACGAAATAAGGAAGAAAGTAAAAACAAAGAGCCCACTGTGATATAAACCTTATGGAAAATAAATGTCTGAGTCCTATGTGCTTTGTTGAAAGTTGTCTGAATCTGGGAACTTTAACAACTTAAAACAAAGCCTCTGCTGTTATATTCAGTATATAAACTGATGTCCAAGAAATTGTCCCTCTTAATGGTGGTGTTTTCTGTGGCACTGTCCACAGTTTCTCACTTCTGCTGTGATTCATGTCAAGCAGACATCACTTTTTAGAGGCTGACGTGGGCAAACTTGTTGGTACCCTTAAAGCTAATTGAAAAAGTGCAGTATGCCCCATTTATTAATTGTCCCATTTATACTTGGATGGCAAATCAAGTATGAAAAGAAATAAAGCATTACTTATTTTACAAAGATACTCTAAAATAGCCTGGATATATTAGTTGGTACCCCTATAATTGTGCACTCAGTCACACAGCCTACTTAAATGGAGAAAATTTGTCTCTTTGCAGTTTGGTATCATTTTGTGTCTCACACTGAACATGGACCAGAGAAAGCAAATGAGAGAGCTGTCTGAGGAGATCAGAATGAAAATTATAGACAAGCTTGTTAAAGGCAAAGACTATAAGACCATCTCCAAGCTGCTTGATTTTCCTGTGACAACAGTTGCAAGTATTATTAAGAAGTTTAACGCTCATGGGACTGTAGCCATCCTCCCTGGACACAGCCACAACCGGAAAATCAAACCCAGAACTGTCAAAAGGATAGTGAGAATGGCTAACAAAAAGCCAAGGACAACTTCCAAAGAGATTCATGCTGAACTCCAAGGTCAATGTCCACCAGCGTCTGATTGCACCAACAGCTGCTTTTTGAATAACAGTAGGCTCAAAGGAAGAACACCCAAGAGGACTTCACTTTTGAAAGAAGAACATAAAAAAGCCAGACTGGAATTTGCTAAAATGTATATTGGCAAGCCACAATGCTTCTGGGAGAATTTCCTTTGGACAGGTGAGGACAAAACTGGCATTTTTGGGTAAGTCAAATCAGCTCTATGTCTACAGACAAAAAATGAAGCTCTCCAAAAAATAAAAAAAACACTACACTTACCGTGAAAAATGGAACAGGTCATGTTTTGGGGCTGCTTGGCCATGTCTGGTGCAGGGTGCCTTGAGCCTCTGCAGGGAATGATAAAATCTCAGGACTACCAAGACATTCTGGAATGAAACCTACTGCTCAGTGTCAGAAAGCTCTGTCTCGGTTGCAGATCATGGATTCCCCAACAGGATAATGGCCCAAAACATACAGCTAAAAGCACCCATGAATAGCTAAAAACAAAACATTGGACTATTTAGAAGTGCCCTTCTATGAGCCCTGATTTAAATTCTATCAAACATCTATGGAAAGAACTGAAACATGCAGTCTGGAGAAGGTACCCTCCAAAACTGACACAGCTGGAGCAGTTTGTTCAGGGAGAGCGGGCCAAACCATCTGTTTGCAGGTGCAGAAGTCTCACTGAGAACTAAAGGAACTGCTTGTTTGCAGAGATTGACTCTAAAGGTTGTGCAACAAAATATTTGGTTAAGGATGCCATCATTTCTTTTCATGCCATTTTCATTTTTGCAATTATTTGAAATATTCTTTTCAATTAAAACTCTAAAGCAAAGCCTGATTTTTGTTAAATACAGAATAAACAATAATGGATGTCAATTCCTTTTGCCTGTTGCATGTTATTTCAGACTATTGTGGGTTCTTCTTGTATCATGGAGGGGTATCAACAAATTTCTCGACATCAGTCTGTCATAAACAGGTAAATGTAAGAATGATTTTAAAAATTTGTTGCAATGTGTGTCTGGCAAAAGGCAGGTGTTAAAGGTAATTTTATATTACTTGCTCACTCAATAATACTAATGCTTGGACCTACTGAGTTCACAAATTAAAGGACTTTTAAAGCACCAATTAATAACAGTTATTTTTTCCATATTAAAAGACAAGCAATAATTTCTCATCCAGACATTAACTCATTTTCTATTTACAACTTACACTTGTAGCATGTAAAGTGAAATCAATGAAATCAAATGTATTAAAATTTAAATGATAAGTAGGAAAAAAAAATCAGAAAAATCCACATTACTTACAAAATCCATAGGAACACCATTTGTGATCTGAGGAATCTGAGTCATTCCACCCAAAATAAAGGGTAAGGGCAGTTTTACTGTTGCTATATTGGATGCCCAACTTCCCGAGGCTCCCCACAAAGGGAACAGAATTGATAACAAAAAAAATCATAAACTCATTATTAACATATACCACAAAATAAACCAAACACTAAACAAAATAACATGTAATAATAGAATTAACATAAATAAAATATAAATTACACAAAAAATTGCAACATTAATACATGGTATTAATTAATTTAATGTAATTAATAATTAAAACAAATGAATCAGGGATGAGACCGTGGCTATTTCCGGATACAAACTGAGATGCCATATTGAGGGAATCTTTTTTAGAAACAGAATTAGAAGAGCTGATGCTTTTATTTGCAGGGTTGCTAGGTTTTGCATAAAAACCCCTAGCCCCATAGCCCAAAGACAGTTTAAAATCCACCTAATGCCACTAAACACCACTATTTTTCTTTTTGATCATATGTGCCATGACAAAAAAAACAGATGTACCAAATAAATTGTATACTATGGATGTGGTACTCACGTGGCATTGTTGAATGATGTGTCCATTGGAGAACCCTTTCAGCTCACAAAAACCCTGATTACCAAATTGCTTGCTATACACACACATTAGCATATATTAAGTTAAGACATATTGTTAATATTGCTGCAAGCACATAGAATTTTTTTTCTAGAGTCTTTTTTTAATTAATCCAAGATACAACTGGCTTTTCTTCTTCAGTCTTCTTCTCTCCTGTGTTCATTTCTTCTTCCTCTTTTTTTCTACTCTCATGTTTATCATTAACAAAACACCACTGAAATATCTGAAATATGTTTTCTTTCTTTTATACATATTTCCTGTCTTCATTATCTATTCACTGAATAGATCTCAGATATAAAGATTGAAAATATCTTTTGAGATGGCTGGAACTTCTGGCTGAATGTGTTGTTTCTTGGCATGTGTGCTCATATGTCCATTACATTTTGCAAATATTTCTCCTGTATTCTATTTCTTTGTTTCTAATATTTGTTTCTGTAAAAAGAGTGCTCAATAGGAGCATTACTGAATGTTAGGGCAGCATTGGGAGAGCAATAGTTAAATCTTTTTACTTTGGCCTTAAATTTATGTGACATTATATTTATTTCAAATATCTAGAATTGTTCAGAGCAGCAATATTTTTTCCAAGAGGCTTTTAAATAGTAACCCCTGTACACTTGATATTCTTAACAACTTAGCTGTTTTCTAATTAGCCTAATTTGGCAACAAATAATGGCACATCATGAAACCTGCTTATCTATATCCTGGTTTTGAAGTCAGCCAGTTAGTAGTGGGAGTTCTCGCTGCCTCTTGATACTATTATATTTTTAAGACCCACACACACAAACACAGTTTTTGGTCTTCAAGTTGTGAATCTATCCATCATGAACCTGAGCCTCTGGAGTAGCACCTCTTCTTTCTTATTTAATTTAAGCACCGTCTGTTTCCCCCAACTTCCTTTTATTCAGGAAAAATTACCTTGGTGGCATGACATAACATACCAACAAACATATGATGTCAAATAAGAAGAAAATTGCAATTTAATTGACAACAATGTGGGATACACACTCAGCTGTAAAACACATACAATAAAAATCTCCCTTGTGACCCTGTCATTAGAGTACACATAGGGGCAACCCACCATATAGATGAACTAGGTTGTTGCCTAGGATGACAAATTTTTCGGGGTGACCAGCATTTTGTTCACTACAATAGACGTAGCTTTTGGCATTGAAAAAGGGTGGCTTTGGGTGATCTTTTGTGCCCAGCCCCTGATTTTCCTTGCCAGCGGAAGACAACAAAACAAAATGGCAAAAAATAGAAATGAATAAAGTATCCAAAAAATAAAAAATATCAAAAATTAAATACAGATGTGTTCCTTCCACATTGTAAAATGGCACATTTACCCAGAAATAAAGTTTTGCACTGCGCAAAAGTACACAAGTTCTTTACGCAAGTAAAAGTACAGATATTTGCATAAAAAAAACTTTGGTAAAAGTACAAGTACTCATTCAACTTTTTTACTTAAGTAAAAGTAAAAAAGTACAGGCTCTCAAATATACTCAAAAAAAAGTAAAAAACAGCCTCTTCAATAATGATTGTACAAGCAGTTTCTGTTCAATACTGACTGAAAACTCACAGTATATTAATACAGCTTGAAAAATATCAAATCACTGTAACTTCAAATTACCAACAAAACAAAAGCAGTATAATGATAATGAACATTCACATTTCTCCAGTGCTCACTTTTCAATATCAGCATGCCAATTTTGTCAAAAATTCCTTTATTTTTACAAAACTGCCAAAATCTTTTATTCAGCTTCAGCACAAGCTGGTTCTCAAAGTTCTCTAAATCAAGGTGTGCCCTTTTGGGTGTAAAAAATCAGTCCTGCAGTGCTAAAAAGCCTTTCACAGGAAGCCGAGGCAGGTAATGGAGTGTTGAGCTTCAGAGACAACTTGCATATAGCTGGGAATGGGAATCACTTTCGATAGACACATGCTCGCCTTGTTTACACAGTCGAGTTCCCGCTTGGTTCTTCTTTCTTGTTACGTCGTTTCCGTCTTGTTACGTCCATCATGCGTGATTCGCACTGATTGATACTCTATCAGGATTGTCTTACCTATATAGCATTGGCCCATCCATTTAGGTTAAAATCGGTCTTTATGCTGAGAACGTGAAAGGATAAAAAACAGAAAAATGCTTAATTCCCCACAAATACATTAAAACTAAAGTAACAGCTTGTTTTTAAAATCTAAGGAATAAAAGGTACAAATATCTGTTTCAAAATGTAAAAAGTAAAATAATTGTCTGAAAAATAAATACTCAAGTAAATTACAGATACCTCAAAATTCTACTTAAGTACAGTAACAAAGTATTTGTAATTTGTTACTTCCCACCTCTGGCAAAAGGGTACTGCAACAGTGAGAAAGAATAAGAATCACTGCTTCTGACATAATTATTAAGTGAACTGACTGCCCGTCATGCAATGGAGTCTTAAACATGATGAAAATGAGTAGAGGCCTCCAAAAAGCTCCAGAAGAGCATGCTAGCCCAGTAGAGGGTTACACATTCCAGAAGCTGGTTAACAAAGTTCAAAAGGGTGCTTAAAGTCCACAAATGTCTCACAAGAGGGAGAAGCCAAGCAAAAACACCAGTCTATGACCAAAATGGCAACAAAGATAGCTTATAAATGAAGAATATCTCTCTATTATAATAATAAAAATGCTGGGACGAGATAAGACTTTTTAGCCAGAATCGAGATGTGACTTTTTCAGAGAGATACTTTTACATCCCACAAGATGAGACTATGTGCCAAGAGATTTAACCATGAGCGGGGCCGGAAATGAAAGACAAAGAACAGATGACAAAGTAGAACATCGGAAAGAATTCAAAAATGGTGCAATACACATACAGAGCATGCTAGAGATAATGAAAGTACTAAAATTAGTGCAAACAAACAGAAATTATTACTTAGTGAAATAACAGAATAGCGAAAAGAGATTGAATATAGTGTTTGGATTTAAACTTTAAGTTGGAGTCTTGTAGATCGTCTAATTTGTGTTATCATCAGGGAAAAGTAGTGTTCCTAATGAAGAGGCGTATCTGCAAGAATTTGTTGTTTGGTGAAAGTGAAATCTTCATACGCAAGCAGCAGAGATGCGAAGTGGCTGGCATTTAGTGCAGGCTGGGGGGGTGTTGGTGAGTGAAGCGAGCAGGGGGCGAAGCACCCTAGTTTATCATTAAAAGAAGAAATAAGAAAAAGCATGCTCAAAGAGCAAAAAGAAGGCAAAAGCAGTTGCCTAAAATGCAATACAAGTACAAGCAAGTCTAAATCCATATATCCACAAATTATAATCCAAACACAATAACAAAAAGATCAACAAACTGTCAGAAACAAACCAACAGCAATACTCGTACAATAATCTCCAAATGACTTCAATAAAATGCTGCCTGAGCTTTCTTTTCTTTGTGATAATAGCCAAAGGGGGCTCAGCCTTTTAGGAACCACTCACAAAGAACATGGAACATGAGAAACTTAAAGGGACAATACTAAATGAACCAATAATAAACCAAATTATATAGAAATAAAAATGTGAAAAACAATAAATCAAAATGAACAAAAACTGCAATAAAACAAAAGACACCTAAATTCATAATGATACTAGCAAAATACCTGCGCTTCGCAGCGGCAAAGTACTGCCTTAAAATTTTTATTAAGAAGAAAATTAAACCATTTTAAACTAAGGGAAAATATACCAATAATTATTTGTTAAGGATCTCTTTGTATACCACATTGTCATTTCGGCCCTCCGGTTGTAATATGACCAAGCTGTGCGCTGAGCTTACTCTTGAGCATGCAACGTACAGTTGGCCATGTGAAAAGTAATCTTGTTTCAAATCTCACAGGTTGAATTGCTGCTGTCACAATCGGTTTGAGTTTCATGGTTTGTTTCAATTACGACAGTATTTGCAGGACTAGTGTTGAAGTGACATTCGGCATCTGTTGTAAGCATACAACCGGTTTTATCGATAATTTCACATCCAGCTTTTGAGAGTTTAAACATTCATAAACATCAAAGTGTCTATTACTGAAATCGTCACTTGTGAATCTAAGATGTTTAAGAGACATTGGCGGTTGTCGAAAGGTGTAAAATATTTGGCCATTTCGGTACACTTGAAAGCGACAACCGAACAATTCAGCGGCAGCCATCAACTCACATGCAGAACCATGGGTGAAGGGCTTAAGCATTTCATTCTTATAGTACTTGTGTGTATTATAATTATTTTCTGTACCGTCATCAGTCCACACCTTGAACCTGTCCCAGTCATTCAATACATAAGACACAATGTTCCTCCGGATATCAAGATTGAGCCTGATATGGCCGTGCAATATGTAACAAAGAGAATGGAAAAGGTAGGTGCCATCTCCGGGCATGGAAACCACTCGGTAAGTGACAATTCTTTGATCGATGGTGATCACCTCGACAGACATGTTAATTGGGGTATGGTTGGAACGATAAAGGAAATGAGTACCTGAACAATGTAAAATAAGTCTAAAATACCTACACAATAACTATAATCGTAATAAACGAACAATAAAACAGTGGAGAAGCTGTGGATTAAATAAAAAGGCTGTAGTTATCAGCAGGGAGACGTGAATCCCGTGGCGAAGCAAGGAAGGGAATGTAGAGACCGGAGCAACAGATGGCCCTATATAGGCAGGCAGCCAACAACGTGGGAGGCGTTGGGATGGGGGACCCAACGCCGCCTCACACGGTGACCGAGCTGCAGGCTATGGACGTATATATGTACGTAAGTAGGATTCAGTTAGCGATGGGAACCCGCGTACCAAATTTCTTGAAGATGGGCCCATAAGTAACAAAGACCGTTGGAAAGTTCAATATGGCGACCGACAGTGGCGTCATACCACCAAAATAAGTACGTAAATTGGTTTCGGTTAGCGCAGGGAAGCCACCTACCAAATTTCGTGAAGATGGGGCCATAAATAAGAAAGTTCAACATGGCGGACGTTGTTGACCGTTATGACTGTTACGCGTAGAATTTCAAAATGAAACCTGCTTAACTTTTGTAAGTAAGCTGTAAGGAATGAGCCTGCCAAATTTCAGCCTTCTACCTACAAGGGAAGTTGGAGAATTAGTGACGCTGGAA
>JANRMT010062819.1:19205899-19238693 GCA_026402145.1 Polypterus bichir lapradei | reverse complement strand
GAAAGTTCAATATGGCGGCCGAAAGTGGTGTCATACCACCGAAATAAGTACGTACATCGGTTTTGGTTAGCGCAGGGAAGCCGCCTACCAAATTTTGTGAAGATTGGGTCAGCCTTCTACCTACACGGGAAGTTGGAGAATTAGCGACGTTGGAAAGTTCAATATGGCGGCCGACAGTGGCGTCATACCACCGAAATAAGTATGTACATCGGTTTCGTTTAGCGCAGGGAAGCTGCCTACCAAATTTCGTGAAGATGGGGCCATAAATAAGAAAGTTCAAAATGGCGGACGTTGTCGACCGTTATTACTGTTACACGTAGAATTTCGAAAAGAAACCTGCTTAACTTTTGTAAGTAAGCTGTAAGGAATGAACCTGCCAAATTTCAGCCTTCTACCTACACGGGAAGTTGGAGAATTAGTGATGAGTGAGTGAGTGAGGGCTTTGCCTTTTATTATTATAGATATAGCACTGCCAATTTAAGAATTGGAATAAACTTAATTTATTAATTGCTTCTGTAATTCTTACTGCTGTATTTTGAATTAACCAAAACAAAACAAAACAAAAAAGAAATGATAAAAACCAAACAAATGAAAATGACTTGAAATTGTCACCTAACTTTTGCTTAACAATGAGTGATTTATCTGTTAAGAATTCAAAATAACAAAAGATTGCCTTATTATCTGTTAAAGAAAAGCTGAGAAATTAAAGTGAAAATTAACACATTTTTAATCTGAACCAAATGTAACATCTAGAATCCAAGGAGATTTACACTAAATTGTTAACCCGGGGGTATTACACAAAGTAGTCCTATGAAATTGAGGCTTAGCTAAGTAAGTCTCACTTTAATTAGCTTCATTTTACAATTGAGTCTCAGTTTTGAGACCAGGTGGTCAAGCACCTGGATCACTTCCGGGTGGGCTATAAAACGGGCCAGCCTCCACTACTGAGGGGTCAAAGTCGGGTGGAGGAGGACAAGGTTGCCTGAGAGGAGTGGTGGTACAAGGTGGAGAGTTGCTTTGTGTTGTTAAAGTGCTTTTGGGACTGTGTATTGCCTGTGGGTCACGGGGAAGATGTGCGCCCACAGGTGAAGAAAAATAAAAAAGCCTGTGTGACTTTTACATGTGCCTCTGCGTAGTCTGTGCTGGGTTGGGCGCTATATAGCGCCTTTTTCACACTTGTTACAGAAGACTAAATGACCCTAAACTAAAGTGTTACTAAAATTTCCTTACAATTATCAGATTTGATTGTAAGCCTTGTTCTAGTTTGGGAATATCAAACTTAACCCTTAAAATACTTAAGTATTCAGTAGCAATGTGAAGTGCTTTTTGCAGCAGCCAAAAACTACATGTAAGAACATACTGTGCTTTAGAATTACTAAAAAAATACCCTACATTAATATGCAAACATATATTCCACATTCAGCAGCCAATAATAAAACTTCAGCTTTTAGCGTTGGTGCCGTGTTCCAATGTCACACCTGTTGCAGGAGTTTTCCTGGATCAGAATGCCTAATTGTAAAGTATGACTGGCCATACACGTCAATGACATTTTAAAGGAGGTGCTTATGCATTGAGGCCAAGGAGTGATTTGCATTTTACATAATTTCTGATTAGCTTGGTGGTGATGTTACTCACACAGGATTGTGAATTTTGGGATTATGAAGCTTGGGAAGCCCAAAGAAAGGTATCTGGTGTCACTGATACAACTTTGAATGAATGCATTTTACATACATCTCTCTATAATAAAAGAAAATCTTGAGACAAGACTATTGCCAAGAGATTTTTTTCAAGTCCCGCCCTCCTTTCAACCATTTTTCAAACAAGCCCATGGCCCTCTCACCTTTCATTCGCGTGAATGCTTTGTCAGATACAGTTCCTGCGCTCTCAGCTCTTATAAACTTGTATGTTTTCCTCACTTTAAGTTCCCAATAAAAGAAAACTTATTATGTCCAAATCTTATTGAAGAATTTCATTCTGAAGGGTTATCAGCAGAAGAAGTGAGTACACGAGCAATCCTAGCACAGAGAAACGATGAAGTCAAACGAATTAACGCGAAAATTGTTACATGGCAAATTGGTTAAATGCGTATCAATAGACTATGCTGAAATAGTTGGTGGCGATGTTGCGGAAGATGAAAACATCAACTTACAATATCCTGTAGAATATCTACAACCGTTAACACCACCCAGTCTTCCACCGGCCAAATTACTGTTGAAAGAAGTGTGTACTGTAGTTTTATTGCATAATTTATGTATGGGCTATGCAATAGGACGAGATTAGTTGTATTCAAAATTGTTCGAACAATTCTGACATGTAAAATTTTAACAGTCGACAAGAAAGGTCATGTAGTACATCTTCCCCGGATAACATTAGACACCAAAGGAGATCTTGATATGCCATTCATATTAAAAATTTACAATTTCCCATTAGACTAGCTTTTGCTATGACAATTAACAAATTACAGGGACAAACATTTGAAAAAATCGGTTTCTTTATTAGAGAGAAAGAAACAATATTCACTCATGGGCAGTTATACGTTGCGTTGTCACAATGTAAGTCCAAACATGGAATCAAAATTCAATGCGATATTGACAAAAAGTTAATTCAAAAAATGGTTTTTACTGAAGTTTTACAGTAAAAGTGTAAGTTTAAAAAGTATTTGCATGTTAATTTCAAATCCAAACAGAACAAAAACGTATAACGCAACGAATATTTCTAACGCAACATGAAACATAATTTTCTTTCAATTTATTACATTTTAATATATTTTACTATGGCTAATTACTCACTGTAATGTAAAATAGTTAGTTCTATTGCAGTCATTGCCGAAATTATCGACACCCCTGGAATTTTCCCAGAAAATGCATCATTTCTCCCAGAAAATTGTTGCAATTACAAATGTTTTGGTATACACTTGTTTATTTCCTTTATGTGCATTGGAACAACACAAAAAAACAGAGGAAAATAAGCCAAATCTGACATCATGTCACACAGAACTCCAAAAATGGTCCGGACAAAATTATTGGCACCCTCAACTTAATATTTGGTTGCACGCCCTTTGGAAAAAATAACTGAGATCAAGCGCTTCCTATAACCATCAACAAGCTTGTTACACCTATTAAGTGGAATTTCCGACCACTCTTCTTTTGCAAACTGCTCAAGGTCTCTCAGATTTGAAGGGCACCTTCTCCCAACAGCAATTTTGAGATCTCTCTATAAGTGTTCAATCGGATTTATATCCGGACTCATTGCTGGCCACTTAAGAACTCTCCTGCGCTTTGTCTTCAACCATTTGTGCTTTTAGAGGTGCTTTTAGAGGTATGTTTGGGGTCATTGTCCTGCTGGAACATCCATGACCTCTGACGCAGACCCAGTTTTCTGACACTGGGCCCTACATTGCACCCCAATATCTTTTGGTGGTCTTCAGATTTCATGATGCCTTGCACACAATCAAGGCATCCAGTGCCAGAGGCAGCAAAACATCCCCAAAACATCTTAGAACCTCCACCATGTTTGACTGTAGGTACTGTGTTCTTTTCTTCGTAGGCCTCATTCCGTTTTCTGTAAACAGTAGAATGATGAGCTTTACCAAAAAGCTCTACCTTGGTCTCATCTGTCCACAAGACGTTCACCCAGAAGAATTTTGGCTTCCTCAAGTACATTTTGGCAAACTCCAGTCTGGTTTTTTTATGTTTCTGTGTCAGCAGTGGGGTCCTCCTGGCTCTCCTGCCATAGCGTTTCATTTCGTTCAGATGTCGACAGATAGTTCAAGCTGACACTGTTGCACCCTGAGTCTGCAGAACAGCTTGAATATGATTTGAAGATGATTGGGGCTGTTTATCCACCATTTGGACTATCCTTGCAGTCTTTTATCAATTTTTCTCCTCTGTTCACGTCCAGGGAGATTAGCTACAGTGCCATGTGTTGTGAACTTCTTGATTATGTTGCGCACAGTGGACAAAGGAAAATGAAGATCTCTGGAGATGGACTTGTAGTCTTGAGATTGTTGATATTTTTCCACAATTTTTGTTTTCAAGTCCTCAGACAATTCTCTGCTCTTCTTTCTATTCTCCATGCTTAGTGTGGCACACTCAGACACACAACAGAAAGGTTGAGTCAACGTTTCTCCATTTTAACTGGCTTCAAGTGTGATTGCTATATTGCCAGAACCTGTTTCTTGCCACATTTGAGTTCAAACGAGCATCATATGCTTGGAATAAAACGATTTACCCACAAATTTTGAAAGGGTGCCAATAATTTTATCCAGCCCATTTTTGGAGTTCTGTGTGACATGATGTCAGACTTGGCTTTTTGTTTTTTTTGTGTTGTTCCAATGCACATAAAGGAAATAGACATGTGTATACCAAAACATTTGTAATTGCAACAATTTTCTAGGAGATATGGTGCATTTTCTGGGAAAATTCCAGGGGTGCCAATAATTTCGGCCATGACTGTATGCATATGTAACAATTCCCATGAAAACGACAATCTGTTTAAATTGTACATCCACTTCTCCATACGCGAGCGGCAGATTCACTAAGTGGCTAACACGTAATGCCTGCCTGGGGGTTGGCGAGCGAAGCGAGCCTCTGCCCCCTATTCTACAAAAAATACAAAATCAAATGGAAGCAAGCGGCTTGTGCAATGGTCAGATATTTCCTGTAGCAAGTTGACTTCAAAATGCATGGCTTCAACTAATTGCATATAAGCTCATCATTTTTTTTCTTTTGCAATTCTGTACTTGTCAAGAAATGCCAGGAGGTCTGTCTGTCCTTTAGAAATATTTGTACAGGAGAATCTGGGCCCCCTCATTCATCAGATTTTCAAGGAATCTGCACACCATAGACACTCCTACAGAATCATTGAAAGTATTCTGACTTTTTATACAATGAATATATCCATAGCTACTGTCTCTGTATGAAAATCTTCTTAACAAGTACCAGATATTACTAGCCTGTTTCTATTTTACTGGAAGATCCTTAAAAATGAAACATTCTGTTTTTAACAACATTAGTGAAGGAAAAACAATATGAACAATTATAAAAATTATAAGGGGCGGCACGGTGGCGCAGTGGTAGCGCTGCTGCCTCGCAGTTAGGAGACCCGGGTGCGCTTTCTGGGTCCTCCCTGCGTGGAGTTTGCATGTTCTCCCCGTGTCTGCGTGGATTTCCTCCGGGTGCTCCAGTTTCCTCCCACAGTCCAAAGACATGCAGGTTAGGTGGAATTGGCCCTAGTGTGTGCTTGGTGTGTGGATGTGTTTGTGTTTCCTGCGGTGGGTTGGCACCCTGCCCAGGATTGGTTCGTGCCTTGTGCCCTGTGTTGGCTGGGATTGGCTCCAGCAGACCCCCGTGACCCTGTGTTCGGATTCAGTGGGTTGGAAAGTGGATGGATAAAAATTATAAAGAAGTCAAATGCAATCACTTGCATTGACTGATATTGCACCCCTTGGCATTTCCAAAAATGAAGTGCCACTGAATCGATTTAAACATTTTTTTTATTTATTATTATGCAATATACTGTACATATATATATTGTCATGACAAAAATGACAATGGGCTTTCTTTCTAGTCATTATGTGTGCTGATGGCTTAAAAGCTCTACTAATGTAAGTTCCCACTTACACTTTAAGAATTTAAGAAAAGAGCGCACCATAGCTGACTATAAAATTACTTAGGGTTGATTTTTCTTTTATGTTGCACAACTATGAACATCTCTGTGTTTCTTCGTGTTAAAGGTTTACTGAATTGGAACTTTTTATAATTGAAAATTTTAACATTATTAAACACACCTTTCTTTTATTACCGTATCTTTTCCTTTTCTTGAGAAAAAAAAGAAATACAATATAGATGAGTGTAATCATAAAGCAATATGATATAATCTGCTGCTTTCAACAGACATTATGGCTTTTAAGGTTTTGCCATTTTTAAATGAAAATATCAGTCTATTTTAAATGATAGTGTAACTAATGGAGCAACTTTAAAATGCTAAAAAGATTTTGTCAAAGACAAGAAAAAAGGTGATGGCAATGAATGACATAATTTAAATGTCATAAATTGTTAATTGTTACCACTTTCGATAGATACTTTAGGGTTTAATGTTTTATCCATTTTGCAATAAACATTTCAGTTAAATTTAAACGAGAAATTAAAAAAAAAATCTTCGGAACCTTTTTCTGAGATGTTGTTTCTCATGGAACAGGAGTTCATCTTTAGCCTGATACAGAGCAGGCTAAGAGATGATGCGTAGTTGCCAAGCACGACCTTTGGTGGTATACATAATCTTGTGAAGTTTAAAGTGTAGCTCTCTGTGCTCTATTCTGTGACTCTTTGAACAAAGCCTTTATCTCTGACAAATGTCAAACCATCGCATTCCAAGGGTTCCACCTCTATTTCAATGACTCACTACAAGCAAGTGGTGTAACCACTATGACTGCCTGGATCATCAGGTTGAAGAATATGTGAAAACTGACAGAGTTATTTGCCAGTTTGCTATATTAAGAGTGGAACACCAGTTGGGAAGCTAACCATGCACTCCAGAATGGTTTTTACTGGATGGAAAATAAACTGTGTCCCAGCTGGGAAGACTTGGTGCTTAATTAACCTGCAGTTAAGGGCCACTGTTCCAACTGGAAAGATTTAGTTGTTTAGAATGAGAGTACATTTTGGCATTCAGAAGAATCACAACACAAACTCGAGTATGCTGATCTCTTTTATAAGTTTGATAAAGCATCAGCTAAGTAAAATAAATGTAAATATAACATCCCTAAACCTGCTATCACCACCACCGGATCTCAAAGTCACAGGCTGGTTTTATTCAGCCTCTGACCATGCACTTGACCTTAGCCATTTGTACAGACCAGAGCGATTAGAACTGGGTTTTGTTAGCCTGTTGGACCTCTATGCAAGACTCTTCCAAATCTCCAGTTCCAGAGTATTTTTACAAGCTGCAGAACCAATTAGAGGTGGAAAACAGTAGCAGAAATGGACTTCAAGTGTCAGCAGGGAAACAAGCATGCCATGACATATAGGTTCTGGAAGTGAGTGGTGAGGTTTGGCAGTTTTTCCAGGCAAGGTATCATAGCATGTGTATAGCAAAAAGGCAGAGGAAATGCTCCCTAAAACTGGACAGCACCTGGATGGGTTATTTTTGAATGTTGGAACATATGAGTGATATTTACTACTGGGTATAGTTACCATCACTGGGGAGAAGGCTGTTTTTACATGAGGATCAGTTGGGTCCATAAAGAGATTGTGCCTTCTTACAGCTTGGCAAAGCTAATACCACAACAACTTTCCCCATAGGCGAGGAAAAGTCAGACCCCATTCCACCAAACCTCACCAAGTCTTGTTCAAGTTTGCTCTGAATCCACCAACCTAGATCCAAGATACCTACTCCATGCTACCAGGCCTCAACATATTTTATTCAAGTTTTCTCTGACTCCATCAACCAAAATCCAAGATACCTATTCACATGAAGAGAGCTATTATGCCTTCAACATGTCCATAAGCTCGCTTGGAGACAAGGAGGTGGGGAGGGATTATATGAAGTCTGTATCAGCTCCATGGAGAGCTTTGGTGAATGGTAGGAAGGGCAAGGGTGAATTCCAGGTAAAAGCTCTTTGTGAAGGTTGGGAAATGCACTAGAGAGCTGCATGACAGAGGCAAGGGATACATACCAGTCCATCCATGCTAAAACAGGCTAGAAAGTTTCAGAACAGAAAGGGGAGTGTGTTAGGAAAAAGGGTATAACTAGAGAAGGAAGTGAGAGACATGCAAAGGGTAGAAATTACATACAGGTAAAATTCCGTTACAACGAACTCCCAGGGACCTAAAAAATATTTTGTTGTAACGAAAATTTTGTTGTAATGAGATTTTGTATTTGTTACAATAGTGCTTTCTTTAACTTGCACCCAGGCATTTGCAATCATTTCAATAGCTTCTTTCGCATTAATTTTAATCTCCTCCTGCCTACAAGTTATGCTGACGAGAATTTTTCTCAGCATTTCCTTGCGATAATACACTTTCAGGGTACAAATGATGCCCAAATCCAATGGCTGAAGCACTGCTGTGCAATTGGGTAGTAGGAATTCGATGCGAACATTATCTAAATGTGGAAGCATGTTGTGGGCAGCACAGTTATCAATCAGGAGCCAAATAATCCTTTTCTTCTTCATATTGTGAGGTTTCTGAACTATTTTGAGACCCCCCCCACTCCCCACCCAATGGAAATGACATGCTGAAGTGCGTCCCGAAGTGTGATTGCAGCGTCTCTGGAAGATTGTTTGTCCGTTGCCGGGGCAGGGCAAAAACAGGCTCATAGCGCTGCAGTGAAGCAACACAGAAGCAAATCATAAAAGACCGGGTCATGCTATAAGTCCCTGTCTTGAACCCCAAAACACGAGGTCAAGTCTCAGTACTTTAGCAAAACCAGCTTTATTCAGGTTGAAACAGGAATGGCACACTTATTTATTGTAGTGCGATCTGCCACTCTGCTATACACAGACACAGCAGTCATGCAGGGCCGTGGCCAGATCAATGATCAAGTAATCCTGTTACCTGCATTTACAATGTTCCTTGCATATCACCCATCGATATCTTTTCTGTTTGCTTTGGCGGAGAGACACAGAATAGCTGAGAGACGCAGCACAGCTTTGAGCCAGCTGTTGCCCCGGCAACAGATAAACAGTCTTTAATAGACGTGGTCTTTGGACTTCAGGACGCTCTTCGGCGTGCTGTCTAGTTAGGGGAGGTCCCAAGACAGTTGACAAACCTCACATTTTCTTGAATGAGTGCCGCATTAATGGGAATGTTTCTTGAACGAGCATCACTGAACCACATAAAAACTGCTTTTTCAACGTCTTCAAATGCAGCAGTTCACATACGTTTGCAACCCGAGATTTTTCTTCTTTTTTTGCTTGGTTGTTCAAGAAAGTTGACAGTGTCAATGATGAAATTCTGAATTCACTGGCAACGTCTTTTTTCTTTTTGCTGCAATCGAGAGCTGCAAAAACTGTAATTTTTTCATGCCTGCCGTTTCTATAGGAGCGTGACAATGAGTTAAATTCCAGTGGATGTTTTTCAAAAGTTGATGAGCAATAAGCAAAAGGTATCACTGAAAACCGCAAGAAACAAAAAAGGCAAAAAAAAAAAACGGTACAAGGAAAGTTCGAAGAAAGAAAAAAAATTTACAATGTTTCTGTTTGGGGGTTTGTTGTGCACAACTGAGCGGCGACCACAGAACTAACTGCTCTGTGGATGATTCATTCAGGCATTTCAAGGTCTTTTGGGCACTTCGTTGTAATGAAAGTATCTGCTGAATGTACTTTGTAGTAACGAGATTTCTATAGACTCGCATCATATGGGGAAACTGTCGGGACCATAAAAATACTTTGTTGTAACGGAATTTTACCTGTATTCAGTTTATAGGTAAATGGCAGAAAGGCAGGTTTCCTTTATCTTTTCATAGGAGTCTCTGTAACCCAAATAGCAGAAAGCGGTAGGACACAATTTTTATATCACAGCATCATGAACACCAAATGGAACTAGAAATCTGTTTTACAACTTAAATCAGAAAACAGCATAACAAGGATTTATCTAAATATTTCTTACCTGTTAATTAAGAGTGCACATTAATTTGAAGTTGTTTTTTCTTTTAACTTCATAACACAAATGTGTGTTTTCCTAAGAGAATGTAACATCGTCGCTGCATTTTGAATACATCATGTGCTTATGATTGTAAACAGTAAAGTTATTGTTTTAATGATATAGCAAAATTAATGTTTTAAGGAATTTTGGAAATACAAATACCTTTTTATTTTGTATAAAAAGAACATGATGATACTATAAGTTATGAATAATTTCATTAATACTTAACAAGAAATCAGTAAATTTTTTTGTCTATTCTACAGCAACATAAACTAATTATATCATGTAATCAACAAGCAATTAGATGGATGCTCAGATGTTTGCAACTGCTCAGCTAATTAAAAGGTAAACAAATTATAATGTATCCAGATGATGCAGAAAATACAGTATACTAAATTCAGGAATAAATAATAGACAACTTATTTTAATTTTATATTAAAAGATTTAATAATCCCAATCTATGCATGTTGAATAACTTAAAGGCTACAAGACCGTTGTCAGCAAAATTTGGTCATTTTACCCAAAAAATACTATAAAAAATATCTGAGTGCATGGAACAAGCAATTATAAATTCATATTAGGTAATGTTTACAGCATCTGTAGAACATTGATATGCAGTCCTTAAATTAATTGGAACAGACTGACAGTCAGGTTTGATTGTATTGAATTGTATTTTTCAGATATCAAGTATTTTACTATGTATTTTTGTCTTTAAAAATATATTTTATGTTATGCGCTTACTATAATACAATTTACTGGAAAACTCCCCAAAAATTGCTTATAATCATTATCAGGTATGTACATTTTAACAAAAACACTTCATACATCACAAGGCAATCAGCAGCTTTCTTATTTATTTCCTCCAGACATTTTTATTTAAATAAAATTAAATTATTACAAACTTCTTATTGTTAAGTAATAGTTTGCAAAACATTAATGAATGTCTTGTTAAACACCATGTAGCAACAATTCAACCACATTTTTTTTTAGATATATCTTTTACAAAATCTCAATGTAATTTAAATCTAAGCAGTTATGTCAACTGCCACTCACATACCTAGCCAGCCAGTTCCCTGGCTACTTCTTGTTCTTTCTGCTGATCCTGCTCCCGACAGCAGGTCATCCTTTTCTATATCTTCCTGTCCTCTACATCTTCTGTAATGTTCTGTTACACCCATCACCTGCATGTCCTCTCTCACCACATTCACAAACCTCCTCTTAGGCCTTCCTCTTTTCCTCTTACCTTGAGCTGACCCTCTAATGTACTCATTTCTAATTCATTCCATCCTCGTCACACCCAGTGCAAATCTTATGATCTTTAATTCTGCTACCTCCAGCTCTGCCTCCTGCTTTCTGGTCAGTGCCACCGTCTGCAACTCATATAACATAGCTGGTCTCACTACCTTCCTGTAGACCTTCCCTTTCACTCTTGCTGACACCCGTCTGTCACAAATTACTCCTGACACTTTTCTCCACCCATTCCACCCTGCCTGCACTCTCTTTTTCACCTCTCTTCCACAATCCCCATTACTCTATACTGTTGATCCCAAGTATTTAAACTCATCCACCTTCGCCAGCTCTACTCCTTACATCCTTGCCATTCCACTAACCTCCCTCTCATTTACACACATGTATTCTGTCTTGTTCCTACTGACCTTGATTCCTCTCCTCTCTAGAACATATCTCCACCTCTCCAGGGTTTCCTCGAACTGCTCCCTACTACAGATCACAATGTCATCAGCAAACATCATAGACCATGGGGACTCCTGTCTAATCTCGTCTGTCAACCTGTCCATCACCATTGCAAATAAGAAAGGGCTCAGAGCTGATCCCTGATGTAATCCCACCTCCACCTTGAATGCATCTGTCACTCCTACTGTAGAACTCACCACTGTCACACTTTCCTTGTACATATCCTGCACAACTCTTACGTACTTCTCTACCACTCACGACTTCTTCATACAATACCACAGTTCCTCTTGAGGCACCCTGTCATATGCCTTCTCCAGGTCCACAAAGACACAATGCAACTCCTTCTGACCTTGTCTACACTTCTCCATCAACATCCTCTGAGCAAACATTGAATATGTGGTGCTCTTTCTTGGCATGAAACCTTACTGCTACTCACTAATCATCACCTCCCGTCTTAACCTAGCTTCCACTACTCTTTCCCATAACTTCATGGTGTGGCTCATCAATTTTATCCTCCTGTAATATTCCCTGACTGTCTGATTCAATTCTATGTTACTACCTTCTTCAAAGTTTGTGATTTCATTGGCTAGTAAATAAGCCAATTATGAACATAACTGAAATACATTGCTTATCTATAAAGCCTGACCATATCACAATGTGCTTCTGTGAGGTTTTTACTATCTACCATTTCTTAAAATAATTAAGTGTGCTGAAAAAACATACTTTGGTAAACAAATTGTCATTTTCATGAATAACTAATGGAGCTACCTTTTATTTTATTTTGCATTGTAATACAAAATCAGATACAAACTCAAATGTAACGTTTAACAAGCTACCCTATGTTAAATTACCCAGCTTAATTCCAGAACAATGTAAATGTTTTATATTTGAAAGAGTTGAGAATATGCAGTATATATACTTTTTTTTTTGTTAAAAAGACTTCTTTCATATTTTGGCAGCTTTGTTGGACCATTATCTGGTAATATTTGTTATTGTTAAAGTAAGGAAAAAATGTGTACATTGTTAATGAAGCTTCCTTATTTACATGTTTATTTCTTTTTATTTTATGTGTGTAAAGTTGAGTTACAAAATATTCAGCTAAACTTATGGTATTATAAGTTTCTGAATCAAAGACAAGATTGTAAAGTGTCATTCTTCAGTCATTTTAACATCATTATCTCAATTTTGATTTGCATATAAGAATTGTCTTATTAATTTAATCAAACATAATAATGATGATAAAAATAATAATAGTTTTATTTATATAGTGGCTTTCCCATGTTCAAAGCGCTTCACAAATAGCCAAACGCATACAATAGGAAGCAAAGATGACATTAATAATGCAAGATACAAACTGATATGAAACATTCAACACTAAATAATAGATAAATACTGCATTTGAAATTCAGATTTTTTAATTGGATTAAGAAACAAGCAAAAAAAAAGTGAAAAGCCATGAACAAATAACAAAATTTTTATATGCTTACATTTAGGAAATGTAAACATCTTAAGTTCTTTTTTTTTCTTTTTTTTTGTATGTCAAGATTGTAGTCCACAACTGATCAGATAGTTCTTGTCCTTTACCACTGATGACCCTTATAAGTGTGACAGGAACTTACTCTGCAATACCGCACTACCCATTTTGCAACATCAGAATTAATTAATCTGGTTAAAACTAAATGTACAGTGTAACAATAGGTCAGTTGATAACATTGATTGCATGTTACACATCTGTTTAACACTAGAATTACCAAAGCCTATGAAAAAACTTGTAAATTTGGCCCACCTTAAATCCCTTCACACCTCTCCGTCAGCATCTTTTTTCTTGGAAATGTGTCGACCAACACAAGCAGCCTGCTATACAATCCCCACCACCACCGCAGAAAAGGCAAGAAGTTCTCCCAATTCAAGCCTAGATTATCTTGGAGTGAAGTGCTGGATTTTTAGAGGGGAAATAATAGATTGTTATTCGGAATACATACAATTGTATAGAGTAAATAATTTCATGTGTGTTCCGTGTCTACAACAATCTATGTAAACATATTTTAGGAATAAATGACAAAATGTAGACATGAACTGTATAATGTGTAAAAGCTGAAGTCCAAATATCAAATAAACACTATCACAAAAGGTGCAAATATAATACGACAGCTTCTGTAGTGCAGCGGTAAGAACTGCTGACTTATAATTAAGAGGCTGCAGGATCGATCCTGGGTGTCTCGCAAATTTACCGTTTTGAGTAGTGAGCTGCTCTTATTATTAATATTATACAATAAAAATATACATTTGATTTACGTTTGTAAGAGCCGGTGTAAATTTATAGTACTTGTAAAAGTTACTGTTTTTTTTTTCACTTTTATTCTCAGTCACAATCACAATACAAAAGATCAGACGCTGTTAGTTTTTATTTGAAACTGGGAATAACTATAGATGTGAGTAGTGTTTTGTGACAATGGAACTGGATATTGGATCTAGAGGGATAAAAGCTGACACACAAATGCTGGTAAATCTGCCTCCTTCGTATCTCACTGTCACAATTTTTTTCATTCAGCTTTATTGAGTGTTCCTGCTCACACTGAATTAGTATGCACTTTATGGTCCATGATGTCAAAGCCGCACTGACAAAAAAACAGAGACATAGGTATATATGGTATTTGGAATTGTTCATTTTATGACCTGTACAGAACATTTTGGAAAACATTGTGACACTGATGCAACATTATTCATATTATTCATATTCATTCACATGCCTTCTTGCGGTTGTAATTAGTGACCTTTTTTTTTTTTCGATCTTGCCCAATCTCCACATTTTGGTGCATGGTGCTGTTTCTTTTGTATTCCAGGACATGCAGAGGAAAGAATAGTACAGAGAATAGTCAGTTCTGCGCTATATGCAATCATCAAATTCAAATGTTAACAGTTCCCACACACCCAAGGACCATCCTTCCTACATTTATGACATGTGTACCTGTTGTAATGCACATACTTCTCTCTATGCTGTGGTTCCTATTACATTGAAGGGGCAACTGACACTGACTGTGTTTGCAAATAATGTTGCATCAGTGCCAGAATGTTTTCCGAAATGTACTATACAGGTCATAAAATTAATTATTCCAAATATATATACCTTTGTCTCTGTTTTTTGTCAGTGTGGCTTTGACATCATGGACCATAAAGTGCATAGTAATTCAAAGTGAACAGGAACACTCAATAAAACTGAATAAAACAATTCAAGGGACAATGAGATACGAAGAAGGCAGGTTCACCAGCGTTTGTGTGTCAGCTTTTATCCCTCCAGATCAGAGAATTTCCATTTCCATTGTCTCAAAACACCACTCACATCTACAGTTATTCCCAGTTTTAGATAAAAACTAACAGCATCAGATCTGGGGTGGTGGAGGTGCGTGTTGTATCATGATCGTGACTGAGAGAATAAAAGTAAAAAAAAAAAAAGCTAACTTTTACAAGTACTATAAATTTACACCAGCTGTTACAGACACAAATTAAATGTATGTTTTTATTGTATAATATTAACAATAAGAGCAACTCACTACTCAAAACGGTAAATATGCGGGGGACCTGGTTTCTAACTCACAACCTCTGGATTATAACTCAGAAGTTCTTACCACTGCACCACAGAAGCTGTTGTATTGCATTTGTACCTTTTGTGAAAGTGTTTATTTGATATTTGGCCATCAGCCTTCACACATTATACAGTTCATGCCTACATTTTATCATTTATTATTTAAACATGAAAAACATTTGTGTTTTGACAATGTGTTTACATAGATTGTCGTAGACACGGAACACACATGAGCTCACTCCCAGATAATTAAGGCTTGAACTGGGAGAACTTCTTGCCCGTTCTGCGGTGGTGGGGGGGATGGTATAGCAGGCTGCTTGCTACTTGGGCTTATCAACACATTTATAAGATAAAAGACGCTGACAGGGAGGTGCAAAGGGATTTAAGGTGGGCTGGGTTTAAGAGTTTTTTCATAGGCTTTTGTAATTCTAGTGTTAATCCTTGTTATATTCCTATGATGCAACCCTCCTCTATTAATTGTCCTGTTCATATTACAAGTTTGATCTCTGCTGTTTCTCCTCCCAATATATCTCATTCGGTTACATATTCCTTAACTTTAGGCACCTCTAAGCCTACTACATCTTCATTTAAATCATCTTCAATGTCAGCTAGGTCTTCTTCCGCAAGATTTCCTACTGTTATGTAAATCTCTACCACTGAGATTTCTTCTTCTAATACATCATTGTTTATCTTATCTTCATCCAACATTCATCTCTCATTCATTTCTTCAATGGAATCTCTTCACTCTATGCTTTCTTCTGGACTGACGTACTGTCTTGTTTTTGGGACACCCTTTCCTATTCTGTTACAACTCTTGAATTAGATTCTCTTTCAGCCTTCCTTCTATTATTTCTGTTTCTAGTACTATTACTTTATCACCATATAGAAATATTTCACCTAGCTTAAATACATTTTCTTTTATTACATCATCTATTAGTTCTTTTTCTACTATTCCAATTTACTTAGTCTTAAGCTGTGCTATTCCATTGCCATTCTACTGCCTTCTGTTATGGCATATTTTGAACTGATCCTGGTAATTTCATCTCCCTTTAATTTTTTTTTTCATTTATTTCCTCTACTTTGAGTACTTTTCTGAAACCTTTAGCTATAAAAGCTCCAATTGATACTTAATTACCCCTCCATGCCAGGCTCTGAACTTAACAACCCCTTGACACTAGGCCCTGAGCTTAACCACCCCTCCATTCCAGATTCTACAATCAGCAACCTTTCCTTATTGTTAAATAATGCTAATAGGAGTAATATACTGCTTCCTGCAGTATTTACATATTCAAAAACAACAAATCAACTACTCTAGTACATTACTTGAGAAACAATTTTTTGACTACGCAAAACGGATATGGGTGCTTCAAAAAAAATAAATAACATTTTCTTCTGGCTTTTTGAAAAAATAAAAAGATAAAGGATATATTCATTCATTCTTCATTTTCTAGTAAGTTGAAGGCATCTACATATCCATTTTTCTATATGAAATATATTTATAATACTTTTTCAAAAATAAGTACCCTATTTGCTATAGATTAAGTCTAAACAGCTCCAACTGTGTTAACAAAGTCCAGTGCTTAAAATTTGTTTTACTTTATATAAAACAAAGTCAAATTACTTTAAAATCCTTACTTAAACAGTATATTTATTTTTATTATATTAATAAAAAGGATGAACACACCGTTTTCTATATGCATTTTATAAACTACCTGGATTAAAAAGTTTTCATGTTTGGCCTGGAAGAAAAACAAGATTGATCATTGAAACCAGAGATTAAAAATAGAAACAAAATGGATTCATACATTAAAAACTGTGGTTCCTTTGGCCCCCAGGTCATGTTACTTTGTGCATGTCCCTCATCCAACTCTCCCTGAAATCAGTTCTTTAAGGGTGGGATGACTATATCAAATCAGTATTGAGCAGCGCAGTATGTTTTTAAAAATGTGACATGCACCATTTTGGGCATTACTGTGTTTTTTTCCTCAGGAAAACTCTCCAGTCCCACTTTATCTAGCAACCGCCTGTTCCTGGTTGAGGACATACATACTTTCAGTAATTTGCGTTTTCCACTAGAAATTTTTTTAAATACTAAATAACAGACAGATGTATGCACATTTAATGCATGAAAACACTTCCAGACTAGCTATCAAAGGCTATTCTTTTTCTGTGAACAGCACAAATTTCATTGTTTCGCAGTGTATTTTGTGATTTTTTATTTCAAAAATGAAACTCCTTATTTAACTGCAAATACAATTTTACACATCAAGTAGCAATCTTCAGATTAAAATGTTAAAAGCTAAACAACTGTGACTAAACAACCGTGTGCCTAATGTAAGTGTAGGACTGTATTAAAAAAACAAGAAAGCTAAAAAAACTACAAAGTATAAATTACACTTTGCTTTCCTAAGAATGAATAAAAATATCTATTGAATACAAAAGGTTGTTTTTTTTTAGACTGCAGCTTGTCATGTCTTCAGTAACCACTATATAACCACCACACCCAACATTGTAATTATTTTGGATTTTACTGGAGGTTTATGCATGAACACATATGAAAGTTTTAAATTGCATCAGGCATGTGGAGGTAAAAATAGTAAAACTGTGGTATAATTATAAAGAAACTTTAAGAAACTTTTTCCATAGTCTTTATTGAAAACCACCCAGTCTAGTGTGGACTGCACTGGACTGAAAATAATGTGTGATGCAATTAACTGTAATGCTGTTTTAAATACAGCTTCAATTTAGTGGTGTCGTATTTAATATTGTTGCTTATATATATATATTTATATATATATATATATATATATATATAGGGGTTAATAAAGTATCTATCTATCTATCTATATAGAAGAGAAAAACTTCTATATTAGCATAAATAGCATATTAACATAAATAGCCATAAAAAGTAATTAAAAGCTTCTAAAACATTAGATTAAGCATAAATTAGAATGTTAAGCAAATAAGATAGGTCAAGCAAATAGTTAACTAAAAAATCATTTTCTAGTAAAAAAGGAAAATTACCAGTAAGGATAGAATAGGACAAGAATGACGCAGAGAAACTACCCGAGGACAGGATAAGGAGTAATGAGAACACCTGTGTTCAAGGCTGGGAAGCTGAGGAACGATACTACAGAAAAAAATGGCTCTGGTAGGCACGTAAGAAACCAGCTGGATTGGTGAATCAGCAAAAAGGCAGCAAAAGGCTTTTGCTATAAGCAAGGTCACAATGATGTAATATTCATGAAAGAAAAATTAGTATATTCAGGCACTAGCAATAAATATAGAAGAATATATTAGAAATTAACTTTAGCATAGAAATTAAGGCAAATCAAGCATGCCAAGCAAATGATTAAATAAAAGCATATACCATATTTCTTTTAAATTAAAGCTTAGTTTCAGGCCACCATTATAACATAGTTTGAAAGGCTTAGAAAAGGTAATGACTTAGACTCCATCTCTACAATATATAAAATCATTTTACAATCCCTCCCTTTCAAAGATCCAAGAAGACACTGGGAAAAAGATCTTTCAATTAATATATCAGAAAAGGAGTGGAAAGTAGCAATGCAGAGAATTCACTCGAGCTCCATATGCGCAAAGCATACAATTATACAACTCAAAATTATATATCGAGCACATCTATCTCGACTAAAACTCTCCAAAATGTTCCCAGGACATGATCCAACCTGCGAACGTTGCAACCAAGTCCCAGCCTCACTAGGTCACATGTTCTGGTCCTGCACCAAATTAACATTATTCTGGACAAACATTTTTAATTACCTTTCAGATAGCCTTGGACTCACAATCCCTCCAAACCCATTAACAGCTGTGTTTGGTGTTCTTCCAGATGGGTTTAAAGCGGAGGAAGACAAACAAATTGTGATTGCATTCACTACACTTTTGGCACGTAGACTTATTCTCATAAACTGGAAGAACCCAAACTCTCCTCTTTTAAGTCAGTGGGAAACCGATGTGTTATATTATTTGAAGTTGGAAAAAATCAAATACTCAGTTAGAGGATCCGTACAGACTTTTTTCAAAACATGGCAGGATCTAATCAGTAATATTTTAAAATAAGTTCATAAGGTACAGAGAATTTATTAATTTAGGTATGTTTACATTCTTAAATTTAACGCCGTTTCGCTTGCTCTCTCTCTCAGGGGTGGGGATCGATCTGTTCTTAATTTTTCTCTTCGTAAAAACTTGATTGCATTGTATGGATTGTAATAAAATTAATAAAAAATAAATTAAAAAAAAAAAAGAAAAGGTAATGACACCATAAAAGCCCAAATATGGAAAAAGGAAAACAACTGCCCGGCCAAAGACCAATCAGAAATAAGCAAAACAGAAACTAGAGATGAACAATGGACAGTAAGAACAGGTGCAGAATGAGCTAATTGAACAAGGTCAAAGTGATAAGAAATGATACATAAGTATTGGGTTTTAAACTGTTCCGGGCTCAGCTCAATTTGGCCGTATTGGGTTGAGTCCGTGTTATTATTTGTGTTGTTTTATTGCAATAAAGCTTTAAAACTCTGTTTACCTATCCTGAGTCCTAACAGCCTTCATTTTCAGTTAAAAAGCCTTCTGGTGACAATTTTTCGCCACGACACTTATTTCACATATTTGTAGATGCAGTTGAACATGAAAACATTTTTTTTTTTTCTAAAATGGCTAGAAGTATTGATTGTTGAAATTCACCAATACATTTTTCGTAGTGAACATGCTGTATTTGCTGGTGAACTTGTTCACCAAATATCTTCCTGAAAATTCTCCCTTTGACTGGCTTAGGTGAACATTTTGTTCCTCAGCACCCCATCATGCTTTGCAAGCCCAGTGGAACATCACAGAGATATTCTACCATAGTGCAGAACTTTCATGCATTCATACTGTAAGATGGTGGTGGAGCTGCTTCAAGCATGACAGATGCCACCACCCAATCACTACTCTAGCCTTCCAACCCTACATGCATCTAAAAAAATGCAGTATTTTCATTTGTGGGGTACATTAGCTAACCTAAAGGTTGGAAGGTTTGGAGACAAAGTCAGAGAGGCATGATTATGTTGGTTTGGACATGTGCAGAGGAGAGATGTTAGGTATATTGGGAAAGCAATGTTAAGGATGGTGCCACCAGGCAAGAGGAAAAGAGGAAGGCCTAAGAAAGATTTATGGATTTGTGGAGTTAGGACATGCAGGTGGTGGATGTAACAGTGCAAGATAAAGAGGACAGGAAGATATAGAAAATGATGATCCATTGTGGCAACCCCTAATGGAAGCAGTCATAAAAAAAAAAAAGAATGAGAATATTATGCATATTGCCACAGGTCATATAACACTGATCCCTACTAACTGACCATTTAACACTGCATTACTAGTTTGCCTGCATATTTAGCCATAATGTGAAATACTAATAACAACAAAAGATTTATTACTGTTTACAAGTCATTTCTATTCTTTTCATGGAAGAAAAAATTGCAGAGCATCTGCATAGAGATTGAAAACAAAAAAGACCAAATTGTTACAGAAATAGTATAAATCCTTTCTGAACAGCTGAGATTTCATGTTTTTTTTTTCTTAATCACACTACCCTAAAAAAATCCAAGTCCAGTTTCTGAAATACCTTTCATACCTATGAAAAGAGCTTGTGAGACATTGACGCATGAAATCATGCCTGAGGTGGACAGAAGCTTTCAAAAGACTGAATTTATAGATTTTTTTGGCCATATACCATGTTCTTAAGACACCAAAATATTCTTGAACAGAGAGAATGCCGTACCACTGGAGAGGTTCTTTTTGAAAATGTTATAGGAGATGCACCAGATTTGAATACTTTCTCAGTAACCCGTTTAGTTAAGTGTGTGTTTTGCCCAGACGGTCACTGCACAACAGTATATAACATTGTATGCAGACAGTTAAAGGACCTTTTAATGAAATTTGTTGGTTTTTTAATATGATTGGTGTTTCCCCTATTGATAAGCCTCAAAACTATTTTGGGGAATAGTGCAAATCATCTGTGATAGGAAATGTATTATACAAAATGTTGTGGCCAAGTTGCCAGCAGGCATACAAGATACATTAGTATGAAATGGCAATACTAATTGTAATGTTGTGCACAATTCTTGCAAAATGAAACCCTCTTAGACAGAAATCCATCCATCCATCCATCCATCCATTATCCAACTTGCTATATCCTAACTACAGGGTCGCGGGGGTCTGCTGGAGCCAATCCCAGCCAAAACAAGGTGCAAGGCAGGAAATAAATCCCGGGCATGGCGCCAGCCCACCGCAGTATGCAGAAATCTTCAGAAAAAAAAGTTTCGCCTTTGCTGATTTGCAACTTGTTAACACTAGAATTACAAGAGTCTACGAAAAAACTCGTTGATCCGTCCCACCTTAAATAGCTTCACACCTTTCCATCAGCGTATTTTGTCCTGTAAATGTGTCGATAAGCAGCAAGCAGCCTGCTATTGCATCCCCCACTGCCGCACAGTTTTCTCAGCTCAAGTCTGTTTACCTGCGTGCCTGTTGCTTAGAGTTGTATAGAGTGAGAAGTCAAGCAAAATGATACCTTTTATAAATACTATATCATTATTTGGAACACTTGCATTTCATGTGTGTTCCGTGTCTACAACGATCTATGTAAACACATTGTAAAACAGAAACGTTTTTCATGTTTTAGTAATTATTGACAAAATGTAGACATGCAGTGTATAATGTGTATAGCCTGAAGTCCAAATATCAAAGAAACACTTTCACAAAAGGTACAAATATAACAGAATAAGTGTGCTTTTATTCAAAAATATAACTGCAGGAAAAGAACCTGCGTTAGGGTGTGACGTTGACACATATTTTCTATGACCGCTTCGGTGGCGCAACGGTATCAACTTTTGACTGGTAATCAAAACTTCACGGGTTCGATCCCGGACGAGTCTGTTTTGAGAAGTGAGCTGCTCGTATTCTTACTATTTTAGAATAAAAACATACATTTGACTCATATCTTACGCATTACAATTTATTTGAGAAATTCCAGTCTGGTTTCTGCACTGGTCATAGTACAGAAACAGCACTAACGTGGGTTATAAACAACATTCTAATATCCTCTGATGAAGGAAGCTGCACTGTAATTATGTTGTTAGACTTAAGTGCAGCATTTGACACCATTGACCATTCTATTTTACTGCACAGGCTAGAAAATGATGTTGGGCTTACAGGCACCATGCTCACTTGGTTTAGTTCTTATGTATCAAATCAATTCCAATATGTACAGAAATGTGCTGACAGTACTCCATCGTTATACACAGAAGTTTAATATGGTGTCCCGCAGGGCTCAGTACTGGGACCTTTACTTTTTTTACTTTGCATGCTTCCACTGGGATCTATCTTTAGGAAACATAATGTTAATTTTCACTCGTATGCAGATGACATTCAGTTATACCTTTCATTTAGATCAAAAGAAGTTTCTCTGATGTTGTCTTTAACTAGTTGTGTTAGTGAATTAAAGGAGTGGATGGATGAGAACTACTTGTCTTTAAATACAGATAAAACAGAGATGTTAATTGTTGGAGGGAATGACGTTGATCACAACAATATTTTGTCATCATTTAACTCAGTTGTAATCCCCATTATTTTCACTGAATCAGCCCAAAATCTCGGAGTTATCTTTAACTCTAGCACGTCATTTAAAGCACATATTACAAAGTTGTCCAAATCATGTTTCTTCCATCTTAAAAATGTTAGGAAATTAAGGCGCTTTCTAAATAAACAGGATTCTGAGAAATTAATTCATGCATTTATTTCTAGTTGGATTTACTACTGCAATGCGGTGTTCACTGGATGTCCAAATTGTTCTTTATATAGCCTCCAGTTAATCCAAAATGCTGCTGCAAGAATTTTTACAAGAACAAGAAAATACGAACACATAACTCCAGTTCTTAAATCCTTACACTGGCTCCCAGTTAAGTTTAGGGCCGATTTCAAAATCCTCCTTTTAACATATAAAGCATTAAATGGCCAAGGTCCAACTTACTTGTCTGAACTTATCATGGCTTACAAACCAGAGCGCACATTAAGATCTCAAGATGCCGGTCTGCTTAGGATTCCAAGGATTAATAAAATAACAGTGGGAGGTTAAGCTTTTAGCTACAGCGCTCCTAAACTGTGGAATGGTCTGTCTGCTTCTAATAGAGATGCCCCTTTGGTCTCAGCTTTTAAATCCCGTCTGAAGACTCACTACTTCAGTTTAGCATATCCTGACTAGAGCTGCTGATTAACTGTACATACTGCATCTCTGTTGTTAGTCATTAGCACTAAAACATAAGTAACATGATAAGTTATAATTTGATACTAACTCTCACCTATTCTGTTTCTCTTCTCGGTACTCAAATGTGGCACTTGGTGCCTTGGCCCACTTGCCAAGTTGTTTTGCCTGCCTAAGGTAAAGTCATCCCTGATGGAGGATCACAGGAATCGTGGGAAATAGGGGTCCTTTACATCGGATTGACTGGCCCAGCGCTGTTTCAGCCGTGGAATGGCCAAATGGGGGAGGCAGCTTGATGGATGAGGTCTCCAGGACTCTAAACAAATCCAAATCATATTATGTGATATCATCTACTGTCAAAATTTTTTTTGGTAGTTTTTCCTTGTCTTCTTAGAGAGTCAAGGCTGGGGGGCTGTCAAGAGGCAGGGACTGTTAAAGCCCATTGCGGCACTCCTTGTGTGATTTTGGGCTATACAAAAATAAATTGTATTGTATTGTATTCCAGTCTGTAACAGCCAGTGTAATTTATGATACTTGTAAAGGTTAGCTTTGTTTTTTTTTTTTATTCAGTTTTATTCTCTCAGTCGCGTTCGCGATCCCAACCCCTAACCGCATTTGACACTGCTAAAGATGCACTATAATAGAGGTGAACTCAGATCATGGCGACGGTTCTACATCGGAGCAAGAATGCACTTTTGCCATCGCTGTACTTTGTATATGTACATAGGAAGCTCTGCATTCTACTTGTGACTTTACACTCTATGAAGTAAATAAATAAATAAAGGTAAATAGGTAAATAACATTTGATCTGGCTCTTTCTGTCATTATGCTTGACTTCTCACTCTATACAACTCTAAGCAGCTGATGCGCAGGTAAACAGTCTTGAGCTGAGAAAACTGTGCGGGGTGGGGGGATGTGATAGCAGGCTGCTTGCTGTTTACTGCTTATCGACACATTTACAGGACAAAAGACGCTGATGGAGAGGTGCGAAGCAATTTAGGTGGGGTGGATCTATGAGTTTTTTCATAGGCTCTGGTAATTCTAATGTTAACCACTCATCAGCAAAACATAAAGTATGACTGGTAGAGGTTTACATAACAGGAGGAGATCTTGCGGAAGAAGACCTACCTGACATTGAAGATGATTTAAATGAAGATGTAGTAGGCGAAGAGGTGGCTACTTGGTGCTGAGATTTAACACCTGTGATTTCAACCTATGGTAGCAGTGGACTTTTATCATATATAAGAACTTAAAGATAAAATTTGTTGCATTTATTTGTAGAAATAAGAACAAAAAATTACAAATTACAAGTAAACCACCAAATGTGTGTTTTTAGCCTCAAGTTATTAGCATTTGGTAGTGTCATAAGCTTAATGTCAAAATGTACTGCATACTGAACAAGCGGTGTTATGATAAAACTAAAAATTATTTACTCAGAAATAACAGGCATTACAGAAGCACTAAAATGAATGGATGGATTCAAGTTCATTTACTCCACCTAATACAGTCAATTGATTTGAGGAAGAAAGCTGCTATTGTTCTGTGAACTTAAAATTGCCTTTATATTAAAGAATTGCATTTGCAGTTGGCTGCGGTGTGCTGGCGCCCTGCCTAGGGTTTGTTTCCTGCCTTGCGCCCTGTGCTGGCTGGGTTTGGCTCCAGCAGACCCCCGTGACTCTGTAGTTAGGATATAGCGGGTTGGATAATGGATGGATGGATGGATTTGCAGTTGGTCAACAGTTTTCTTCCTTATACTGCAAAATTATTTTTGTCTTATTTGTTTTGTTTCAAAAATGTTAAAATAAAGCCATTCTGTACACACACATGCACACATTTCTTTAACAATGTGATTGAACATTCATCTTATTTCATAGTTAAATATAAAATTGTAAAGTTTACTCAATAAAACAGGTTAGTATTTATTTCTATATGATACAATTGTATTTATTTTTTCTCATCTTGGATAGGTTTTTAATATACATATAAGCGTTTTTTTAATTTTATATATACTTCAGAAATGTGCTGCTTTCCTAGTATTTGCTAGGACTATTTAAAATGTGACTGTGTGTAAAAGAGGTTATTTTTTTCAACAAGACTGTGTAAGAAGATTGATACTACATATCAGCAGAACCCATTTCTCTGATTGCACTCAATCCCAAGAAAATGTGAAGCTATTTAAGGTATTGGTGCTTTTACAAAGCTCTTTCCATTACACTTAGATAAGAAATGTGAATTCTACAGGGCCTAATGTCAATACCATTTTAAGACTGTTTAATAGATTTGACAAATAGTTGGGATCTGAAGGAACGCAAATTCCTAATTTGTTAATGTGAAAAGAGAAAGAATTTCATGAAAAAATGATGAATGGTAATTGGATTTCTTAATTGTTTTATTGGAGAGGATTCTATGGTTTAGTTCTTTTAGAAGGAAGACAGAAATAAAATGATTAAAGCATTTAAGCACCCAGTAAAGTATGATTACATTTGAAATGAATACACACTGAATATCAAAGGTTAATGATTAGTAATAGATGTATGGCTTTTAGGTAGTCTGAGAAATGCTACCCAATCTTAAAAGTATTAAATTGGCAGCATTAAAGTCACAACTCATCAATCACAGGCATGAACAAAATAAGCCTTTTAATTAAATTCTGAGTATGTTTGGCAAGTAATAATTTAACAGTTCTCTGTACAGTTGACAATACAACAACAATAACTATCACTACTACTATTATTACTACTACTAATGCAACCCACTAAACTAATACTTGCGCTGACAAAGCCTTCACATCATTGGCTGTATTTTTAACATATCTACCATCCTTATTTTCAACCTTCAATGGCTCATTTATTTATATTCATGCTCTTGTTTGAACAAACAATACTTCATTATTGCATGCAAGTCACTCAAAACCAGATTTCTTTTATAGATTTTAATTTCACAATGAATATACTAACAGAATATTCACTTATTCTCTTATTGGAATTGTTGTTAGTGATTATATTCTTTACACTAAACAATATGTTTAATTTCATTGATTTTTATGAAAAGCTTCCATTGCTTGCATAACAATAAAACATAATAAAATGACATTTTTTAATCAACCAAACACCAGTCTTATTTCCACATGTTATGTGTCATAATAGCATATTTTATTGTTGGATTATGTATTATGGTTGAATGTAAACACATCATTTTCATTGTATTTGCGATTAAATTGCTGTACGGAACACTTAAAAATGTGGCCTGGTGGTAAAAATAGTTTTATATTACATAGATCTGAAACCTAATGTACATTCTGTAGCTTATATTAATCCATCCATCCATCCATCCATCCATTATCCAACCCGCTATATCCTAACTACACAGGGGTCTGCTGGAGCCAATCCCAGCCAATATAGGGCGCAAGGAAGGAAACAAACCCTGGGCAGGGCACCAACCCACCAAAGAGCTTATATTAATCCAACAGATATACAGTATGACCCAAAACAATTAAAACTATTTTGAAATGCATTGCTAAGGAACTCTATTCCACTCTGTCTGTTTCAGTCGGAAAATGATGTCTCATTTTACTTAAAATTAGAAAAGATCTCATTTTTAAGAGGATCAGTTTAGAGCTTTGTAGAATTTGGTAAGCATTTAATGTTGTGCTGAGATATACAAGCAGATCTCTGTTAAGCTTTTTGTTTTCGTAGCATAAGGAGGGACTACCATATATTGAGAGTTTTTTTCTCACTTAAGACTTAAGAAATAGGGTAAGAGAATTATATTGATATTGATTTGATTTAATATGGAATATAGATTTACTGTATAATGACTGATTGCATTTTTGTTTGTACTGTATCCAATAATTGTCATGAAAGGTAGCAGAGGTACTTGGCATTGCCCAGGTTGGAATAAATATCAGTATGAAACGTGGTCTACAATCATCCTCTTTACAAATAGGGAATCTGGACAAAATTTGACATACAGGTTTATCATTGTTGATTTTTATACCAGATAAATATACCTGGTACACATTCAGCCTTTAAAGCATTAGAAAACTTTTTATGAGAACAGGCCAACAAATCTGACCAACCCGGTCCACATACTTCCTCCAAAATAACATCAAGTCAAGATTATTCCATGTGTCTATGGTTCTCTGTTTAAAGAAAAACTAACTAATGTTTGTGCAGAATTTACCCTTAACAAGTTTCCAGCCAAGTTCCCATGTTTTTGTTGAATACATTTTAGAGTAACAGCCTGGATCCACTATACTAATTCTGTTCATATTTTAAACAATTCAATTATGCCACCTCTTAATCTCATACCCTGCAGTCCAGGAATCAGCCTAGTTGCTCTTCACGGGACTTTTTCTAATGCTATGTCTGTTATTTACAGCTTAGTAGCATGGACTGATACAAGTACCCAATGCGAAGAAATCGATGTCCCATCGTCCTCTACGGGAGCTAATACAGTTAACGTGGAGGACGTGGAGGCAGAAGCCCCTCCCCTTGAGGACCCAATTCAAAATTTATCTTCACAATTCCTTTTAACACCTTCATCCTTTAAAAGAGAACAGTGGAACAATGATTCCTTAAAATTTGCTAGGAATGCTGTAGTATCCACCGAGGGTATTGGCAAGTTCCCTTAACGGACTCCGCTGAAGAAAAAAATGCTTTTAGTACACCCAGTGGACATTGGCAATACAGGGTCCTTCCTTTTGGTTTGCACGGGGCGCCAGCTACTTTTCAACGTCTGGTAGACACACTGCTATGGCCCCACAATTCCTATAGTTCCACCTACCTAGATGATGTAGTCATTTATTCCAGCACATGGAAGGATCATGTATGGCAGGTTAAAACAGTGCTCTCCACACTAGCGTCAGCAGGGCTTCGTATTAATCCGAAGAAATGTTTCTTTGGATTGAAAGAAGCCAAATATTTAGGGTACGTGGTAGGTGGGGGTGTTGTTAAACCACAATGTAATAAAGTTGATGCCATCATGAATTGGACCCGTCCGATGGATAAGCTGCAGGTACAAGCATTTTTAGGGTTACTATCGCCATTTTGTACCGCATTTCTCTGAAATTGCTTCGCCTTTATCTAATTTAACAAAGAAACAAGCACCTTTAAAAGTGGTATGGGACGATTCGGTTGATAAAGCATTCTGTGACCTAAAGTTGGCCCTTACGTCAGCACCTGTGTTGAAATCCCCTGATTTTTCTGTTCCTTTTATTCTCCAGACCGATGCATCGGCCACAGGATTGGGTGCCGTGCTGAGCCAGTGCGTCGATGGTGCTGAACACCCCGTTATGTACCTTAGCCGGAAATTGTTGGAACGTGAAACCAAGTATGCTGCGGTGGAGCGAGAAGCCTTGGCGATCAAGTGGGCTATCACATCTTTAAGGTACTACCTATTGGGACACGAGTTTACTCTAGCGATGGATCACGCTGCTTTACAGTGGATGTCCCTTCATCGTGAGTCTAACCTGCACATCACTAGGTGGTTCTTGGATTTGCAACCTTATTGTTTTAGTGTCATTTATCATAGAGGTTCCTTGCAAGCCAATGCAGATGCTCTCTCTTGTGTCCACGACCTTGCGGTGCAGGTCGCCTGACCTGAGGGGTCTGGGCGGGGGGGGGGTTCATGTCATACATGTGCGATTAGGAGGCAGTCAAAGAGCCTAAAGGTGAGTGAAACATCATGAGATAAGGGGTTGTCACGTGGTGCTTACCTGAACTTCTTTTCATCAACAGAAGGTGGGGATGGTGCACTGCTGACTTCGACTCAGGACATTGTGGGTCGGTGAAGGGAGTACTTCGAAGACCTCCTCAATCCCACTAACATGCCTTCCAATGAGAAAGCAGAGCCTGGGGACTCGGAGGTGGGCTCCCCCATCTCTGGGACTGAGGTCACCGAGGTGGTCAAAAAACTCCTTGGTGGCAGGACCCCTGGGGTGGGGTGGATGAGATATGCCCGGAGTTCCTCAAGGCTCTGGATATTGTAGGACTGTCTTGTTTGACACACCTCTGCAACATCGCATGGACATTGGGGACAGTGCCTCTGGATTGGCAGACCAGGGTGGTGGTCCTCCTCTTTAAGAAGGGGGACCGGAGGGTGTGTTCCAACTACAGTGGGATCACACTCCTCAGCCTCCCTGGAAAAGTCTATTCAGGGGTCCTGGAGAGGAGGGTCCATCGGATAGTCGAACCTCAGATTCAGGAGGAACAGTGTGGTTTTCGTCCTGGTCATGGAACAGTGGACCAGCTTTACACCCTTAACAGGGTCCTGGAGGGTGCATGGGAGTTTGCCCAGCCAGTCTAGATTTGTTTTGTTGACTTGGAAAAGGCGTTCGACTGTGTTCCTCGAGGAATCCTGTGGGGGGTGCTCCTTGAGTAGTAGGTACCGAACCCCTGATAAGTGCTGTTCAGTCTCTGTACAACCGTTGTCAGAGCTTGGTCCGCATTGCTGGCAGTAAGTTGAACCCATTTCCAGTGAGAGTTAGACTCCGCCAGGGCTGTCCTTTGTCACCGATTCTGTTCATAACTTTTATGGACAGAATTTCTAGGCGCAGCCAGGGCATTGAGGGGGTCCGGTCTGGTAGACTCAGGATTGGGTCACTGCTTTTTGCAAATGATGTTGTCCTGTTTGCTTCAGCAGGCCATGATCTTCAGCTCTCTCTGGATCGGTTTGTAGCCGAGTGTAAAGCGGTTGGGATGGGAATCAGCACCTCCAAATCCGAAACCATGGTTCTCAGCCAGAAAAGGGTGGAGTGCCTTCTCAGGTTTGGGAGCGAGATCCTGCCCCAAGTGGAGGAGTTCAAATATCTTGGGGTCTTGTCCACGAGTGAGGGAAGAATGGAGCCTGAGATCGACAGGCGGATCGGTGCGACGTCTGCAGTGATGAGGGCTTTGCATCGGTCTGTCGTGGTGAAAAAGGAGCTGAGCCATAAGGCAAAGCTCTCAATTTACGAGTCGATCTATGTTCCTACCCTCATCTATGGTCATGAGCTATGAGTAGTGACCGAATGAATGAGATTGCGAATACAAGCGGCTGAAATAAGTTTCCTCCGCAGGGTGTCTGGACTTTCGCTTAAAGATAAGGTGAGAAGCTCAGTCATCCGGGAGGGGCTCAGAGTAGAGCCGCTGCTCCTTCGCATCGAGAGGAGTCAGATGAAGTGGCTCAGGCATCTGATCAGGATGTCTCCTGGACTGGTGAGGTGTTCCGGGCACGTCCAACCTGGAGGAGGCCACGGGGAAGACCCAGGACACGCTGGAGGGACTATGTCTCCTGGCTGGCCTGGGAACGCCTCAGGATTCCCCCGGAAGAGCTAGAAGAAATGGCTGAGGAGAGGGAAGTCTGGGCATCTCTGCTGAAGCTGCTGCCCCTGCAACCCAATCTTGGAGAAGTGGAAGAGGATGGAGATATATATATATATATATATATATATAATTAGAGATGTATAAAATTATGTGCTTGCTTATAAGTGCAAATGAAGTACATTAACACATGGATGCATTGAGAGATGTAAGATAAACCTTACATTATTACCAAAGTCTGATGTAAGTATGCTATGGTATGATATCAGTTAATCTGCACTACACAGCAGAATCAGTTTTAGATGCAAAGCAGAACAACATCCATGTAGCACACACCTCAGAACACTATGTACAATGTTAAAAAGTTAAGACAAGGTCTAGAAGAACAATGTAACATTGGCACTCAGCATTAGAAAAAAGCATCATTAGCTAGGATAAGAATTGGAAGACAACACTGCACAAGAAAGATAAAAGCAATGTCAAATTAATTGAGGAAACAAAAGGCTGATAATCTCCTGGATTACTCTGACAACATTATATTGGCTGCTACTGCTCTTTTCCTTAGCAACCAATGATCTAATAATCATGCTACTGTGGTATTGTACATGTTTTCGTCTATAAAGATAGAGGGTGATAATTTAGTCTAATAGTCTCAATTTACTGTTCCTCATGAAGATATATATATTTTATTGTAATTCAATTTTGGCACTGCCAAAAGCATAAACTGTGATGTTAGACATCTCATACATATTAAAAATACACAAAGCGTTGAATAAAAGTTTAGACAGTGGAAATCAGAACGTCTGCACATCTCATCAATTTGGTAAATCAGTCATAATTAAATATAGCCTTAGAAATTACCCTTGACACACTAATATCTTTGCCTCATGATTACTGAAGTGAATAAATTGTCTTTATGTTTGTTAACAGTAGTTGTAGACTGTCTTCAAGATGTTGTGCAGTCAGATGATGATGCTTAGTAAGCAATGCACATTCTGTTGCAGCCAGTAATTCAGCAGCTTAGGCACAGCATATCCACTCACTGGTTTTTAAAAGCTGTCGGACTCTTTACTGCAGCATAATGGTTAAGGCCATTGTTCATTACACTGAGTTGGCTTTGACTGATGAAAGCATAAATTCTAATGGATATTTGGCTGAAAGCTTTTCCAGTTTTCACCCAAGCATTTTTAATCAATGTTCAGCATATCTTCATTTAGATAAAGCTTAAAATGTTTCTCATGTTAAGGTAATATTCAATTTTTGCATAAACATGTCACACAAAATCCTTGCCATTTAAACACCTGCGGAAGATGCACAAATCAAACTGGCATCCTCAAGTCATACAGTAATGCATAGAGATTCAGGAGAACACTAGTTCATTGAATGCACAAAGGAGACTGGAAATACATGTGTAGCACCAATTATTTACAATATATTTTGGAAATAACAGTATCATACAGATTGTTTCCTTTAGCTGAATAACACAATGTGTTTTTTTTAGCAATTAGAATTTTAAAAATGTTACTGAATGCTTCATGAAGACACAAGACTTTGCTGAACATGGAACTGCCAGAAACCGCAAAAAAAAAAAAAAAATTAACACATACATGCAAGAAAATTGCTGAAAGGGCTTTGTCAGGAATCTGTGATCTGCTGTCTGTTAATAGCTTGTCAAATCAGCTAGAAATGACAGAGGTCTGCATAAAGCAAAATTAAATTCAACAAAACTTTTTTTCTATTTTTTTTTTTTCATTTATAAGAATTGTTTTTACCTTCCCTGCCTGCCGCCATGGTCAGGGTGATACAGGACAGCTTCTCCTGTCCTCCACAGTAAAACCCTGTTCCCGAGTTCCCTTGTCTTATAGTTTACAGCAGGGAGCGACACACAAGATTTTAATGCTCGAAAAGTTTAGCTTTTATTAGCTTACAAGGCAGGGACGCCCCTGGTGCATCTGTTCCTGGGGAGCAACCATGGGCAGGTCAGTACCTCCCCCGGGACGCTTGGTGGCAGCCTCCCTGGCGGACGGTGATCCCCCAGCCTGTCGCCTGGCTCCATGGGAGATGGAGTCCTCCATAGCCTGGTTGGGGGCTCGGATGGCCGCTAGTGAGAGCTGCATGGATTCAGCAGCCCGGCTGGACGATTCTTCAGCCCCACCCGGAGGTGCAATCAGGACCAGGTGGTCAAGCACCTGGAACACTTCCGGGTGGGTTAAAAAAAAGGCCATCCACCACCACTCAGAGAGCCAGAGTCGGGAGGAGGAGGACTAAGCTTGAGGAGGAGTGGTGGTAAAGGAGAAGAGAGTGTTTTGTGGTG
>JANRMT010062819.1:19125946-19200449 GCA_026402145.1 Polypterus bichir lapradei | reverse complement strand
GTCACAATCCCTCCTAACCCATTAACAGCTGTGTTTGGTGTTCTTCCTGATGGGTTTAAAGTGGAGAAGGACAAACAAACTGTGATTGCATTCATTACACTTTTGGCACGCAGACCTATTTTGCTAAACTGAAAGAATCCTAACTCTCCTCAGTGGGAAACTGATGTTTTATACTATTTGAAATGTGAAAAAATCAAATATTCAGTTAAAGGATCTGTACAGATTTTTTTCAAAACATGGCAGGATCTAATCAGTAAAATTTTAGAATAAGCTCTTAAATCACCGAGGAAGCAACTATTTCCGCATTTCTTTTTCTTCTCTATTCATCTCTATTGGCTTATCAAACTCATCAATTTAGGTATGTTTACAAGCCTTAAGTTTTACCCCATTGGCCATGCTCTCTTTCTCAGGGGTGGGGGTCGACTTGTTCTCAATCCTACTTTTTGTAAAAATTGATTGATTTGTATGGAATGATTACAATAAAATTAATAAAAAAAATTGTTTTCACCCATAAAGGCTTAAAGTGAGAGGATCTACTGCAGTTAACTTTTCAAGTCTATCATCTAATTTAGATTAATTCTAACCTTACAATTTTGAAGTCATGTTCCAAATTAGCAAACTTTAATAATTCTATAACCTGAAATTACAATTCCAGTCATTCTGTAGTATAAAAAACTGAAAATTATATTTGCCAGTTTGAAGATGCCATTCTCTTCTTCAAAATGAATATACTCTAATGAAATGAGAATAAATTTTCTACTTGAAGGTGGGAATGTTTTCATAGCTTTCATTTTCAGCCACGTTGGAAAATGTATGCCACTGTTAAAATTCATGCAGGCAGATTTAAACAGCACAAAGGTTGGTAAGCTTTCAATGAAGTGTTGGTTACAGTTCATACAGTAGTTTTGACTGGATAGTAGTTGCACTGTTCAAAATTATAATCACAACAAACTACTTCTTAAAACTAGCCATGCTGTACCTGACCTAACAGCAGCTTACATCATATGGCTAAACATTCTGTACATCTGTTTCCAAACATGCTTAATCTGTTCCTGGACCTTAAGCACTGAAGAGTAATCCTGAAACATCAGGCACACGGCAGGAAATAATCCTGGACAGAGGCCTGGTCATCATAGTACACTCACCCACAGTCACTCTTATGAGGCCAGTTTACATTACTGTAGTTAATAAAGTTAATACTGTACCAGATATTAATATAAGAATAACAATTGGAAAAGCCCAGGTTGACACCTGTAAAATGTGTAACACTGTGCCATTCTACAACACCTACTAAGTAATGTATGTAATGCCTAAGACAGAGGTGACACATAAGATTTAATTCTAGTCCCATTAGATAGCATCTCCGGGGAGTAGGGTACAGTTTGTGAACAAATTTAAATTGTGTATGCTTGTGATTAGGATTTTTAGAACAACTTTTTATATTTTGAAAGACAGATTTCCAGCACAGCGCAGAGCATGGGGAAAGGTCTGTTAGCCAGTTAGATAATTTGGGATAGTTTTGAGGGAGGTTTTACAAAGAAGGGTATAGAGGCCAGATACTGGTTTGGAATTATGAGAAAGGGATTAAGCAAATGATGCATTGGAAGAGGGGAAGAGAAGAAGACTGCACACATCCTGATCACAGACCTCAGGTGCAAATATAAAAAATAGGAAGTGGAAGGGTTAGGATGCCAGGATCAAAGAGAAAGAAATGTATCAAGCTCTTACTCGTTAAATATATCTCCTAACAGAGATATACCAGAATGACTCCATGGGGAAGAGGAAATTGGATGGCCTCTGGCCTCTGTCTATATAAAACTTCAGTCACACAAGACCCTTTTTTAGGTGCAAACAAGGCTTTCACCTTCCAAGAAGCTATATTTAAATTAGCCATGGTCTGAAATAAAGTGACCAGTAAAGGCAGAAAGGAAGAAAAAAAGATGTGCCAAATGAAACATGCACACCCCTTTGGGACTGTGCAGACACCATTCACCTACAAACTCAGAAAGCATGTTTCAGCAAAAGCCACCCTGCCTCAAGAAATGATATAAAACCCATATCCCCGTGCTCCAGATAACCACCGCCTCAGCCAGTCGTAAAACTTTAAACTAGGCATGGTGGATATCGAAGCACTCACATGTGACAGATGTAGCATGAAGGCTTAAAAACTGACATACTGTATGTATAACCCAAGAGTGCAAGGCATCAGAGTTAATACATCAAATCGCAAGTGGCTGAATGCATGCGTCCACTCACTTTGCTCAATAAAAAGATAAAAAAACACTAAACAAAGATGAATGCCACCACCATCATGATCAAAGATTATGCAAAATATAAACTAAATACCCAGAACCTGATGATCAGTCCACAGCATTACCCTAAAAGGTTAAAACTTAATAAACAAAAGCTAAAAGAAATTAAAATAAAGTCACCATAACAATGAGGGAATAATCAGTCCTCGTAACATTCTTTGAACAAGTAAAAGTCAATTAACAGCAGAACCTTAGCTAGGCAAAATTCACACTGGGGCTGGTCTGAAAAGTCATGGCAAAAACCCAGTTTTTTAGTAAAGGGTGCAATCCACTATTGAAGCATCTCTGAGGAAAGGTGCAGAGCAATTTGAAGTCTTCTAAAACTTTGTTCACCTCAGCTGGAGTGTTGTAGAATCTATGCTGATCTCTAAAAGAGAGCTTGAGACATCCCAGTAAAACCAAACAGCGAGTGACTCCGAACTCCTTTGTCTTTCTGATCATCACATTCATTGCCTGTCTTACAGTACCTGTTTTAGCACTTAAGTCCTGATAAACATTAATTTTATGAGCTTCAAAGGAGAGTTCCTGAAATTTTCTTTTATGTCTATCTAACTGTCAGGCAGTCTTGATAATTGATAAACTGCATTATAATAACTGGAGAGTTAGACATATTAGATTATGTGGTGACTCAATTCTTGGTGTGGATGTGTGCATAAGTCTGTGTTGATGAATTGGAAACTTGCCTGTCTTGCACCTGGTGCTATATTTAATCCTGTGGTTGAATAATCAGACTCAAAAATTAACAATGTGAAAAAGTATACCCACTGCACACCACCTGGATCAAAGCAGTGATCCTTGGGGAAGGCAGACCCAAAATGTGATGATAGCTGTTGGTTTGCAGGTATGTTTTTGTTTTTTTATTTGCAATACTATATTCCTCAAAGCCCTGTTTTTTCTGTTTTGCAGTCTGGTGCCCAATTTATTCCAGATACTATGCTGCAGAAGCAGTATTTAAAGCTTTTAAGAAAAGAAACTGGAGAAAAAAAAAAAGTTTTTGTGCTTTCTGCAAGGGAACTTCACATTGTTTATGCATTTATAGTGGTTTCAGAAATAATTCACACCACTTATCTTTCGGCATACTTCATTGTGCTGTAGATTTACCTTTAAATGGGTAATTTGCCATTTTGCCCATCAGTCCACATTCACTAACTCATGATATTAAAGTGAAAACATGTTTTCATTTAAGTTTTCAAATTTATTATAAATCTAAAACTGAAATCTCAAATTCATATAAGATTTAGACCCTTAACTGAGTACTAGTAATTACAGCTTTGCATCTTCTTGGCTAAGTCTATATAAGCTTTGCATACCTGGATTTGGTCAGTTTATCCCATTCTTTCTGGCAGATCCTCTCCAGATCCTTTAGGTTGGATGGGAGGTATCTGTAAACTGCCATCTTCAAGTTTCTCCACAAATGTTCTATAGGTTTTAAGACTAGGCTTTGGCTGGGCCACTCAAAAACGTGTCCTGAAGCCACTGGATCATTGTCTTGTCTGTATGCTTTGGGTATTGTTGTCCTGAATGGAAAAACATCACCCCTGTTTGAGGTCACATGCATTATTGTATCAAGTTTTCTTCAAAGACCTCTCTGTACTTGACTACATTCATTCTTCCCTTGGTTCTGACCAGTCTCCCATTCCTGCCTCTGAGAAGCACCTTCGTAGCAAGATGCTTTCTTTACCATGCTTCACCATAGGAAGGGCATTGGGCAGGTGATTACCAGTGGTCTGAAGCAGAAAATGTCCTTATAATTCTGTACAAAAAATGTCAATTTCTCACTCATCAGACCAGAGAATCTTTTTCATCACATCTCAAAGTCTTGCTATTTAGCAAACTCCAAGTGGGTTCTCATATGCCTTTCACTCAAGAGTGGATTCTGTCTAGCTCCACCCCCATACATGCCTGACTGATAAAGTGCTGCTGAGATGGTCTTCCTTCTGACGGGTCTTCCCATCTAAGCAGAAGACTTCAGCAGGTCACTTAGTCACCTCCCTAACCAAGGCACTTATAGCCTGCTTACTCCTTTTGACCAGACAGCCGACTGTAAGAAGAATTCTTGTGGTTCCAAACTTGTTCCATTTCAAGATTATTGAAGCCACAGTGTTACAAGGAATACTCAAAGTTTTACAAATGGTTATACACTCTTTCTCTTGTCTATACCTTACCACAGTTGTATTGTGGAGGTCTACAGAGAGCTCAACTATGAATTGTGGGACTTGATATACACGTGTGTCTCTCTAAACCAGGGGTGTCGAACTCCAGTCCTGGAGGGCTGCAGTGACTGCAAGTTTTCATTCTAACCATCTTCTTAGTTAGTGACCAGTTTTTGATTCTAATTAACTTATTTAGCCTTAGCTTTAATTAGCTTGACTCAGGCCCCTTAGTTGTTTTTCCTTAATTAGCAGCCGGACAGTAATGAGACATAAAACAAGCAGGACATGACCAGCTCACCTGTACCCATCAAACAAAATCTGAAAATAAAGATGAAGGTCTCAGTAAGGTTGATCCCTCAGGTTACCAAAACATTTTAGGAGTTCTTAGAAAAAAGCAGAATATCAACAGTTTTGGAAATGTGGCAGAAAGAAAGCAGCAACAAGCCATGGAATGAAATAACGGGTTTAATTAACAGCAAGAATGAGCTTCTCATTAAGGAACTGGTTGGAGTTTGAAGCCCCAATTTAACTGGTCATCTGTTGGCTCGTTTCATGTCTCATTTCTGTTTGGCTGTCATTTAATGAAGAAAAGAATCAATTCAGAAGACTTAATCCTTAAAAACAGAGCTATTAAAATAGAGGGAAAAGAAGTTAATTAGCAGTGAAAACTGGACACTGATTAGGAACAGGGTTAGAAAAAAAACCTGCACCCACTGCGGCCCTCCAGGCCTGGCGTTCGACACCTGTGCTCTAAACTATATCCAGTCAACTTAATTTGGCAGAGGTTGCCTCCAATCAAGTTGTAGACATATCACAAGGATAATTAAGCAAACTAAATTCACCTGAACCTGTAGACAGCATTGGCTTGAATACTTATATGAAGGCGAGATTTCAGTTTTTGATTAGTTTGCAAGCCTTTCTGAAAACATGCTTTCATTTTGGCATTATGGGTAATTTGTGTGTAGACTTAAGAGAAGAAAATGACAAATTTATCTATTTTAAAATGAAGTTAACAACACAATAAACTGTGCAGAAAGTGAAGAGGTCTGACTATTATCTAAATGCACTATAAGTTTTTTTTAAAATATTTTCCACATTTGTTAAATTGCTGTGTTTTTATTAGCAATAAAGAATCCCTCTGCAGTTGTAAACATCAAAACACACCATTGTTTAAGAAAAAAATGTAAATTTATTAATTTATTAGTTAATGACTGTTTCTTTGGTATTTTAGAACTTCATCATTATTTTTGACATCCATTAGTTCATTGTGTTTGCAGCAGACCTAAAAGAGCGCAAAATGTCACTGTTGGAATCAGTACTTTCTACTGAAAAGACTCAACACATTTGAGTAGCCACACATGTCAAAATTGCTACAGTATGATGGTATAGCTTAAGTTAAATGTTGTTTCTCATCAAGCAACTGCTTTTTCACATTCCTTCATGGTATAAAAAGACACTCACACAAAAAAAAAATATCCAGGAGCTTTTATAATGGCCCGGATACATTCCATTAACAAGAAACGAATGCAATTTGTTCAAAACTAGGTAAGGCCAAGTTCATTACAAATGGTCAATCTCATCTTTTTACCAATAAATCTTATTTTATTCATAGCCTAGCAGAATGAATTTCATCTTGGTGCACTAGCCACAATTTAATGGCAGTTTTCCTCATGACTGTTTCATTTGTTATATATACTGCAAAAATTGTCATTAAGATTTTAACAGCAGAATCCTTCTCTTTGTAGTTAAGTTATATTTATATTTATTAAGAATATAATTAATTTTAAATTTTAAAATCATCAGTGTAGTGTAATGACATCAAAATGCTGTTGAAAATAAAGAATTTTCTCCTTATCTTTGTTTTCATTTTCTGAATAATCCATCCATTCTGTGAACCCTCTTTTTCATTACAGGGCTGATGAGAGCACAAGCCTATCATGGTAGAGAAGACTTCCTAATCATGTGGTTAATCTCATGGCCAGAACTAGAATAAATCCAGATGTCAACATTCATATAACAGAAATGTACCAGGCAAGGAAAAATTATAAGTCGTGTAGGACAAAATAAAAAAAAAATGGTTGAGGCAGAAATGTTAAGGTAGTTTCTTCAGGCGCCAGGTAAGGCTAAGAAGATCAGAAGGTTTACAACAGTTCCAGTCCTGTATTCCAGAACTGTGACATTTTCTTACTCTGTCTTTGACCTTCTAAATTGTAATTGACCATTTTCTCTAGAAATGCTGTGGTTGGATTTTTTATTTTTCCTCTCTTCTGTTGTCATCTGACCATTGTTCAAAAAGTAATTAACAGATTCCATTTATGTTAATCAATTTCAAACTACTTTGTTTTCCTGTAACAAATCTGTTTATTTATGTGTAATTATGTAACCAGTAACAGCACACCGCACAATAACGTGCAGTGAATACACTTGACTGAGAGCATTTTAGCTATTCTCATGCGATCAGCATCTCTTTGTCGTCACTGGATGGCATTTTCGTTCTGTTTCATTTGCCTTTGCAATTCTGATGCTGATGTCGATTAGTCTCTTCCTCTGTCTCATTTGCTCAATGTGCATCAGCCTGTCATAAATGCTGAGTGCACTCTTCATAGTTTTCATACTCTTTCTCTGTACATTTAGCATTCGTTTGCTCAGAGGTTGATGCACTTGCTGCTTCCTGAGCAGCTCTTCTTTTCTCCACCCTAGCGGCCCACTTCATCTCTTCTTTCGTCTGCATCTTTTCGCGTTAAAACTGATTAAGTCAGTTTTTGTGTTGCAATTACTTAGTATGTTTTCCTTAATTTTTCAGTTAAGCTGGCTCTTAAGTCTTCAATTTGCCTCAAGAATGATTTAAGATATGAAAAGGTAGAGCAAGTGCGGGCGAAGGGATGAGAATGGCGCCTGTACGCATGTGCCGCACGGCCGCCCTGCTGCCCACTGCCGAGAGTTGATTCTACAATAAAATAAAAAAAGTAATAGTTCCCACCCTGAAAGCAGATAGTAGGCATCACATAGTATATGTTTACCAAATTTCAGGTCAATAGGTCAAACGGTTTGCAAACTACAGGTGATTTAAAATTCTGGACAGACAAACGGACAGCCACGGTAGTGTATTATATAAGAAGATTAGTAATTGCATTTATCTGTGAACTTGTTACTTCATTCTAAGCCACTCTGAGCCTGCATACAATGAAGAACACTACAAAAAATAAAATGTAAAAAAAGACAAAAGTAATAAAAAACACCTTTACATAAGATAAGAGCTGCTAAACTGAATTGTGATTTTGTTTGTATTAAACAAGCCAGCACAAAGAAAATAGGTCATTCCAAGAAAGATTTTCTAAAAATAACTTCATTGTTTTTCCATCTGTATTGAAAAAATAAAGTTATCATTAATAATAATTCTTTGCATTTATATGGCGCTTTTCTCACTACTCAAAGCGCGTAGCAATTGCAGGTTAAGGGCCTTGCTCAAGGGCCCAACAGAGCAGAGTCCCTTTTTGCATTTATGGGATTCGAACCGGCAACCTTCCGATTGCCAGTGCAGATCCCTAGCCTCAGAGCCACTACTCCACCTATAAAGGAAAATATTTAAAAACAAGAAAAACAAAAAAAAAAACTCTTTTAGGAAACCCCAAAATAAATAATGCTAAACAATTACGGGGGAGTGTAAAAGAGAATCATTTAACTGAGCCCGATTCCAGCATTGGCCACAGCAGTAAGCTTTTTCCTCCACTGTGCAGTATGAAGACCCTAATTGTAGGGGAAAAACCTCAGCGATGCATCCAAAAACCATTAAGCTGGCTTTGACAATGACGGAACACCAGACGATCCCCCTTTCTAAGTCAACTTTTGAGTGTCAGAATTTATAAAATTGGCGTAGACTTTTACCCCTCACTCCCCAGACTTAAAATCAGTGTGCATTATACAATCTCATGAAAAGGTCTTGTGTGTCTAATTAAAATTTCACATGTTGTATAATAAGTTTTCCTTTGGAAATATGACTGTCATTTTTATTTTGATTTTAAATTTCTGGGTGAGTAGCAATGAACATTATACAGTTTGATTTAGTTATCAATCTCTTGTTTGGCTGGAAAACAGCTTAAAGAACATTTGTTTCAAATAAATGAAAATAAAAAGGTACTGATGATTTATGGAGCAATCAACTTGAGAGGATTTCCCCTAGAAAGGGGAATAACAAACAATATTTTCTTTTGTTCAGAAGGCTATAACATTTTACTTTTAAAATCTCTGTGTTTATGCAAATATATTGGTACATGTTCCACATAATATGTATATATATTTCACATTAACCTCTTATTGGGCACGACAGGCTTTTTGATTTAGCTTTTGTTTGCCTCCAACACTTTATTAAAACTTTTTAAAACAAGTTTTTAGAACTCTTTTCCCTATTAGACTAACATTTATCAGTCTGTCTCACTAGTGATCTCTCAACCCCGCTAAATTCACTTTGCCTCAAGTTTGATGAAATTGTGGAAATGGTCAGCCTTTAGTCAATGTGTAAAGAGAAACTGAACTAGTTTTAAGTGGATTATGATGGTGCAGTGGTCTTTTAAGTGTCCATGACAACGAAGGAAATGTGTTTCAAATAATGCATGCTGGACCAATTACTGTGCCCAAAACTAAGTCCTGAGCTGTAAGGCAGCAATGCTACCCTGACTCCCTTAGATAAAATTACATATCAGAACAGCCACCACCTTATTATGGTGGAGGGGTTTGCGTGTCCCAATGATCCAGGAGCTCTGTTGTCGGGCAAACTGGTCTTAGGTGAGGGACGAGACAAAGAAAACCTACCATGAAGAATAAAAACTTTGGATGGCATTTTCCCTCGCTTGGACACGGGTCACTGGGGCCCCCCTCTGGAGCCAGGCCTGGAGGGCTTAATGGCGAGTGCCTGGTGGCCGGGCCTGCACCCATGGGACTCAGCCTGGCACAGCCCGAAGAGGCAATGTGGGTCCCCCTTCCCATGGGCTCACCACCTATGGGAGGGGTCAAGGAGGGGTGCAGTGTGAATCAGGTGGTGGCTGAAGGCGGGGACCTTGGCAGTGCGATTCTCGGCTACAGAGGCTGGCTCTTGGGACGTGGAATGTCACCTCTCTGAAGGGGAAGGAGCCTGAGCTAGTGTGCGAGGTCGAGAGGTTCCGGCTAGATATAATCGGGCTCACCTCGACACACAGTGTGGATTCTGGAACCAATCTCCTTGAGAGGGGCTGGACTCTCTACCACTCTGGAGTTGCCCCCGGTGAGAGGCACTGAGAGGGTGTGGGCATACTTATTGCCCCCCAACTTGGAGCCTGTTCATTGGGGTTCACCCCAGTAGACGAGAGGGTAGCCTCCCTCCGCCTTCGGGTGGGGGAATGGGTCATAACTGTTGTTTGTGCGTATGCGCCGAACAACAGTTTGAAGTACCCACCCTTTTTGGAGTCCCAGGAGGGGGTGCTAGAGAGCACACCTTCTGGGGACTCCCTCGTTCTGTTGGGAGACTTCAATGCTCACGTGGGCAATGACAGTGACACCTGGAAGGGCGTGATTGGGAGGAATGGCCCCCCCGTTCTGAACCCGAGCGGTGTTTTGTTATTGGACTTCTGTGCTCGTCACAGATTGTCCATAACAAACACCATGTACAAGCATAGGGGTGTCCATATGTGCACCTGGCACCAGGACACCCTAGGCCTCCGTTTGATGATCGACTTTGTGGTCGTGTCATTGGACTTGCGGCCACATGTCTTGGACACTCGGGTGAAGAGAGGGGCGAAGCTGTCAACTGATCACCACATGGTGGTGAGTTGGCTTCGATGGTGGGGGAGGATGCCAGTTAGACCTGGCAGGCCCAAACGTATTGGGAGGGTCTGCTGGGAATGTCTGGCAGTGTCCCCTGTCAGACGTTAATTCAACTACCACCTCCGGCAGAACTTTGACCACATCCCGAGGGAGGTGGGGGACATTGAGTCCGAATGGGCCATGTTCTGTGCCTCTATTGTTGAGGTGACTGACCGGAGCTGTGGCTGTAAGGTGGTCAGTGCCCATCGTGGCGGCAATTCACAAACCCATTAGTGGACACCGGCAGTGAGGGATGCAGTCAAGCTGAAGAAGGAGTCCTATAGGACCCTTTCATCCTGTGTGACTCCAGAGGCAGCTAATAAGTACCAGTAGGCCAAGCGGAATGTGGCTTCGATGGTTGCTTAGGCAAAAACTCGGGCATGGGAGGAGTTTGGGGAGGCCATGGCGAATGACTTCCAGACGGCTTCGAGGAGATTCTGGTCCACCATCCGGTGTCTCAGGAAGGGAAAGCGATGCAGTGTCAACACTGCGTATGGTGGGGATGGCGCGCTGCTAACCTCGACTTGGAACTTTGTGGGTCGGTGGGGGGAGTACTTCAAAGACCTCCTCACTCCCACTAACATGCCTTCCAATGAGGAAGCAGAGCCTGGGGACTCGGAGGCCCGGAGTTCCTCAAGGCTCTGGATGTTGTAGGACTGCCTTGGTTGACACGCCTCTGCAACATTGCATGGACATCAGGGACAGTGCCTCTGGATTGGCAGACCGGAGGGTGTGTTCCAACTACAGAGGGATCACACTCCTCAGCCTCTGTGGAAAAGTCTATTCAGGGGTCCTGGAGAGGAGGGTCCGTCAGATAGTCGAACCTCGGATTCAGGAGGAACAGTGTGGTTTTCTTCCTAGTCGTGGAACAGTGGACCAGCTCTACACCCTTGGCAGGATCCTGGAGGGTGCATGGGAGTTTGCCCAACCATCTACATGTGTTCTGTGGACTTGGAAAAGGCATTCCACCGTGTCCCTCAGGGAATCCTGTTGGGGGTGATCCGAGAGTATGGGGTACCAGACCCCCTGGTAAGGGCTGTTCGGTCCCTGTACAACCGGTGTCAGAACTTGGTCCGCATTGCCGGCACTAAGTCAAACCCATTTCCTTTGAGAGTTGGACTCCGCCAGTGCTGCCCTTTATCACCGATTCTGTTTATAACTTTTATGGACAGAATTTCTAGGCGCAGCCAGGGCATTGAGGGGGTCCGGTTTGGTGGGCTCAGGAATGGATCACTGCTTTTTGCAGATGATGTTGTCCTGTTTGCTTCATCAGGCAGTGATCTTCAGCTCTCTCTGGATCGGTTTGCAGCCGAGTGTAAAGCGGTTGGGATGGGAATCAGCACCTCCAAATCCGAAACCATGGTTCTCAGCCAGAAAAGGGTGGAGTGCCTTCTCAGGTTTGGGAGCGAGATCCTGCCCCAAGTGGAGGAGTTCAAATATCTTGGGGTCTTGTTCACGAGTGAGGGAAGAATGGAGCTGGAGATTGTCAGGCGGATTGGTGCGGCATCCGCAGTGATGCAGGCTCTGCATCGGTCTGTCATGGTGAAAAAGGAGCAGAGCCGTAAAGCAAAGCTCTCAATTTATCGGTCGATTTACGTTCCTACCCTCACCTATGGTCATTAGCTGTGGGTAGTGATGGAAAGAACGGGATCACGAATACAAGCGGCTAAAATGAGTTTCCTCTGCAGGGTGTCTGGGTTTTTCCTTAAAGATAGGGTGAGAAGCTCAGTCATCCGGGAGGACCTCAGAGTAGAGCCACTGCTCCTCTGCATTGAGAGGAGTCAGACGAGGTAGCTTGGTCATCTAATCAGGATACCTCCTGGACGCCTCTCTGGTGAGGTGTTCTGGGCACGTCTAACCAGGAGGAGGCCGCGAGGAAGACCCAGGACACGCTGGAGGGACTGTGTCTCTCGGCTGGCCTGGGAATTCCTCGGGATTCCCCCGGAAGAGCTAGTAGAAGTGGCCAGGGAGAGGGAAGTCCGGGCATCTCTGCTCAAGCTGCTGCCCCTGTGACCTGATCGCGGATAAGCGGAAGAGGATGGATGGATGGATGGATCAGAACAGTAAAATTTCTTGCAGAAAGGAAGCATGAATTTAATAATGCTTGCCCCCCTCAGATTTAATAGCAGTTACTCACCTCTGTTGAACCACAAATTACAGATTGTTTTTCCTACCCTGACAGTTTTGCTTATGCACTGCCACTGCTACCAAATAAATTTACACTAAAGCACATGGATTTTTCACTCCTTCCAGGCTGAACCAACTGCACAGAACTCTGGGTAATGCTGTTAAAGGGGTATGCTGACATATTAAATAGAATTGATAAACAAGTCCATACAAAATTACCTTAAATTTAAGACATAAATACACTGACAGTTTTCTTCTGCATGCATATTTTGTGTTTAAATATATTCACAAGTTTTCACTCATTTGTAGCCCAATGCTAGGATCAGGAATTTGTACTTGGGGAGGCTGTCCCATTCAACATTGGCAGTTACATCTCTATGAGGTCATGCTGGCCTCACTAAGCATTATGGGGTGCTGGGAAAAAAATGTTTATATAAGACAGAGAATTTCAAGGGAAATATTTGGCAAACAATGTTACCAGAGAGCACAGCATTTTTTCTTCAAAAAAACGCCTTGGTGAATTTTGCCAATGAACACTAATACAGGGGGTCCTTGGGTTACGACACAGTTCCGTTCCTACAACAGTGATGTAACCTGAATTTTGGTGTAAGTCAAAACACACCCTAGCCTAAGTCACTTACCTATCCTAACACATTTGCAAACTCATAATCTAGAACATAAAAACACAACTAAGCCACAGAAAAAGGAAAAGAACATATATTGTACTGTACACTGTACTGTAGTAACAGAAAAAATGACAAAAAATGAGTGTAAAAAAATTCCTTACCTTTATTTCTTCTGATCTCTTTACAATGTCTAATTTCACTTCCATCATGATGGCTTTCCTCTTCTTCGAAGCACTACAATCTGAAGACTCTGACTTTTGTTTAGGAGCCATAATAAGGACCACAAAGTCGCCAAACAAAGCCACACAAATGGAACACTTCCTCCGCACGCAACAAAACTAGTTCACCCACGTAGTCTGTAAGTACGACGCTAATGGTGTAAGCTAAAACACTCATGTCTTGATTTTTTTTTATGTTTTTATGGGCGTGAGCGTTGTAAACTCGAAAGATTGTATGTCGAAACCTGTACCTCACCACATCTTCAGCGAAAGATGGTTAAGGTTTATTGTAATGTATGAAAAAAGTACACACCATTGTATTCCCTAGTTCTGTGTATGTGGTTGTTGGTACTTTTAATAAAAGTCTGAACTGCTGAGTAGAATATCCATCTCTTCATTTCTTAAAACTGATTAATCTAACTCATGGTGAAAGAGAGTCAGAGTTTCTCTTAGCACAATCAGCCAACACCTTCATTTTATTCTTAAACACTTCCATGATTTTAGAATTTCTTTAGTGTTTTTACATGTATGGCTTTTTGGCATTTAGAAAGCGTGATCAGAAAACTTAAATCCATGAGGGAAAAAATTTAAACTCTTAGCTTTTATTTTCATTCTGAAGGTTGTTAAATACAGTGTCATAAGGATAGCATTTAAGTCTTTTCTTGAATCTATAAATACCTTAGTGAAATTCAGTGAGTGTGATTAATTATTAAAGATATTACGCCATTTTTATTCTATACCAGAGTTCCAGTTTCAAGGTGACTGTTTTCTGCTTTTTAAATTAAAAGTGCATGTCTTCAAGAAACCCACTCAACAGCATCTACAATATTGTACAAATTGACAAGCTGTGCAATTGATAAACTAAATGGGTAATTATGTTAGCGAAAAAGTACACTTAGGTGTTTCTCTTCTATTTAAAAATCAGCGGAGTGTTATTTCAATTTATTATTTTTCATTTTTGTTTTCATTTTTTTCTCCTTTTTCACTGTAACACAACACATCTGTCTAAACAGAATACACAAGTTGGAAGTTGCATGTAATTTCAACACAGGGCGTTTACAAGGCTGATGTACTCATTTCAAACATCTGAACTTATGTCAATGAATATGTGACATGATTCTTTGTTGTTATGTTGACTGCCCTTGGTTATCAAGAGAGGTGAAGCAATTAGAACAAGCTGGAGTTAAAACAATGACAGATCAACAAAAAGAATTTAGAAAAGGTTTGAACTGAAACAAAGGATAAAATAAAACAAAGTGAATAAAAGCAGACCTAATTAGTTTTGAACTGTGCAAAAAAGAAGAAAGAGACAACACCCAAACAGAGTCAACCCTTACAATCCCGTGCTCTGTGAATAAAAGGTGTGCAGTAGATGTGAGTCAATGCTGCCACATGAAAGAGAGATTAGAGCAAAGCTGAACTAAGCAAAGGGGATATATTTGAAAACAACAAAATGACCAGGCTTTAAAGAAATTGCATTTTCTCTGACACTTGTTTTGGAGCAGTCAGCTGAGTAACAAGTTGACCACAAATTGCCATTTCTTAATATTAAAACTGGAAGACCTGGTAATTTTCCTGCCTAAAGGTTCAAGCAGAGTTAAAATGTACAGGGATGATTTCCAGTGCTCAAGGCCAAGGGAGTTAGCCATTCCCCAGAAGGAGGTTAGGGCCAGCTTGCAGAGAGGGTGCCTAGAAAAATAATTTGTTCTGAGCAGTGCTTAGAGAGGAATGAAATATCAAGGAAAAGAAAGATGGGAAGAAAAAAGTAAAAAACGATGATAAGAATGATGTTTATGAATCTGCAATCAGAAATAGATTTAACAAGTATTGCTATGCTATAGGGCGGCACAGTGGCGCAGTGGGTAGCGCTGCTGCCTCGCACTTAGGAAACCTGGGTTTGCTTCCCGGGTCCTCCCTGCGTGGGTTTCCTCCGGGTACTCTGGTTTTCTCCCACACTCCAAAGACATGCAGGTTAGGTGCATTGGTGATCCTAAAAATTGTCCCTCGGGTGTGTGTGTGTGCTCGCCCTGCTGTGGGCTGGCGTCCTGCCCGGGGTTTGTTTCCTGCCTTGCGCCCTGTGTTGGCTGGGATTTGCTCCAGCAGACCCCTGTAACCCTGTAGATAGGATAAAGTGGGTTAGATAATGGATGGATGCTATGCTATAAATTTTTTTCTGTGCTATAAGAGAGTAATATATGTCAGGCGGTATATGTCAAACTGTCAATCAAAATGATTAATGACCTTAAGCCCCACCCCATTTCCCATGATTGGTGGGTGTTAATGCTGACCCCGCCCCTCCACCTGAATGGTGGAATTGAATGCTAGCCCCGCCCACTGGTGGTGGATTGGTGAATGACAACCTGTCCCCGCCCAGACTCCGGCCCACCCACCTGATTGGCCGAGTTAAGTGTCAAGAGCTGTTTGATGGATGTCGGCCCCCTCCTTAACCCCACTCCCACTCGCACCCACCTGTTTTCCCGAGGTAAGTGTCAAGAGCATTTTGATGGATGTCTGCCCCCTCCTTAACCCCACTCCCACCCCACCCACCTGCTTGGCTGAGGTAAGTGTCAAGAGCATTTTGATGGATGATGCCTCTGCCTTGGCCCCGGTCTGGCAACACCTTCTCCCGAGGACATGCCCAGACATGTTCCAACTGGCGCATGAAGGGCCTGCCTTGGCCCCCCTGGCCTGTCAACACCTGTTTGTTGGCTGCCCCCCAACCCCCCACTTCCTAGACGTGTTCTTCCTTCTGAAAGCCCTTCTGAAAGTGGTGCATAAAAAAGCGAAGCATCTTCTTCAGTTTCTAAAGACTCTGAGAAGGAAATGGAATCTATTACCAATGCCCCAGTGAAGAGTCGGATCCGTAGGGTCTATTTGATGGATCGTTTGAACGGGGTTAAAAGATGTTTGTTGCCGGAGTTTCTTGAAGCTGAAGCGGCGGATGAGGGTCAGACTAAGTGGTCTGAAACATAGCTAGATTTGAGTGATGATGAAATGATAAACCCATTGTTATTCTACACCACGCCCCTCCCTTTTACCATAAATACTCAACCTGTTAGTCACTGGATCCAGATGGAGGCCCAGGCCATTTCAGAACTCGTTGAAGCTTTTAAAGCTCCCCGCATATCAGCAGGTACAGACTCTGAAATGACTGAGGTCAGCGTAACAACCTCAGGGTTCCTGCCTGAGGCTCCAAACCCTGAGACTCCAAAGCCTGAATCTTACCACCTCTATAACTCGGGCCGGGTGGTCGATTGCATTCAGGACTACCAATAATCTGACCCGCGGTATTTTACTATATGACCTGATTACGGTCTCTGGTCAAGAGACGTTGAGACAGACAGTGGATTCCAATCTCCAGGGTCGGTGAGGTCTTTCCCCATCTCCGCTAATGGGGATCAGATGGAAACCTCTCACCTAGCTCCTGGATAGCTGTGGGTGAACAAACAAGTTCCACAGGAACCGATATCGATCGGACTTTCTTAGACAGATATGGACTGCCTTGATGGTCTGAAACCTGGAAAAAGGCCCTGCAACTTGTTAAAGGACTGATGACGTCACTGCTGGACATTATTGTCTACTACGACCAGAGAAAAGAATGTCAAGGCTGTGATATAAACAAATATGACAATATATGATATGACAAACCTGGCTGAGTATAACCAAGGCCTTTTTGAAGGCCTGCTAAATTACAGCAATGAAACTCTCAAGTTCTAATTTGCATCGGGTCTTTTTTACAAAGACACGGGCAACGAACATGAAAACACAGCCGAATGAGGGATTCAAAAAAAGAGATGGATATACAGTAATCCCTCCTCGATCGCGGGGGTTGCGTTCCAGACCCCCCCGCGATAGGTGAAAATCCGCGAAGTAGAAACCATATGTTTGTATGGTTATTTTTATATATTTTAAGCCCTTATAAACTCTCCCACACTGTTTATAAATATTCCCCGCAGAGTTATACAGCATAATCCCTTTGTATTCTCTTAGATATTAGGTAAGATTTATTGAAATTATGTATATAAACACACTGTTTATATACAGTAAAACCTAAATATTATTTTAAAGATATTGAGTGTCTCCGATATCACCTATGTTACAGCCATTACGATAGACAGGCCACCAGCAATAAATACGTACAATGCAATAAAAATAGTATACAGTAAATGTGTGTACAGTGACACTAAATGTACGTACATGTACTAAGCACTGTAAGAAGAAAATTAATTATGGTTACTCACCAACAATGACACGATGACTTGTCCGATAACAATGAGTTTAATTTTACTGCACAACAAAGGAGAGCGTTACAGCCCTTGTAAAGGAGCCACTTCAGGCGATTGTGTAGCACTGCCGTTGTTCTTCTTCTGGAAGTCTTCAATCCAAATCCCTAAAGCAGATTCCATCCAGACTACTGCCTTATTATATCCACTTACAACTCGTTTTGCACCCTGGTTAAAAGGACACTGCGGCCGTAGATCTTATATTCCTTTCCTACTTTTTAAATAAAAAGAATTGTAGCCTTCAACAAATCCAAAACGTTTACCTTTTCAGCAATCGTTAACATCTTCTTCTTGCGCTTGGGCACGGCCCCTGAAGCAGTAGCAGATCGTTTTGGAGCCATAATGAAGGGCTTGACTATGCACAAAGATAAACACAAAAGAGCACAACTCTTTACACAGCTAAACACGTTGATCCTGAATGAGCGAGACGAGACTTCCTGGTTAACACTGCATTCAGCACGCAGGAACTCAACTGCGTGCTCTGATTGGTTAGCTTCTCAGTCAGGAGAACTTAACTGCGTGCTCTGATTGGTTAGCTTCTCAGCCATCCGCCAACAGCGTCCCTTGTATGAAATCAACTGGGCAAACCAACTGAGGAAGCATGTACAGGAAGTAAAAAGACGCATTGTCCGCAGAACCCGCGAAGCAGCGAAAAATCCGCGTTATATATTTAGTTATGCTTTCATATAAAATCCACGATAGAGTGAAGCCGCGAAAGTCGACGCGCGATATAGCGAGGGATTACTGTATACGGCCCAGGGTAAAACAGTAGAACTCCTCGAACCTATTCATTCCGACCTATTTTTTCAACAAAAATTAATTCTAAACGGGGTGGACGTCAGAATAAAAATGGTATGGAGCAAAAACGAATTCTGTCTGATGTCTGGAGATGCCAAGCATTACAAAGTAAACATTTTATCTGCCGCTCTTTTTGTCAAGAAAGTTAAAGTTTCTGCGGCTGTTTTTTGCTCCGTACCATTTTTATTCTAATGTCCACCCCGTTTAGAATTAATTTTTATTGAAAAAATAGGTCGGAATGAATAGGTCCGAGGAGTTCTACTGTTTTACCCTGGGCCATTGCCCACTTGAGGTTCATAATAATTCACATAAGGGCTAGGGTCCAGGTAAGATCTCATCTCTGTATTAGTCGTGTATGCACCTCTTAGAGGGTCTGATATGTAATTTGACAATGACTTTGCCAAACTGAAATGGAACTGGTTTGTTCTGATCCGTCTTTATTTCAATGGTCAAAGTATCAAACTGAGTCTTGCTGACCCGAGCGTAGTGCTGCTTGTCGTAGGTGATTGTGGTAATCTTATTCATCTCATCCTCAATATGTACGCATTTCAAGAGAGGGACATAGCTGTCTCCGACTCTTTGGTGAGACACAATGTCAGTGTAGACGTACAACATATAAAACTCCGCTCTGATATCTGCAGGGTAAGGAGCTTCATTCACCAGGCCCAGGGTCATGTCTGCATGAGCTCCTAGAATCCTCCCCAACTGTCCCTTGACATGCAGAGTTTCATCCTTCACAGTGCTAACGACGTAGAATCTTTGCTCCAGAGCGCTGTAGTGGAATCTCATGGTGTTTTCCGGTATCGGAGTGATTGCTGAACCGGCCTCAACGGCTTTGGGTTCTTTTGCCACCACTTCATTCATCTTGGATGTCACTTTCTCAAGGCTAGAGTAATAACCTGCTGGAATAGTATAAAATTTAACTATTTGCTGGGACACCACAATAAAGTCATTATCCGGTTTGTCTAGGGTATTCCAGGTGTGCGGATACTGAATTTCGGCCAATCCAACTTCCCAGGGGCCTTGTAGTTTGATTGGGGCGGCTAATTTGATGGTAAATTCTGTGATGGTATTATTAGGGAAAACATCCTGCGAAGAATTGCTGGGAAGAACAACGTAAAAGCTTTTTCTCTCTTTTGTGAACACACAGTGAATGAAATAATATTTTTGATTCTCAGTATTTAACGTCTTGCACGTAGCTTTCAGGGACCCAACTGTTAAACTTTTCGGGCCATCCGAGCCATTTCACCAAAATATGCTTTTTTCTATTGATATTTTTTTCGCCAAAATCTTTTCAATCCTGAAGATGTTCGTACCTCGAATCTTTTGTAACTCCGCGTCGTAAAAGGAACCAGTATTGTCTTCGCCATCATAATCTTTGAGCTTGTATACAGGCGGATCCCTCAGGACTAGTTCAGAAACGGTAAATACCTCATCTGAAAATGTTTGCTCGTAGCCCTTGGTAAAAGGATTCCGGGATTTCGACACTCTCACCGTATATCCGACTTTGAATTTATATTTTAGACTTCTTTTGGGTTTAGTTAGGCCGTATAAGTTTTTAAAGACTTTCCAAGAATTGGAACTGTTCACCTCGGCAGGGGCCATTTTTATGCCTCGGTGATAGCTCAGATTATAAGATTTCACTAAGTCCTGTAGCCCCTGCAGATAGGACCGGGTATTCCGGGAGTTCAGTGCTGCCATAACGCCACATTTTGGTCTTTAGAGTTTGGTTGAATCTCTCCACCACCGAAGCCTTTAATTCATTAGCGGTGGTAAAATGTTTTATGAGCAGGCTTTGAAATTCCCGATTGAGAAACTCTTAACCGCTATCGGTCTGAAGTTTGACGGGAACTCTACCTTCCTCCAAAATTTCTCGAAAAGCCCTTGTTACTTCTTTACCCATTTTGTTTTTCAGAACCCTGACCCAGGCATATTTAGAAAGAATATCTATACAAGTCAGTAGATATTTGTAGCATTGGTTATACTCAGCCAGGTTTGTCATATCTGCCAGATCAATCTGCCATTGCCCGTCTATATTGGAAACATACACCTTATTCCTTTTAAAATGGATTCTGGCCAGTTTATGTATCGTGTAGGTGTATTGCCCCGATAACCACTCGGACACCTCTTGGTCCTTAATATTTTGACCTGCTTTCAAGAGACCTCTTTTCAAGGATTCTTTACCCCCCAAGGACCCTGCGTTCTCAGAGTTATAATATGTTTTTTCCAAGACCTGCTCCATCGCCAATGATAAAACAAACACTGACACCACTTAACAACTTAGAAAACATTTCTTTAGGAGTCTGAATTGTTCAGACTGTTGCTGTTTCAGGTTCAGAATTACCCACAAGTTCTATCAGATCATCAAATTCCAGGTCATATTCAGTCCACGGGTTCATATGACCCTCATGATTAAGATTACCCTTATAAAACTCATTTGCCACACGGCGGATTACAGAGTAGGAGTATTCATCCATTTCTTAAAATGGCTGCATTACAGTATCATAAATAGAGCTGGTATTTTCAAATTCATCCACAGTCTTTTCAACCACTGTGTCTATTTTGCGAATCGGCAGTAGAATATTATAATACCCCAGAACTTTCACCGCCAGTTGTTTCAGCCAAGACTTGCGGAAAATCTTCAGAATCTTCTGAAAGCGACCTTGACGGTAGACGGTTTCAGGTTCAAAGAGGCAGGTATGCCTTGTCTGTCCAGGATGATTTATATCACAGCCTTGACATTCTTTTTTCTGGTCGTAGTAGACAATAATGTCCAGCAGTGACGTCATCAGTCCTTTAACAAGTTGCAGGGCCTTTTCCCAGGTTTCAGACAGCACACCATCAGGGCAGTCCATATCTGTCTCAGAAAGTCTGATTGACATCGGTTCCTGTGGAACTTGTTTGTTCACCTACAGCTATCCTGGAGCTAGGTGAGAGGTTTCCATCTGATCCCCATTAGTGGAGATGCGGGAAGACCTCACCGACCCTGGAGATTGGAATCCACTGTCTGTCTCAACATCTCTTGACCAGAGACCGTAATCAGGTCGTATAGTAAAATACCACGGGTCAGATTCTTGGTGGTCCTGAATGCAATTGACCACCTGGCCTGAGTTACAGAGGTGGTAAGATTCAGGCTTTGGAGTCTCAGGCTTTGGAGCCTCAGGCAGGAACCCTGAGGTTGTTACGCTGACCTTGGTCATTTTAGAGTCTGTAGCTGCTGATATAAGGAGAGCTTTAAAAGCTTCAACGAGTTCTGAAATGGCCTGGTCCTCCATCTGGATCTGGTGACTAACAGGTTGAGTGTTTATGGTAAAAGGGAGGGGCGTGGTATAGAATGCTGGTGGGTTTATCATTTCGTCACCGCTCAAATCTAGCTATATTTCAGACCACTTAGTCTGACCCTTGTCCGCCACTTCAGCTTCAAGAAACTCGGGCAACAAACATCTTTTAACCCCGTTCAAACGATCATTCAAATAGACCCTGCGGATCCGACGCTTCACTGGGGCATTGGTAATAGATTCCATTTCCTTTTCAGAGTCTTTAGAGCTGAAGAAGATGCTTCGCTTTTTTATGCACAACTTTCAAACTTTCAGAAGGGCTTTCAGAACGGAGAACACGTCTGGGAAATGGGGGGGGGCAGCCAACAAACAGGTGTTGACAGGCCGGGGGGCCAAGGCAGGCCCTTCATGCACGGACGGACATGTTGAGGGGCCGGTTAGAACATGTCTGGGCACGTCCTCGGGAGAAGGTGTTGCCAGACCGGGGCCAAGGCAGAAGCATCATCCATCAAAATACTCTTGACGCTTACCTCGGCCAACCAGGTGGGTGGGGGTAGGAGCGGGGTTAAGGAGGGGGTAGACATCCATCAAACCGCTCTTAACACTTACCTTGGCCAATTGGTTTGGGCGGGGACAGGTTGTCATTCATCAATTCACCGACGGGGGTGGGGCCAGCATTCAATTCCACCAATCAGGTGGAGGGGCGGGGCAGCGTTCATATCCATCAATCGGAGGAAAGGGGTGGGGCTTAAGGTCATTAATCATTCTGATTGACAGTTTGACATATACCCCCTGGCATATACTACTTAAGAGTTTTTCTTTTGGACTTGATTTTTTACCTAAGGTTTTGAATGCTGCTTCTTCTGGTTTTATTTACATTTCCTTTACCTTTTTTGTTTGAAAACTTGTTTAATTTTATCATTATTTCTCAGCTATTTTGTGTTCATTAGGGTGTCATCATTTTGTAGCCCCATTGTGAAAACATGGGTCTCCATAGGTCAGGTCAGGTTGGGGATCATGCACTGATATAGTGTGATACCACACCTACCACATAATGAAACAGCTTGGGATCCAACCACCCCCAGGCAGACATGGGGTCCAGTCCCATCCTGCTGAAATGACCATCCGTCAGCCGCAGGCAGGTGTTACATGGCGTCCTGGTCCATACGGTCAGGTCAGCAACAACGAGGGAAATGGGGGAATCATGTCACATAGGCTTAGTACTGTAACTAACGCTCTCTCACAATGCAGGTAATGTGCCTCATTTGGGACTCTGTGAGCAACCGCTCATTTGACACAAAGTCAAGTCAGCAGTACCCAAGGACTCTGCGAAGAGAGACAGTATGGAAGGAGTCTAGTCTTCATCTCAGATCACTGGATAGCGTCTATTTCTCACAACCATGTAACAAAACAGGAAGCACCAGAACACTAAAGACTTGAACCTTCATCCTTTTGCAAAGATATCGGGAGCACCACACACCCCTTTCAAGTGACCTCATAGCCCACCATGCTCTCCCAGCCAATTTACTGACATCATAGAAAGAGTCTCCAGAGACATGAATGCCGCTGCCAAGGTAAGTAAACTTCCCGATGCGGTTGGCACTCTCCACAAACAAACACTATGGTGATGGCTGTGCCCAAGAGGTCATTAAAAGCCTGGATCTCGGTTTTTATCCAGGACACTCACAAGCCCAGACACTTAGACTCCTAACTCTGTCGCTTGAGAGCCCCAATCAGAGCATCAATGGCAAAGTCAAGATCAGTGAATCTTTCTTTACCAACAGATGCCACACAGGCACTGGACTCCACAACCCTGCCCAAAACCCTGTCCATGCAAGCAAGAACAGACCCAATGATGAACCCTAGAATCAACTGGGAAGGCCACAGAAGTTCTGCCTCCACTCTGCACAGAACTCTCAGAACCAGGATGGCCATCCCCCAGCGTCTCAGGATTTCCCACAGGGAAGCTTGATCAATCAAGTCAAATGCTTTACAAAAATCGACAAAGGCTGCAAAGAAGTTTTGCCAATATTTCCATTTACGCTCAATGAGAACCCTCAGTGCCAGGATGCAGTCGATTGTAGACTTCTTAGGCGTAAAACCAGTCTACTATGGTCACTGGTAGGTGAGCAAGTGGTTATGGATCCTATTGAGGATGACCCTAGCAAGGGCCCTGGCACAAGGTCTTCATAGCTAGACCATAATCCCCAAGTTGTGCCTTATGACACCATAGACTCTAAGCAATTTAAATCAGTGTCACATATAATTAATTTTTCAAGTCTTTGCATACATTCTGAAAGTCTTGAGCATTTCTTTGGCAGTGATTTCTGGTATATAATCTAAGCATCTGTTTTCCTGATTTCGATTTCTGGTTTACAATTTGGCTCATACTTTGTGTTTTCACTTACATTTTATTTCTTGCTCCATCTTCTTAATCATTTCTTTGTACTTCAGCCTGTGGGGACAGATAGTATAACTAAGGTTAGACAGAAGAAATCCTCCCTTTCTCCAAAAGGAACACAATAGCATGGCTTAGGTTTGCAAAGTTGAATCTGGATAAATCCTAAGACTTCTATAATAATATTCCCTTCACAGACAATATAAAAAGTGGGTTGTTTGATCATTATGCACAACCAGAGTTTGAAATGGGCTGGCAACCCCAGAACCTTGACACATTGTGGTCATTAGGTCCACCATGAGCTACTTTTTATACACCAGCACTCTAGACGAAGATATGGGGCTTCTTGCCCAACAACTACAACTTGGCCAAAACTGGATCACGCAGCAGGAGAAAGATTCTAATCACATTAGGAAAACTATAACTAAATAGTTAAAAAAAAAAAAAAGCTTTTGGAAAGGCCATTGTTCAGTGCTGCCATGATAGATTCCCTGCAATCCTGAATAAGTTTTTATCAAAAGGGAGGCACGGTGACATGGATTTTAGCACATCAGCAAAGATATGGGCATGATTCCCAATTGGATCACTACTTCTCTTTGCGTCTGTGTATTTCTTCCAGGCAATCTAGGCTTCTCCCATATCATGTGAGTGTTTTGTTGGATGTTACCAAGAAAGAATCCTAACAACCATAAATCATCTTTTATTTATTGAGAAGCATACTGGATAGCTGTTAAATGGTCATTATTGTAACATTTAGAAAGGAGAGTGAAATTTGTACCTGCATGTGCTAATCAACATGTAAACATGTCGTCACTACCTTACCTTGGAACATGTACTTAATTGTCTTAAATACCCACCTTACCAGAAAACTTCTATCTTCCTTAACTTAAAATTAAAAATATCCGTATATATTTCTAATAACCTTGTAGCATATCTCAAACATTGAAAGGGTGTTTTTCTACCAAATATATCAGCCTGCGTTTACTATATTCCAGCAAATACAAAAATATCTATGTATATGGAAGAAAGTAAAAAGTGTCCCTTGCATTAAAGAAATATATATTTCCTAGGAGGGTGATGCCAAGATGAAAAAGGAAAAGCCCTCTCTTCATTACTGGGCAGAAAATTGTTTCATATATGACAACTGAAGCTAGCCAAATAGCTAGGTTTCTAGATGTGTAAATATAGCTAGGTTAGATTTCAAGTTAAAAAAATGTAGCAGTGAAATACTGAATCATTAGAATCTGCAGATAATGCAGCCATGAGGTTGTTTTTGGTAAGACATACAACAACAACAACATTTATTTATATAGCACCTTTTCATACAAAAAGTAGCTCAAAGTGCTTTACATAATGAATAATAGAAAAATAAAAGACACAGTAAGAAAATAAAATAAGTCAACATTAATTAACATAGAATAAGAGTAAGGTCAAATGGCCAGGGTGGACAGAAAAAAAAAAAAAAAAAAAACTCCAGACAGCTGGAGAAAAAAATAAAATCTGTAGGGATTCCAGACCATGAGACCGCCCAGTCCCCTCTGGGCAATCTACCTAACATAAATGAGACAGTCCTCTTTGGATTAGGGTTCTCACGGAAGGACTTGATGATGATGGTCACGTAGACTTCTGGCTTTTAATCCATCCATCATTGTAGGAGCATCATGATGCTTTGAGTAGGTGGTGGTGGCGCAGAAAAAGAAACAGAAGAGAGAGTAGGGGTCAGTACGGATTTTAGAGCCACCATGAATAGTTATTATGATGAATTGAATTGAAGAGTATCAGGATTAAATTAAAGTGAAGTTATGAAAAGGCCACGTTAAAGTAATGTGTTTTCAGCAGTGTTTTAAAGTGCTCTACTGTATTAGCCTGATGGATGGATGAATTCCTATTGGCAGGCTATTCCAGATTTTAGGCGCATAACAGCAGAAGGCCGCCTCACAACTTCTTTTAAGTTTTGTTCTTTGAATTCTGAGGAGATACTCATTTGAGGATCTGAGGTTACGATTTGGAATATAAGGTGTCAGACATTCCGATATATAAGATGGGGCAAGATTATTTAAGGCTTTATAAACCATAAGCAGAATTTTAAAGTCAATCCTGAATGACACAGGCAACCAGTGCAGTGACATCAAAACTGGAGAAATGTGCTCGGATTTTCTTTTCCTAGTTAGGATTCTAGCAGCTGCATTCTGCACTAGTTGCAAACGATTTATGTCTTTTTTGGGTAGTCCTGAGAGGAGTGTGTTACAGTAATCTAGTCGACTGAAAACAAACGCGTGAACTAATTTCTCAGCATCTTTCAGTGAGATAAGAGGTCTAACTTTTGCTATGTTTCTTAAGTGAAAAAATGCTGTCCTAGTGATCTGATTAATATGCGATTTAAAATTCAGATTACAGTCAACAATTACCCCTAAGCTTTTTACCTCCGTCTTGACTTTTAATCCTAATGTATCCAGTTTATTTCTAATAGCCTCATTGTATCCATTATTGCCAATCACTAAGATTTCAGTTTTCTCTTTATTTAACTTGAGAAAGTTACTATTCATCCATTCTGAGATACAAGTCAGACATTGTGTTAGTGAATCAAGAGAATCGGGGTCATCAGGTGCTATTGATAAGTACAGCTGTGTGTCATCAGCATAGCTGTGGTAGCTCACGTTGTGCCCTGAGATAATCTAACCTAACGGAAGCATGTAGATTGAAAATAACAGCGGACCCAGGATAGAGCCTTGTGGAACACCATATTAGATATTATGTGTCTTTGAGTTGTAATTACCACAACTCACAAAGAATTTTCTCCCTGCCAGGTAGGATTCAAACCAATTTAAGACACTACCAGAGAGGCCCACCCATTGACTAAGGCGATTTCTAAGAATATTATGATCAATGGTGTCAAATGCAGCACTCAGATCTAAGAGGATGAGAACAGATAAATGGCCTCTTTCTGCATTCACCCGCAAATCATTTACTACTTTAACGAGTGCAGTTTCTGTGCTGTGATTTGTTCTAAAACCCGACTGAAATTTATCAAGAATAGCATGTTTATTGAGGTGGTCATTTAGCTGCATAATGACTGCCTTCTCCAGAACTTTACTTAAGAAAGGCAGGTTAGAGATGGGTCTAAAATTTTCAAGAGCCAAGGGGTCGAGATTATGTTTCTTAAGTAGGGGTTTAACTACAACAGTCTTAAGACAGTCTGGGAAGACCCCCGTATCTAATGACGAATTTACTATGTCAAGAACATTATCAATTAGCACGCCCGATACTTCTTTGAAAACATAAACACTGTGTGCTTATCAGTCCCTCCAGGAAGTTGAAATGTCATGATCGCAACTATTAATGCAAATTCAACCAATTCCGCAAATTTTGCGCAGCCTTGCAATTTTGTCGGAAATTTGACCACTCACCTTAGTCCCCCTCCCCAGGTTCATTTCCTCGAAGCCGAGCCTGCAAGATGTGCTACGCAAAAAGATCACATTGGCCATCGAATATTACTTCTAAAGTCTGTGTAAGTCAATTTCGTGAAGTATTACATGAAAGTGGCAGTAAACTGTTTTGCACCATGTGCAATACTGTCGTAGAACACAGATGAAAGTCATGGCTTGACAGGCTCTTTTCTGCTGCAAAATATGCCTGGAGAATGGTTGAAAAGCAAGGACTGCAGACACGACAAGTGACCATGACAGAGGCTGTTGCATCCAGATTGGTTGCAAGTGCTGAAAGAATCAAAGTGAGTTAGATTAAAATGCATTTTATGGAAAATATTAGAGAGGCATAATTAAAAAGTTACAGAGGCGTGCTTGTCCGTCTGTGACTCAAATGATGTGTGTATAGTGTGCGCAGCATTTATGAGTGTGTGTGAGAGCGTATGAGAGAAATAAATATGTTTACGGATAAAAATATTAAATAAAACAATTAAACATGCTGTATGTGCTTTGTTTAATGTTTCATTTTACTTACCGTAATTTTTTTATAGAAAACATAATTAACAATAGTTTGATTGTAATTGTATTTTGAATGACCATTACAAACAATAAACTTTAACAGATTTTCTTCTTTCTGTTATTAATGTTAATAGCCAAGCCTGCATGCCTGAAGAGTTGTCCGTTCCATTCCTTCTTGGAAACAATGTGTGTGCTGTGACTCCTTAAATATGATCAGGACGCTGTTATGCTTCACATAGTAATTTCTCAACTCAGTTAGTTATTCCTGTGTGCATTTAGTGACTAGCCACCCCGAGTGGGACTCACAATGCCCTAACCATCTGCTTAACTGTACATATTAAGTTATTCTCATGTTATCTCAGTCCTGGGAACATATACATGATCTGCACATTTTACACATCATAGTAAAGTATATCAACATCTGTTTACCATTACTTGTAAAAGAGTAGATTCTTAAAATGAAATCAGTGATCAAGGGTGATGTGATATTATTTTCCAAAAATGTTGACATCCAAGTGATGTGTGTATCTGTGATAAGTCAACCTCTTGACATTATTAACAACCATCATATCTAAAGGATTAGCTAAAAACAATACAACATTTTCACCAGGCAAAAATGATGAACATTATTGTTTAAATGGATACCTCTTGGAAACTGCACTTCAAAGGACTCACCATACTGAATAATAAGCTCATTGTCTATAATATATATAATCAGGTTGTAATTTACTGTAAGATATATATTTTTAAAAAGAATCATTAATTAGTATTCAGCCTGAAAATAGAAATACCAAGCCAAAATAAATTTTATTTATATAGCGCCTTTCCCATGCCCAAGGTGCTGTTTATTGAATCTCTTTCACTGTTCTCACAACCTCTCAGTTTTGTTTTAGTTAAAGGTAATTACATGGTGTTTCCAAGAGGACTTTGATAGGCTCCAGATGTTCCTTTTCTTTCCTTTCTGATTATAATTGTGGTTCAGTGTTTTGCCTTTAACAAATGGTTCATTGACTGCTTCTTGTGTACCAACATTTGCCTATTTTGGACTACTCCTCTGTCTACTCTTATTAGTCTTTTCATTTCCTGATATTTTTTTTTCTATTTTGGCAATCCATACCTTCATTAAACCAGGTAACAAAATCAACACAAACTCAAATTCATAGCTCATTTATATAAAATAAAGTTTGAGGAGTCTGTGGTCATTAGGAAGAAAGAGACTCAAAACTCAGCTGATCCAGTTCATTTAACTATCCCTTACCTTCTGGTCATAATGAAATATCATATGTCAAATGGTGTCAACATCCATACTAAAATATTATTATAGGTACTGTTTCAAATGAGGGTGGCACGGTGGTGCACTGGTAGTGTTGCTGCCTACGCAATAAGGAGACCTTGGTTCGCTACCCTGGGTCCTCCCTGCATAGAGTCTGCATGTTCTCCCCGTGTCTGCGTGGGTTTCCTCCGGGTGCTCCAGTTTCCTTCCATAGTCCAAAGACATGCAGGTTAGGTGCATTGGTGATCCTAAATTGTGTAGGTGTGTGTGTGCCCTGCGGTGGGCTGGCGCCCTGCCCGGGGTTGTTCCTGCCTTGTGTCCTGTGCTGGCTGGGATTGGCTCCAGCAAACCCCTTTGACCCTGTGTTAGGATGTAGCGGGTTGGACAATGACTGACTGACTGACTGTTTCAAATGTAAAAAGTGAAAGCCTTTAAAACACACCTTGCCCGAAAAACAAAATATGTAATATAAATATTGTCACGCATGCACATCAGAGATCTCCTTACAGGCTTGATCAAGGTATGCAATAACCCGCTGGGGCAAGAGGGAGTGCTGACGCCAATGTTCTTCTCTTCTTCTCTCACCTCTGCCTGGTGTTTACGTACTTGACTTTTGCAGTGCACATAAAACATTATCACATCAGTGACATTTTTTTGCATTTACCTTTCTGGATCATAACCCATTTTGCTTTGACTTCCAACAATACATGTAATATTCTTCTGGGTGTTTCTAAAATAATTTTTGGGTGTTTATTTAATGAAATATTATTTTGAATTATTGGTTTCAAATTATTGTGACACTACTGTATTTTCATTTCTTACAGGTGTCACCATTTTCTTTACAGTTGGCCATCATAAGAAGGTTTACTGTGTCTCCCACCACAGTCTCAATAGCATGGAAGAGATACCAGGAGATGGGCCATTACATGAGGAGAGCTGGACTGTGCCGTAGAAGGGCATCAACCCTGCAGCAGGACTTGTATCTGGTCCTTTGTGCAAGAAGGAACAGGAGGAGCACTGCCAGAGCACAACAAAATGATGTCCAACTGGCTACTGCTGTTCAGAAACAGACTGCGTGAGGGTGGCATGAGGGCCCAACGTCCTCATCACCATGCAGCTTGACTGACATTCAACAGAGAATACCACAATTGGTAGCTCTGCAGCTGGCTCCCCATTCTCTTCACAATTGAGAGTAGGTTCACACTGAGCACATGTGACAGATGTGAAAGAGTCTGGAGACACCTTTGTGAACGTTATGCAGCCTGCAACATCATTCAGCATGACCAGTTTGACGGTGGGTAGTGATGGTCTTAGGAGGCATATCCTTGCTAGGCAACGGTACACTGACTGCTGTTAAGTACTGGGATACAATCCTCAGAACCATTGTCAGACCTTACTTATGCTGGTGCAGTGGGCCCTAGGTTCCTCTTCGTGAAGGGCATATACAGTACAGGCCAAAAGTTTGGACACACCTCCTCATTCGATGTGTTTTCTTTATTTTCATGACTGAAGGCATCAAAACTATGAATGAACACATGTGGAGTTATTTACTTAACAAAAAAAGGTGAAATAACTGAAAACATGTTTTATATTCTAGTTTCTTCAAAATAGCCACCCTTTGCTCTGATTACTGCTTTGCGCACTCTTGGCATTCTCTCGATGAGCTTCAACAGGTAGTCACCTGAAATGGTTTTCACTTGACAGGTGTGCCTTATCAGGGTTATTTAGTGGAATTTCTTGCTTTATCAATAGGGTTGGGACCAGCAGTTGTGTTGTGCAGAAGTCAGGTTATCATCTGATAACCTCATTTATCAGATCATAACGATCATTTATTTTTCAACAGGACAATGACCCCAAACACACCTCCAGGCTGTGTAAGGGCTATTTGACCAAGAAGGAGAGTGATGGAGTGCTGTAAATGGTCATGAAAATAAAGAAAACACATTGAATGAGGAGGTGTGTCCAAACTTTTGGCCTGTAGTGTATATGCCCTTCACGAGGAGGAACCTAGGGCCCACTGCACCAGCATAAGTAAGGTCTGACAATGGTTCTGAGGATTGTATCCCAGTACTTAACAGCAGTCAGTGTACCGTTATATATATATATAAAACAGGAACAAAAAGAGACAAAATCTAACAAAACTGAATTTAACCCCCAACTGAGACCAGTTAGCATCTAAACACAACTAAGTATAAGCTAATGAAGGTGACCATTAGCACACTAAAAGACTAGTAGCTGAAAAAAGGGCTTTGCAGTCACATGTGAATAATAAATAAAAAATTAGTCATTTCAAACAGTAGTAGCCCGATAGCAATGTCTTGATTGTATTTTTAAATTAATTTAATGGTACCTTGATAGAAAAAGTATCAGTTTCTATCAAAACATGACATTTTCTGGTATGTTCAATCTTTTGACTGGTAATGTATATATAATTTCTAAAAACTATATTTAGAGTAAGAATATAAGTGTTCAATTTGACTCTTTTTGCATGCTATGAAATCAAATAGTAATTTCTGTCTACAGTAGAACATTTTTGTTACGGAGATACACAAGTTACTATTTTAGTGAAAACTCTAATTGATGTTCAGTTTGTATTAATGTGACTGTTAAAAAGGATAATATTTTTTTCTTTCTATTTACTTGCATGTAATTTTAGAGGTAGAAAATTGTTAAAAATGCAGCAGCCTCTAAATAAATTTACACACTGTGTTATTTCACTCTATTACAAGAGAGCAAATGAAGATTTGATCTTTGTTAGGATGTACTGTCTTGAAAGAATAATTCTGCTGCAAATCGGATTTGTCACTTTAAAACACGGTACTGTCTGCTGCAGCCAGTAAGGCAGAGACCACATCCGTGTTTCAATTATTTTACAGATACAACACTCCATTACTGTGTCACAGAATTAGCAGTAAATATGTTTGTTTGAATGAAAATAACACTGTGCCAATATCTGTCCTTATCAAAGGTAAGGGGGATAGACGATATGTATGCAAGTAATTTTAGAGGTGGCATTGCATGCAAGCATATAACATTGCTTCCACTTACTTTCATCTTTTCTTTGCACTTTGTAACAATTTTTCAAACTAGTGTCAAGAACTGAAACAAGTCAGCTCAATAAAATATAAATTTTCCTCATAAGCAAGCATTTAGTTTCTTTCACATTTTACTAAAAACTTAAAACATCACTTAAAAATCAGTATATGTGAAGCATGCTAAATAAGTATATATTGTACACATTATTATTACCCTCAGATTAAAAATGCCATCATTTATTAGAATGTTACTGTCTGTGTGTACAGGCGGACTGTGTGGTGCAGAAGTTAAGGTCAGTACTGGACCTTAAAGGAATTCTTTACTCAAAAATGATATTTTCAACTTAACTAGTTACTTAGGCATCTACACTCTAATTGTAAAAAATTGAGCAAACAAGTGTGGAATTCTTTGAGCAAAAATGGGATTAGCTCATCAGAGGTAGAAGACTCATGTTAAGTTAGTTTAAGACAGCAAATCAGAAAGCAATAGAACCATTATACTTTCTGAGATATCACATTACTCAAGCAGAAGAAGTTCACACAATTGGGGAAAGACTATTTAAGCTGTGCTACTGACATTGTCAATTGCATGTAGGAAATCCATTCCTGGATGGCTTTATCCATTCCCGGGTATTCGGGAATCCCAGGCTCCCGGGGATGACACAGTGCACGGGCATCTCACATGTGAACGATTTTAGAACGACCGACACTTATTTTTAATAAAACTACTGCAATATGTTGACACCAATAAAATACTAACCTTATCTACAAGTAGTTCACGCTGTCATATAAGTACATGAATCTAGTTAGTTGCGGTAATAAGAGCGTAGAAAGCACAACTTGTCCAGCGTGTGGTTGTCCAGCTGAAAGCACACCTTCGTGCAGAGTACACCAGCCTCTGAGAAAGAACGCTCTGCCTCCACTGAAGTAGGTGGCACAGCCATACACTTGTTCTAAACAACGCCCACACTTGCCGTTGCTCTGAAACACTGCCATTTCAGCTTTTACTGATGCATCCAGTTTTTTGACATCATTCTGTGATGGCAAGTTTTTTGGCACAGATAATGCGGATGCAACAGACTGACACATTGCAATTTCAAGTTGCTGTTCAAAGCTGTTGTCTGACAGACGTCAATGAAGTCTGCCCCGTCCCGGCATTCGTGAGCTGCAGAATGCAGACTCCTCCCAGGCAACTGTGCTCAGTCTTAGTGGGAGCCGGGACTGCTGCTTGTCTGTTGTTGACTGAATTAATTGGCAACACACTACACCGTGGGCCAAAAAACCATGCTACTTAATTATTTTCAACTATAACTCTGTTATTTCTTGATCGATTTTTACGCTTTTACATGATATATATGCAAGGTTTCCCGGGAATTACAGCAGTTTCATGGATTCCCTAATTGCATGGCAGAGAAAAAAACAGATTGCAGCAGTTTCGATTTCAAATAAGACTGTTAGTAGGTGGATCAAAGGCTTAGCTGAAGATGTCAAATCCCATTTAGTGAGTCATCTAAAATCCATTGGTTTTGTTAGGCAAATGGACGGGTCAGACTTTCTATCTTACTTGCCTTTGTCAGACATCAACGTTAACAGTTAATTGAAGAAGACCTTATTTCTAAAAAATTGTCAAGCTATACAAATGTTAACAGTTAAAAATTAAATATATATAAAAAATTTTTAAGTAAAATGATTTTATTTACTTTAGTTATAAACACACTAAAAAGCAAAAAATAAAGTCTTCTTTAACTGCAATTTTCATGGTTATATGTGACTAAATAAAATTGTGGGGCGCACAGAAATTAATTGATTCAAACAATATTGAAACTTAGCATGGTGGGGAATTAAATGTTGTTTTTTTACCTTTTATGATGAAAGTAGCTATTATATTAATTGATTTTATATATTTTATTTTTTACTTTTTAGTTTGAGTATTTTGCAAATTATTTTTCTTTAATCATTATTCATGAATGGGAAGCTTCTTTAAAAGTATTACATAATATATCTTCTTTTCAGAATTATTTGAATACTAAAAAAAATTATTTTTGGTCTCTATTTTTCTGTTCAGGTTATTATGGGATTATTGCTCGGAGTGAAAAAAAAATATTGACAACAGAACACCAACTTTACAGCAATACTTCCTCACCATGATCATCAAGGCTACTCCTTTGCAAGAGTAAACAAGTAAAGTCGGCATGCATATTTACTCACTCCACTCACTGGAAGAGGCAAGTGGGGGCAATCCGATGCATCTCTCACTTGTATGCTCCTATATCTCACTACGTATATTCTCTCTCCATCATTTTTGTGTGTGCATTAATTGGAATCGCATAACCATTAATTATTGCGAAACTTGTTATGTAATTGCATCAGTTTTGGCGGATTATTGTATTGTCAGTGATGATTATTCACAATAAAAAAAGTCACTTAGTGCACGCATCTGGAATTGACTTGTTATAATGGTCTAGTACTCATTTTTACTATTGACTCCAGTTTAGGTTTACAGAAATTACATGCCACTGTCATAAAATGGTTTTATTTTTAAATTTCCTGGTATGATCATAAACTGTTCACATTATATATTTCTAGTTAAGTAAAATTTGTCTGGCCGTTATTTATACATTTTACAACCTTTGATCCAGTAACCCGTTGTTCTACAGTGTTGTAGGGTACTACACTCAGGCATCACATTCTAATCAGAAAATAAATTTAGGCAGATTAGCATTTCATTTTTAATAGGCCTTTGTTATACCTTTGATATGCAGTTCTAGACTCTGCCAGCCATTTGACATATTTGTATAATACATACTTTGTAAAGTCATACTCCTGCAATAAGATATACTATAGATTTAAAAGATCAATTACTAATATAATTTTGAAAGTGCTGTGAATTGTTCATGTTGAAAAGCTTTATTAGGTTTTACAGGTACAAGTGGAGCAGTCTCCTGATATCACAGGCTAGCACACTCTACTATTTGGTTTTCTGTAATGAACAATGCATGAGAGTTGTGATACCAATCTTTCAGTCTGCATGTCATTACAGTGCTGGGAAGACTATTGAGCTTATTATTAAAATAAAGGCCCTGGAAAGTCAATTTTAATTCACTAAATATTTAGATGAGTTAGAGTAGCATGGTGGCAATGTGGTTACTGATGCTGTTTTACAGATGCTTGGACTTTGGTTAGATTGTTCCAGTTCTTGGCACAACCACTGCCTGCAAAGAGCTTGCCCATTCTCCCTGTGTTCTCTCAAGCGACTTTGATTTTCTTTTACACAACCCAAATGGATGCATCTTTTTGCTTGCTATCTCTAAGTAGAATATGTGTGGCATGAGTTTATATGTGTATATGACATGCAATGAACAGGCATTCCATCTAGAGCTGGCTTCAATGTTGTGCCTAATACTGTTTTTGGCTCCCTGTGTGTTTTCAAATATATAAAACTTTTTATTTCATTGACTTTAAATTATCATGTGTTCATGAAAAGAGAGTAAAAAAAATAAATGAAGCAAATATTTAAGCATAAAATTTTTTGCATGACTCTGTAACCGGAAAAGGCAAGTTCAGAGAATGTGGCTGGATACTGTGCATAAGTTCAAAAAAATGGATAGATAACTGATGTGTGGAATTAAGGCAGTGCCACAAACTAACCAAACTAACTTCACTGTTTATATTTTCATTATTTAAGAACAGTAAATACACAGTATATGAGTTAACACTCATTTATGTTAATGTTTTTAATGTCAATTTTAAATAACACTGACTAATGCTTCTTTTAATATCCTCACAGATTATTCTAATCTTATTTTATTTGCAAAAAGAAAAAAAATTGTTACAGAACACAGTCAATGTGAAAACTGATTCTTTATTCAATTTCAAATGTGACATTAATGATGTTTTTAAACTATGCTGCTTATTCAAATATTGATTACTATATGATAAAATTAGTTTAGCTTACATGGAAGGTATTTGCTGTCTGCTTGCATGGACAAATGTAGAGCACAATAAGCTTCTTAAAGCAAGGAAAAAACTTTGGTAAACCAAACTGACTGCAGTCCTCTCCTAAATTGTGGTTAATCCCCATTTTCAACTGTTATGAAGATGCCTCATTTACTCGTTTTCCTCTCTATATGGAGTGCTGGAGTGTTAAGAGTTTTGACTATGGTCAGATTCACTGGTGTCAGTGCATTACACCTGGAATAGAGCACCTATATATGCTAAAGGAATTTGTTTTTACTTTTATACAAAAATGTGCAGTTCTCCCCAACAACATATACAGAAAATTAATTGTTGAATGTTATGAATACAATCTTTAGATGACTTGTGAATGGCTTCAACTGGAACTTGCTATCAATAGCACATTTTCAGCATGATGTAAATCCATGTGGGCTATTCTAGAAATGGACATTGGATGAGGTTCAGTGACAGTTTGTAAGCCTTACAATGCAAAAATGTCAGAAATGATAAAAGGACAGGAGGAGACAGAGATTGTTAGAGAGAGTGATTCAGGATGCAGCTTCAGAATTCATACTATGATGTGAATGTCTATAAACTTAATGCATAGACATTATTACCATTATTGTTAGACAGCTAATAGCCTTGCTTCAAAATAATGGAAATGCAAGCTGCTCCACAAAGGTTCAGATAATTACATGATTGCACTGTTTGCATAACTTTATAAGGCATTTTTTATTTAAATCTGCTCCAAATTTCACAGGTAATCAATGAAGCAATGATTTCCTCTTCTACTCTTTATCCCTAATACCTACTCCCACCCTCATGCCAAAAGCTGATTTAACAAGCCCTATACTCCCAGGTCTCTCTTCATATAAAAACTGTCTTTTTTCTTCTTAACCCTCCATTTCCACTCCTTTATCCACATTAACTTAGCTCAAATTCAGATTACAGTTTGAAGGAGGCAAATATCAAAGCATCAGCACGACCTGTTAGTAATGACCATACGCCAGAACTAGAGATGGAGTTTGCTTCACCGTGAGTTTGATGAAATTTCACAAATTCTTTAGAACGTCATTGCACTACACAAAATGTATTGAAATCGATGGGGAAGGGGAAACCTGTGATTCCCTGATTGCCTGCAGTTGGGATACCATTCTGGAACTCAGGATATTGATACACGTAAACTGAAGATGAACTGGGTAATGAAGACACACACACAGCAAGGGATGGTGTTAAAAATGTTTAGTGCTTTTATGTCAAACAGTGTACAACAACAATAAAGTGTATTGCAATCTTCTTTAAATAAATTTCTCAATAAATAATCCATAATAAAAACAGTGTTTTTAGTGGAGGTTTCCAGTAAATATGTTACTTAGGATCTATTCATAAAAATCATCTCAAATCTTTATCTCTCTAAAACCAATGTCTCCTCTGCCCACCCTTTAAGGTATCCTCAGCTAGGAGAGATATCCACTGACACACACAACCATCCTTCATTCTGGCTCAAGTTTCAGCGACTATCACTAGGAATTCAGCAGGGAACATCACCAGCCCTGCTCCTTTCTGCCATTCTTGCTGAGCACTGGTCTCTTCTGGTCCTTCGACAATGGGCACACAACAGGAACGACCCTGCCTTGTGAGTGGCGCCCGCTTGGTCCAAGTGAGGCCTCTTCCTGACTGCTTTCCTTCTTTCCACAGCACAGCTTCACCACACCTCTTCTTTTCCTTATCCTTTCCTTTAATCTCCATCTCCATCTATTAGTTTCTTTTTCAGTCTCCCTGTCTATCCTGCACAGGCTCCTCTTACACTATAGTGGGTCCTTTAATTACAAATCCCAGAGTGCTAATGGTGAAACAAGGTAAGCTGCAATTTCTTCACGTGAATGCATTTCAGGTAATCTCCTCATCAACATCTTGAGATGCTCGGCTACACCCCCTCAAGCCTGAGCTCACGGTTTTTATTCAAAAACTGCACAGAGATCAGTGTTCTATATCTGGTGGCAGTTTTCATAATATCCTCATTATAGTGTACTCCAAATGAAAATACTGCTAGTTTTTTTGTTTTACCATGCCGTGTACAAATTCAGCTAGATCGGGGCATGACATCTTGCCTGCACAATCAGATAGGGAAGTGATCTTACAGAACACATGCTTGATAGTTCTGCTCCCCAAATCATCATTTGCCGGTAGGAAAAAAATGTTTGTCTAAACCGGGTGCATGGCAAATTTCCAGGAAACTGGCCTCATAGTTCTTCTCTCTGTTTTCTAGCAGGAACTGATTGTTAGTTCTTCAGTTATACTGCTGGAACAAAAGTGATTTTTGTTTGAAGATATGATTCTTGTTTTTGTTTAGGTCTACCAAAGTGCCTGGAAATGTCAGTCAGTCATTTTCCAACCCGCTATATCCTAACACAGGGTCACAGGGGTCCGGTGGAGCCAATCCTAGCCAACACAGGGCAGGAACAAACCCCAGGCAGGGTGCCAGTCCACCGCAGGGCACACACACACCACACTCTAGGGACAATTTAGGACTGCCAATGCACCTAACCTGCATGTCTTTGGACGGAAACCGGAGCACCTGGAGGAAACCCACGCAGACACGGGGAGAACATGCAAACTCCATGCAGGGAAGACCCAGGAAGCGAACCCAGGTCTGCTTACTGCGAGGCAGCAGTGCTACCACTGCGCCACCGTGCTGCCCCTGCCTGGAAATGTGCTTTGTGAAAATAATATGAACTAAAATAGACTGCTTTTCAAATGCTACGATATGTGCAAAAGACATTTTCTATAATTATTTAGAAACATTGCTCCTCTCAAACTCCTCTCTATCTTTTGTATTCTGCTCAACCCAGTTCCTTCACTCTTCATAGTACAGATAACTTTGTCACATTCTTTTAGACAATCCTGGCTGAAATTTGGAATCAGTTCAGCTATCAAGCTACATCTTGAAGAGATACCTTAATTTCTACTAATTTGTTACAAGTTTTAATTTTGATTTATGGTCATCTTAGATTTATACACAATGGTACATAACTCACTTTCTGTGTTGAGTTGGTGCCTAGCAGATTGCATTCAGACTGTGGTTTCAGAGAGTTATGCTAACTTTTCTAAAGCAAAATTATACAAATTACTTATAAGGATTCTAAAAGATTTGTTTATGCACACATAAAAAACACAAAAGGCAATGAGCTAAACTCAAAAAATAAAATCTGGAATGACTGTAAATCTTTCTATTTTGTCTAAAAATTGCACAATCTTATGAATTATATTTCCCTTATTCTTTCTTGTTTAACTTTTGTAAGATATCTGTTAGCTGACTTGGCAGGTTAAGTGTTTCTCTTGATATATGAATTCTGTAGAGGATACAGAGTCAAGTCCAGCCTTCAGCTGAATTTCCTAATTAATTCTACCTTCTTCAGTTTAAGGGTCAAATTCTGTTCAACATTTAACCACCTGCATTCTTGATTCTATTCCCTGGTCTTGTCTTCTGAGTGTCTATTCATTATATTTCATTTCATTTTTCTTTCCTTTCTTTCCTCCTCAGTTTTTCTTTATCCTCTCATTGCTTATTGCCCAGGCAGGCTGATTGCTGTTTTTTTTTGTAAGAAATGTTCTCTTAAAAAACAAAAATCAGTGTGTCTCAATATGACTACCTCTAATAAAAATAAGAAAATGTTTTCATAAATAACTTTGTTGTTTTCACTTTCGGAATAACTTCCTAAATATTAAGTAGTCTGGATGAAAAACAATGCCATGACATGAGTGATACTGTCCAATTAATTAAAACTAAATGTTCTCATCTTCATCATCATCATCATCTCACCTTTTCTACCCCATTAGCAGCCACTGACACAGACAACGTGCCACAACATATTTCAGCTCCTGTCTCTGGCAGATGCTCAAGGGCCTCAAGTTTCATAAACATGTACACTAAAAAAAAATGTGATGATTCACACTTACTATTTTCAATCTGAACCAATAGAATTCTTTTTAGCGTATTGATCCCACAATTTTTAAGTTGAGGCAAATCATTTAGAGTGATTGGGTGCAAGTCGCTTGTTTTTTTTACTGAAGTAAATCTATTTTTTAAGTAGTTCTTCTTTTTTGGCAGTTGGAAAGCCATCAAACTAGAAATTTCGACCGAATGAATATACAAATGGCCCCTCAAACACAGCACATGAACAACCTAAAATATTAAGTTATATGAAATAGGATTTTTACGTTTATTCCCTCCACCATAACTTAATTTGGTACAAACAATTTTTTTTACTTTGATTGAGATCTGAAACCAAATATTTCAAGCTGCAACACTAAATGACTAATCTTAAGCTGCTTGAAAGAGAAAATTTACGTTGAATGAACAACATCAATGTTATACTTTTTTCAGTGTACAGGTATTACTTCAGGTTCACATGAGTGATTCATCGGAGTCTGTCTGGGTTTAGTGCTGAGTCCTTCATTGTTTCAAATTTTTTACTCACACTCTCATTTTGATAATATTCAATTGCTTTTGGTTTTCTCCATATGATATACATATCTACTCTTGATTGTTATCCTACTTAATTACAAAGTGTGCCAATGTCATCCCAAACTTTTCAACACATAACTGCCCTCCATTCTAGCAAAGTCTTAACTATCGAACAACTTTTACATCATTTAGAGATCATATCCACAAAAGAGTTCTAAGGCAGTCAAAAATCTTGGTTTAGTCCCCCCACATTGCACAAGAAACCTGCTCCTAAAGCTCTTCTTGTGCAATATAGGAGGTAACATAATATACCCATATCATAAATATAAATCCTAATCTGCATTTTAGTAATTTCTTCAATGGACTATTACAAATTCCCCGTGATAAGACTGAGCAGTTCATTCGTAATTTAGCCACATTGCTTTACAAAATTCCAGCACATTCTCAATTTACATTAATTTTGATCTACTCCACTTGACCATTCAATCTGTTAAACTGTTTTGGGTAGCCATTAACTAAGCTGTACCAATATCTCATCTGCTTTTTAAAAGTTGTCAAGGTTTATGTTTCCACTACATAACTTAGTAGTGGACACCAGATTACCACCACCCTTTGTGTAAAGAAGTAAGTCCAATAAATTGTCTACTAGGCTAGACACATCAGATTCGAAATTCCACTTTTGGTTTACTGGGCTACTAAAAGATTCTATGATATTGTGCCAACAAACAATCTTTGCTAACAATTTGTAATGGTCATTTCAAACACAATTTCTGCAAATCAATACATCTCAGTCACAATTGGATGTGCCGAGATTCAGTTTTCAAAACACTTGTGTCCTCAGATTTCATTTAACGTCTGACAATCAATCCCAAAACTTCCAACTTACCTGCCTGCTGTAACATTTATATGAAGGACTGTATATTAGTTGCAGGTGACAAGAAAAGGATATAATATTACAAAACGGAGCCACATAAATATATACAAAGGTTAGAATGTTTATGCTTTTTTTGTAAAATCATGTTTTTAGACAATTTTATGGAAACAAAAAAGTCAGCACTAAAAAGGAGAACTTTATTATACATAGCAGTAAAAAACAAAACTAAAGTGATGATATGTGAGTCATTTTCCAACATAACCTACTTAACATTAGCTTTCTTAAAAAGAAGACAATTTTGAAGACTTCAGAAAAAAGCCAGACAAATTTTTTCTTCTGACAATCATGTCATCATTTTAATTGTATTTATTTATGTCTGTAGCAGACATAACCTGCCACCGCACTGCTACAGGGGAATGGGTTACTATCTAAGCATAAACATTGTCCATGTGAAGTTTTCAAACGTCTCCCACATACTAAAAATGTTTAGGCTGTTTTAATTGGCACTCCAAATTAGAGTAAGTGAGTATGGAGACATGTACATGAGTTTGTGTGTTCTCTGCAATGGAGTGGCGCTGCACTACTACTTTATCCACTAATTCTACTAAAACAAGCTTCAAGTCCTGATGGACATAAATTGGATAAGCACATTTGGAAAAACTGATGTATAAATACATCTATCCTGCACAGATCTTTAAATAATAATTCATTATACCAATTAATAGTTTAATTTAAAACTGATATGGTTTCACTTTCTGTGGAAATGTATTACCGAGTTTGCAAACTATTCATGGTGTACCACCTCCAGGAATTTAAATGTTTGGAAATGCCTCTTTTTTCAACCTTAAAGTTCTAAGTAGTGAACTCTTATTAGGCAAAATTAAAGGTGATACTTCTTTATTTACACCCAATTGAAATACTTGTGGTTTTTAACAAGGTATTATAAATAGTTTGTGTGTGCATCTGTCTATTTTCTATTTTTTATGTATTGCTAATGTTTTTTTTTTTAATTAGTATTAATTAATATAAGAACAGTTTTGTAGTTTGATATGGGGTAAAACTGGAATATCCAAATTGTAGATAATTTTAATATTAAAAATGTATACACTCATACATGAATTCAGACCAATAATAGGAAAAACGTAACTTACAAGTCACAAACAATTCAGATTAAAAAAGAAGAAAACAACTCAACAAATGTTTACATGTTAATGTAAAAGCAGAGCCTGCTTCATGGCACAGAGAATTTTTCTGTTGAATTGTTTGGAAATATATCTATATGAATATTTACTGGATATTTTATATACAATCACACACTGGATAACTAGAATATAGTATACACATAAATTAGAATGTATAATATGATTAAGCACTTATTTTAATTAAGCTATTATTTTACTGTGATTCTGTACCTTATAAGGTATTCTTTTTAAAGTATATTGTATTCTCACTAATATGGTTTAAGCAGTGTTAAGCACTGAACTGCACTGAGCCTTAGATAATTAAAACACTGGAATGCACTGATATCCACCGAGTCTTATATGTAACTACTCCACCAATGTAAAATGACACACTGAAAGCCGATACAAAGTCTGGGTGGAGGATTAACAATATGGACGCAAGGCTGAAAAGGATAGGAGGGTAGAATTCCACAAGATGTTGTCCATTAGCAGGGGTGGTAAAGTATCTTATCTACTGTATATTAAGCTCTGCATTAAAATGACTTTCTCTGCGGACCAAGCATGGCTTTATCTTTTATTAAAGTCTAAACTAGAACCAGAAGGTTTTGGACATTGTGTAATTTCCTGGCAGGGGATTTTATTCTGCGACAGTTCTAGTTCTGACACCTTTATGTTGGCTATTCATGTATTTATTTTTTATACAATTATTTCCTCCAAAGAATATAATTGTTTGTGTTTGTTGCCCACCACATATCGTTTGTTGTGGATGCCAAGAAAAAAAAAATAATGTCAAGTTGGCAAGTGTTGTTTAGTACAGCTTGTAACTCAAAGGATGATTGAAGAAATTGATTATAAACAAAGTTATTCACATCAGTAAATTATCAGTAAATAAAACTAGAATGAACACTGATTACACCTTGTATATTTTTTTGCTTCAGTTTAATAAACCTTCTTGGCTTTTTACTGGAAAATATTATGTTGGATATTTTAATTGAACATGAAACAATGTTACACAGCCTTACCTACAGAAGATGAAAACACAAAAATAAAATGAATCTAAACCAATTTCTTCAGATACTGGTTTGTAAAATTGTTAGTATCTAAAGCTTAGCATTCCGATCAGATCAATTTGTGCTGAAACTGAGGAAACATTTAGTAACACTAAATTAGTAATTAGGTGGTTTTGTTTTGAACTACATTAAAAAGCACGCTGTGATCTTAGCATGTATTGTATCTATTAATCAGGTCAGTTTAATCATACTGGGCTCTCCTCAGAAACATATACCACAATTTATTTTGGCTAATTGGATATTTTTCAAAGACAGACTCGCTATCTTTAATAAAGAAATCTACCTTTAATGAAGAAAATTTAAATTTTTTTTTTTACTAAAATCTACTACTTAACTGACTCGGTTCTCTCTTCACCTCCATTTGGGGGGATGGATCATTTGCTTCTCTCAAAAGATCATTTATTAGAGACTGAGTCAGCTCTAATTATTCTTGACAATTCTAATCACTGATGAATTGAATTTTAATTCTAAAGTTCCATATTGGGAAATTGGTGAGAACAGAAAAAATCCACAGGATATGTTTTACATTCTGTAAGAAATGAGAAAGTTTATTTCTTATTAATAAATCCATCATTTAGATTCTTATCAATTAGTAGGCTCAATCTGCTTTCATCTGTCATTTGAGATGACATGGTTCTTTGAAATTCATGTGAGCACTATAACTCAAACATGGTGAACATCAATAAATAAGAAGAGAGTGATAATCTGGTAGCACCGTTTAACCTGTTACTTCCATGGCAATGCTGCACTGGGGTATTATGCTTTTAAATCCACAAGACAATTATAGGAAATTGCTAAGAGGGGAAAAGCTCCTTTTTAGAATTTTAAATAGACCTAATGCTTTTATTATTTCATAGCATTACTGGGTCATTGGTGGGTAATTTTCAGAAACTTAATCCAGAAATAAAAGAATATAAAACTTCTTTTTGGGGGCATAATCTCAATCTTTTCTTTAAATATAAATATACAAACTGTTTTATGATTAGGTATTAACTGGTGTCAGAACTCAACTGAAAGCAATTGGGATGACAAACCAAAGTTGAATACATTGATTGAACATATGAAACAATAAGTTGGTTTCCACTGAAGGCAATGAAGACAATTTCATTTTTGGCAGTGAATTCGATTTACAAAGCAACAATTGATGATGATCTATTAAAATGATCATTTTAAACACAATAAGGTGGTTATGAGGGTTTTGTACATAGGTGATCAACACTTTCGTAAGACCTACAGTAAGGTATAGTAGATGCTATTAATAGTTAAGACATTTTGTTTGTCTCAAATGAATAACAAAGTTATCGTAACAGTACTTAAAGAAACAGTAAAATGTATAGCTACTAACAATATACTTAGAAACTGCAGTGCTAATTGTAAATTATAAATTTAATAATCCTGTCAGAATATGGGAGTGTGTGTGTATGTATATATAGTGTGTCATTAAGGTTTTAGACAAATCATAGTATGGAAACTACATTGGTTAAAATTGTAAATGACTTGTGGGCTAATGCTGACAGATGGAACACATCTGTTCTAGTTCTCTTAGATTTGAACACAGGTTCTGATAACATAGACCTCAGTATTCTCATAAATCACTTTAGACAATGAGTTTGTCTCTCTCTGGCAGTGTTCTAACTTGGTTTCATTCTTATTTAACAGCTAGAAAATCCTCTTTTTGGTGTACTGATTGTAGTTCAAAGATCTATGATATTGTATTTGAGCTTACTGTTACCTTCAATCTACATTTTCCTATTAGACTAGTGTGGACTAAGCACCGGACACAGACAGGCAGACATGTTAAATGCACCACCACACGTTTATTTACAACTATTATGTACAATTAATAAAGTTAACACAACCCACTTCACCCCAAAGTCCAGGCCTTTTCCACACTGCCTTTCTCGTCTTCAGGCCGCCTCAACTCCTCTCCTCCAAGACCTTTTCTCCTTCTCTCCCGACTCTAGCCATCGAATGGAGGGAGGCGGCCCCTTTTAACCACACCCGGACGAGCTCAATGTGCTTCCAGATAAGCATCCGCTGACACTCCCCTGTGTGGCGGAAGTACTGGCTGTGTACCCGGAAGCACTCCGGGTGTCCCCGTTCCTCTTCCCCCCAGCACTTCCGAGTGTGGCGAAAGTGCTGAGGTCCAGGGCACTCTAGGCATTGGGGCACCCCCTGGCGGTGACCACGGGCCCCTACAGGGTTGAGCTTCCAAGCTCTCTACCCCTTGGTCCCCAAAGCAACCAGGGCGGTCGCCCCTTCCTGGACGTCCCAGCTGGGTAGCAGCCCCAGCCACTTGCCACACTAGTTTATCTCGAAATTCAAGATGATCTACTGCAGTTATTCACACAACAAACAGCTTTACTTATCTATAGTGCCTGATGATCCTGATGCTCAGGGCTCTCTGATCCAGTGTCTCTCTTGTGTATCTGAATGGATGAGTTGTAATTTCCTCAAGCTTAATAAAAAATAAGAAATAGAAATCTTAACTGTTGCCATTAATAAAATATTAGTGAAGGTTTTAGAAATAAACTTAATCCCTTAGCATTAAAAGTCAAGGAGGAAGTAAAGATTTAGGTGTAGCAATGGACACTAATCTGAACTTCAAATTGTACAATGACCATATTACTAGGACTTAATTGTTTCATTTAAGGTACCTTGCAAAAGTTAGACATCTTATAACACTTCAAGATGCCAAGAAATCAATTCACACTTTTGTTTTTACAAGATTACTGTTAACAAGTCCTAACTACTACCTAAGACATCAATCGGTTACAATTAAATCAGAATACAGCAGCAAGAATGTTAACCAGAAAAAGAAATATTGTACATATATCACCTGTTTTAGCTTTATTACACTGATTACCTGTGTCCTTTAGAACTGATCTTAAATACTATTAACGGTTGTGGAAAAATAAAGAAACTTACAGACTGAAAAAGAGTTGGGGGAATTGCCCCGTATAATGTCCAGTGGACTTGTCAGAAAATTGAAGAAGAAATTGATCAAAAATCAGAAACATTTGTCAACACATAGCAGTAGGTTGGAGGTTTTTATACACAAAATGGTGACCGGAAGGAAGTATTAGTGGAAATGACGTCACAGCAGGAAAGGAGGATGTGACGTTATCAATCAGAGATTGGAAAGTGAAGTCATCATATGGGGACCGGAAGTGATGCCATCATGCTGAGTCGGAAATGACGTCATCATGTGCGGCCCAGAAGTGACATCATCAGAATGAGCTGGAAGTAACATCCTCAGAATGAGCTGGAAGTGATGTCTTATCAAGAAAGCCATTATGTGGATCCAAAATTGCAGGTGGTGAGTGAAATATTCCATTATTTTTCTTCAGTAGTTCTGGTGAGAGAAGAAGAGAGGCATTAATGCTTGATATTAACCCTTTATTTTGTGAGAATTCACTCACCTTAGGGCTTGTTGGCTGCCTCCTAATGCTTGTGTGTGACAGGTATATGTCAGAGGGGGACATTTTTGTACACTGGGTCATTCCATTTCTCTCTTAGGAAAAGAAACATAAATATTACATTTAAAACCCAGCAGATGAACAGGCAATTGACACCCATTGTTTGGACTTAGGCGAAAAGTTAAAAGGCAAATTTCCTGGGTTTTTGATTATTGTGATGGCTGTCTACAGGATATCGGTATTTGATGTCTTGCAAAAGAATCACCGCTTTGAAGTTTTATCTGCTTAAACATACAAACAATATAACATTGGGATAAAAAAACTGCTCCTTCCTTGGAAAATGTTTGTATTTACCTGACTTGGAAATTAACATGTCTGAGAATATTGGTTTCTAATTAGCTGTGTACTCATTGATAGTTGGTAACAATACATTTTCTTAACTTGTGTTTTAATTAATTGTTAAACCCAGGAAATTTAGATGTGCCATTGTTTAATCTGTTTGTCCAGAAGTGATAATGGCAGGGACTGAAGGAGATTTAAACTTCTGGGCAGGAGAAGGCAAGGAAGGGATGGTCCACTGAGAACGCTGCCAAGACACTCGGACAGAGCATAGGGGCTCGTAGGCAGATGAGGGTACCTGGCTGGCACGACGTGAGGCACAAGGATGACAACACTTCCAGGGAGGAAGAGACGGCTCCACAAGGAGACGCCAGTTGTGGGTCCAGCAAAAGAGGGAAGCTGCATGAAAGGACCAAACAAAGCTGGCAGATGAGAAATGAGGCGTGCCTAGATCACAGCAACACAAGGAGCCCAGAGTGGAAAAAAAGGAACGACGAAGAGACGCTGACAGGGATTCAACAATTTGACACAACTTCTGTTGGGAAACGAGTGTCCGGTGAACAAAGTGCATCGCTGGACAGTTGAATGATTAAGTGTTGGGGTAACACAGTGCGCAAACTGGACTCTGCACCACTAAAAATTGTATCCTCCGATTCTTGTTTTTAATGGACTTTTAGAGTGTGGACTGTGTGTTTTCCTTTCTAAAAAAGGAATTTTGTTCCTGATATTGTTAGATTTTGTTTATGTTCATTTATCTTTGTAATATACTTATTATTGTCTTGTGTAGTAGAAGTTACTGTTGCTTTTCCTGAAATCACTGTTGTGTCTTTCATTGTGTGTTTACTCACCACCCAATTTAAAGAACCCTGTGTGCTATTTTCTGTAAATCTCAAGAGTTCCCAGTCTCTTAATAAAACTGGGTGGCATAGTCAGATATTTTAATGGTGTCTAAGTTAGATTACCTGTAAGTGTGACCAGACACCTGTCACATATATAAAGCTCTAAATAATCTTGCTCCTTCCTATATTTTGACCCCTTACATTCTCAGTCGTAACCTAAGATTTTTTAGTAGTAACTTGCTTATTATTCTAAGGGCTAAGTATAAAACAAGTGGTGATGCAGCCTTTTGCTGTTATGCACCAAAATGTTCTGGGATCACTTTAAAAAATCTTCTAGAAACCCACGTTTTTAATTTGGCTTTTTCATAGTATTTTAAATCTACTCTAAATATATGCATAGAATCATCATATTCTCCATTAATTTGCTATCATTATTGACCTCTAATTTTCTCTGTTTTTTTCCAGTTTTCAGTAGGGTTGTTTTGTGCCACCATCACCTGATCAACGTACTGTGCAGTCACCTCTGATGTTCAAATGAAAGCAAATACTCCTACTGCTGATGAGACCTGGTGCATCAAATCTTGTAGGTTGAAGCTTAAAAACCAATAGGAACTAATTGGAACTAACACACATTAATGTTAAGTAGAATGTCCACTGGGGTCTCCACGGATTTGTAGCCTGCAGATTTTTTTTTTGGTCTTCCCTGGCCATCTGACCCACTACTATGTAAGGGTGTATTGATTTATTTATATTTACTATTTAGCTATGCCATTTTTCAACTCCCTTTCTTATTTATCTTTAATTGTTTTTCTTTTCTTGAAAATTTTTTTTGATATTTTGTAAGGCAATTTGAGGTAAATCCATTCTATGAAAATGTGATATATAAATAAAAATGTTGCTGTTGTTATGTGTGTGTATATATTATATGCAGTATGTCAATAATATGTCTTATGATATATGTAATCTGTTGGATTGCTACAGTTATGTACTGTATATCCTTTGTATACTTTTTAATAATTAAAGGGAATTTACAAAGTTACGTTAATATTTACAGTAGACCTCCGCAAAGTCGCGGTTCAGAGTTAGTGGCCTCAGTCATTCGCAGATTTTTCCTTAGAACCTATCTAATAATTATTAGTGGAAACCGCAAATATCCTCCGCAATTTTTATGGCTTTTTTCGTGGCAATACTGTACTGTAGAGAGAATAAGAAGCAACTGTAGAGGAAACGTGGCTTGGGATGGTGAAAGTAACCAATAGAATTTGAAACTGCGACTCCCAGCATTCCCTGCAGTGGCTCTGATTGGTCTTCTGCTGAGGGTGCTGGGGCTATCGGGGTCAAAGGATGTCAGCGCGGCTTTTACAAAGGGGGCTGGTAACCAAAAGGAAAAAAAAGTTTTTGTAATTTGTGTTTCAAGTTGCTGTCTCTCTGCCTGCCTTCTGTTGGGTTACCTGTACTTATTCGTTTTGTCCTGGATCGTTTCGTGTTTGGCGTCTGCATTGTCTGCCTGTGTACATAAGAACTGTAAGTGGATTCATGGCCATCCTGCAAAGAAAGAAGCGCTCCTGAACCCGTCTTCACCATTTCAGGAACTAGCGGTAGGACTATCTTTACATTCCCATTCAACGTGCAGATCTCTTCACTATCTATTTTCATCATTACATTTCATCCGTTGCTGTTTTTAATGATTTACTGTGTTTGTTTTGTTGGTACTTTGTTGTATTTAATGCAGAATCGCTGTAAGGGGAACAGGGGTGGTATCGTTTTCACTTATTTCATTTGTTTTCATTACATTCTTTATTTGCTGTTTGATTACTGGATTGCTTTGTTTTTGTCTCTGTTTGTGAGTGCATGCGGTTCGGGTCAAGGCTGGGTGTGTCCCTGGAATCTCCACCATAAAAATAAATAAATCGCCATCTTCTCGAAGGTGTGAATCTTAGCGGCACTGGATCACTGCAGCATTATCATTTCTCCTTGCTGCTGATTGACTGTGATGCATCTCCAGCTGAGTGTTCTTTTGTGTTCCTTTTATACCTCTTAACCCTTAAACCGCCATAACCAGCTGTATTCATTTCCCAGTGCCATTTGCAAGCACGCAGGAGCTGACTTAAAAGCCTGAACAGCACCTGTCCTTTTTGGATGATTGCTTTGTTTCTGTCTCCTCCCCAGACATCCTCTGCTCCTGTTGGGGGTTGTGCTCCCCTATGATGTTTGTCTATTCTTTAATAGATAACTAACTTGTTATACTTCTGAAAGAGACATGTTTGTTTGTTTGAAGTGTTTGAATAAAGTTCCTGTCCATACAATCTCCTGTGTTTCTGTGCAATTCTGTGACACAAGCGTGACACACTGCAGCCTCATTGTCTCTGGGATTGAGACAGTGTCAGCGTTTACCTTTGTGTGTTTGCGTGCTGCCAGTTCAAGCGCAGTTGGCTTGGTGATTTACTTAATTTCATCCATGACGTCAGTTGCACTTTGTACATATTGTTCCAGTAGTTTTTTTAAATAGTTTTTACAGTTCATTAGCAGTGTATAAAATGATCAGTGTTATAGTAATTGTGATGCTCTTTGCATGGAAAAAAATGTGTTCTATTAACATTTCACTTTTTCTTTGTGAATTGTGATGTTTACTTAAAGTGCAGCAGAAAAGTATTTGGCGTTCAGGGATGCATTGACCCCTAAGTATCTGGCAGTTTAAGGGTTAAAGCCCCAAGATGCCGTCAAAACGCCATGCACCTTCTAAGGCTTCTGGTAATGAAAATGCGCTTGCATGAACTACAGTACATATAGCGGTAACATTGGTATTTTACATTCTAGCACAGCGGGAGACATAGCAGTACAGTATACAAGTTTACTTTTACATGCTTTTTTTAGGTAATATATTAAGCTGAGTTTGAAATTAAATTAAAGTGTTTTGGGGGCATATTTAGGGTATAAACTATAAAAATATGCATTTTTTAACCACATCCAAAATTTGCGGTTTTTCACAATTCCCAGGTGCTCTAGGAACATAACCCCTGCGAATTTTGGGGATGTACTGTATATCTAAAGTTACTGAAATGTACTTTTATTTAAGATTTTCAGAGCTACTTGAGTAGTAAATAGCTTAGCTATTTCTAAACCACTTCATGAGGCATACCCAAATTTGTGGTTTCCATCCAATACACCTGTTAAGTTGCCTTACTAGCCCACCTAATTTAGCACCCTTTAACTCCATATATTAGATAAGCTGACTCAATTACTTTTTTTAAAAGATAACTTAAAACCCATCTGTTCAGAAATGTATTTAACTTGCAGTAACTTTCTTACCCTTACCTGCAGTTCTCCCTCCCTGGCCAGGTTTCCAAAATGATATGTATAATTATCAAAATTAAGTTATTGGTTTGGGTTTTTTTTGTGCTTTTTGTATATTATCTTGCTTTATTTTTTTGGAATGTGTTAATCTTTTATGTCATGTTTATACCTATATTATTTTGTATCCAATGTTATTTATTTGATGTTTTGGTGCTGTTATTCACATTGATCATTTTGAATTTTTGTGAAGCGCTTTCAGTATGGGATAGGTTCAATACACAGTAAATACAATTTATTATTGCTCTTATTATGGTTGGAAACATTAACTAGTATATATGTTTTTAGAAAAATAACTCTTTTAAAGTTATAATAAATTGCACAAAGTTCATTTCATGCTTTTTATCAATGATCTTATTTAATGAATTTAATATGTAATTGAAATAAAATGTTGCTGGAAATATTCTTAAATAGTTAATAATAATTCTTAAAACTTTTATAAATTCTTTGTTACCAATGTAAGCTCCAGGAGTGGAGAAATAAATTATGCATTTATGTGTTGTGTTAAAAAAGGAGAGTATATTTGACAGTGAATAAAAGGGATGTGCTGTAAATTGCATAATAAAGTCTTCTTTTTTTTTTAACAATTACAAGAATTTTTGGGCCCCCCTTCGTGTGTGTGCATAGTGGGAAAGCACACTTTTAAACAAATACATAAGAAATAAACTCTCAAATGTCTTTAATTTTACCAGTGCAGGATCAGCAGCATATGGTAGCACGTAAGGCAGTTAGCACACAATATCTGGATTCTTTAACACTAGAATTACCAGAGCCAACAAAAAAAACTCGTAATTCCGGCCCACCTTAAATCCCTTCGCACCTCTCTGTCAGCCTTTTTTGTCTTATAAATGTGTCAATAAGCCCAAGCAGCAAGCAGCCTTATATCATCCCCCCCATTGCCTCAGAACGGCCAAGAAGTTCTCCCAGTTCCTGCCTTGATTGATTATCTGGTAGTGAGCTACTCAGAATTGTAAGGGGAAATATCTTGATGTGCGTTTTGTGTCGATATATGTAAACAAATTGTTAAAATAGAAATGTTTTTCATGTTTTAGTAATAAATGACAAAATGAACACATGAACTATATAATATGTAAAGGCTGATGGCCAAATATCAAATAAACACTTCCATAAAAAGGGCAACTGCAATACGACAGCTTCCGTGGTGCAGCGGTTAGAGCTGTCGACTTATAATCCAAAGGTCCTGAGTCTGAAACCAGCTCCCCTGAAAATTTACTGTTTTGAGTAATGAGCTGCTCTTATTGTTACTATTATACAATAAAAACATACATTTCATTTGTGTCTGTAACAGCCGGTGTAAATTTATAGGACTTGTAAAAGTTAACGTTTTTTTTTTTCACTCTTATTTTCTCAGTCACAATCATGATATAACGTCCAATGCCCCACACCCCCACCCCAGATCTGACATGGTTACTTTTTATCTAAAACTGGGAATAACTGTGTATGTGAGTGGTGTTTTCAGACAATGGAACTGGAAATTCTCTGATCTGGAGGGGTAAAAGCTGACACACAAACACTGGTGAATCTGCCTTCTTCGTATCTCACTGTAACTTGAATTTTTTTTTATTCAGTTTTATTGAGTGTTCCTGCTCACGCTGAATTAGTATGCACCTTATGGTCCATGATGTCAAATAACTGATTTTATGACCTGTATAGTACATTTCGGAAAACATTGTGGCACTGATGCAACATTATTCATATTCATTCGCCTGCCTTCTTGCGCTTCTAATCAGTGATCGCATTTTTTTTTTTGGATCTTACCAGTGTCCACATTTTGGTGCACAGTACTGTTTCTTTTGTATTCCAGGACATGCAGAGGAAAGAATGGTACAGAGAGGTCAGTTCCGCGGTATATGCAATCATCAGATTCCAATGTTAACAGTTCACACACATCCAAGGTCCGTCCTTTCTACGTTTAGGACATGTGTACCTGTTACAATGTACACACTTCTCTCTGTGCTGTGGTTACTATTACACTGGAGAGGCGCCTGACACTGACTGAGTTTGCTTTCCTGGGGAAGCGGCGGTCTTGGAACAGAAGCTTGTCAATGTTGCATCCTCTTTTGCTTTATCCATCGCCTTTTCTTCTAAGAAGCGACGACGAAGCTCTATCCATCCATTATCCAACCTGCTATATCCTAACACAGGGTCACGGGGGTCTGCTGGAGCCAATCCCAGGCAGCACAGGGCACAAGGCAGGAACAAACTCTGGGCAGGGGGCCAGCCCACCACAGATATATATATATAAAATGTGAAACATAATTGTATATTTTGAGCTATTACATATATTAATTGATTACAAGGACTAATAAGAAACAAATGTTTTTCTTTTTTGGGAGATGAATAATCCTATGCATTAGCATCCTATGATCTAGTAATCACTGTCCATTTTGGAGCAAATTACATATATAAGGAAAGGCTATGAGTTCAGCACCCCAAATTTAAAGAGTTAGGTGCCAAGCTGAGGAGCAGACTAATAAGGTGGTATTCACTGATGACACACAACAGTCCGGATAAGAGTGAACAGATTATACTTAATAGATGGCACACATCTTGGTGTAAGATAGAGGAACATAGGTTTATATGGAAATGGGTCTCTTTATAGCACAGATGTGACCTCCTTTGTTGTGACAGGTTACATTTGAATAGAAGAGGTAGCAATGTATTTGGAAGATATATGAGTAGCTAACTGAGGAATTTTTAAACCAGGGAAACTAGAGATTTTAGGACAGGGCAGGTTTAAAAGGACAAACAGTAGTGTAAAAATCACATGCAAAAGCTGGGTTAGGAATTTCTAGCCAAAGTTAAAGGGCCAAGGTAAAATGAGTAATGCATTAAAGTTGCTTGATTTAATGCTAGGATTTTCAAAAATAAAGCAAGAGAGTTGGAGTTGTATGTAGTTGGCCATAATTGTGTTTTCATAGAAATAACAGAAACTAGCAAAAAAAATAAGAAACAGCATAGATAGATAAATATTGTTTGAGGAAGAATATGCAAAACAGAAAAGTTGAGAAGCAGCAGAACAAGATTAAAAACATTTTACATTTAATGTAGAAATTTAGAAGTAGTATGAAATTAAAGAAACGTGAGCAGAGTGCAAATAATACAATTAAAAAACTGCAAAGAAAAGAACCTGCTATATAAGGTGTATAACAGCTGTTAGGAAATTAGGAAAGCTAAAAGGTAGGTGGAAAAAGATATTAAATAAAATGTGACATATAACCCAAAGAGATATTTACATTATTTTAGTAGGAAAATGATGGTTAAGGAGGAGGTGAAATGTGTCAGGATCACTAAGGGTTAAGTAAAATAAATAGGCAGCAAAAAAGAAAATTCTCTAAATTTGCAATTTTTTTGATGTTTTCATTTGTGAAGAAGTGAATAAATTGCGGTGGGCTGGCGCCCCACTCGGGGCTTGTTTCCTGCCTTGCGCCCTATGTTGGCTAGGATTGGCTCCAGCAGACCCCCGTGACCCTGTAGTTAGGATATAGCGATTTGTATAATGGATGGATGGAAAAAGTGAATAAACCCTAACAATAACAGGGACTACTAAGGAGGTACTTAGTACTTTGGAAACAGTAAAGGCAGAAGTGTAGCTAGGGTTAAAAAGGTTAAAAATTAAACAAACAGTCAAAACCAAATAACATTTATCCTAGCATGCTTAAGGGGGTAAGTGAGTACACAGAAAAGACATAGCCATCCTAGAAAAAATCCAGAGTAACTAGGTTGAATCTGGGACTGGGAAGTATGAGTTAAAAGGAAATACTAAAGAAGTTTAACCTTTTCAGTTTTAGTGGTGACATGAATAAAATTTAAAATAAAAAAGAGATTGTGTAGTGGATCCAGGCTCCCACTTTAAAGTTAGTTCTTCAACAAGAACATGGTGATAGAGAAGGGGTCTTTTTAAGGGTAAATTTCACACAAACATTAAGTTTTCTCCACTCTACAAACTATAGACATACAAAAAATTACCAAGTAGTGTGGTAGAATAGGAATTAAAGGAATACTCACTGAAAAATTACAATTTTTATGTTTAGTTTTAGTTTTTATTTTTAGTTTTTACATTAAGGCTGTATTTTACAGTTAACAATATAACATCGATGATTTTGTTTGTTAACTGCTTATCTTCATCAGATGATTTTACATAAAAAATAAAACTGTTAATAATGTCTATAAATTTTTATGTATTGTTATGAAGAATCACACTGGAATATCACACATACACAGTCAATGATGTTCATTGGTTCACGGCACAAATTGCTTTAATCGCACTCATTATTATGAAACTGCCAAATGTTATGTGACGCGAACAGCTGTCATTAGATCACAGCATTAGCACCTATATGCTAATTACTTATAAAAAAAAAACTTGAATTATATTCTTAATGCATGTTCTGTCTTGCTGTAGTTTAGAGATGACCATTATTACCAAGTATCTACATCTGTCTTTTTAATACAACTCTTTGTTGTTAAATATATTATTTACACTTCATTAAATAGAGTGCATTTCATTATTGTTTACCTCAGTATAATATTTCCTAGAGTATTCTCCATTTTAATATGAATGGTTTTGCTTTAGTATGCAGTAGCCATGAACTATTTTTGGAATTAAAACAAAGCATTATATTAAAAACAGCTTGAAACCAAGTTAAAAATGCCATACATTTTGCATTTGCCAAAACCAAAAGAAAAAAATGCCATTGTTCTGTCATGCAAGCTATTATTACAACAGGGCACCTTTTCATAATGATAAGTGAATTGACAGTAATGATTAAATGCATTTTTACTTTGATCAAGTAACACTAATTAAAATTTTAGATTCTTCCCTGTTTATTTTTAATTTTCTACCGTACTTCATCCAAGCTACATAAAAAACACTCTTTAAAAGACAGAGACAAACAAAAAATGCATTCACCTAGTTACATTTCTAAGGTCATCAGTCATGGCTGAAGACAGTCAGTGATATTACATAGCGCCGCGACTTCTTCGCAAGGTAATTCAGTATGTTCATTTTATGTGCACATGGTGTTTTCAAGAAGGTTGCATGATTTATTACTGTAAATGGAAATGATTTTACTGAAATAAGAATACAGTATAATGTTTCATATTTTATAGTTAAACTTAATACGGTCTTGTCAAGGTATTGTGTGTAGTGTATAATTTCAGTATTTGCAATGTGATTGTTTTATGATGATTAATATGATGATTGTTAGTTTCTAAAGATAGAAATCTGTGCAATATTACTTCATTCCTGCAGAAGAAAGCAACATACAGATTTTAGACCCTTGTTCACTTACCAACTGATTGGCCCTGATTAAAGGTTTTGTCTTGTCCTCGCAACAACTCGCGCACCCGAGTTACTGTTGAACACTACATGCCAAGGTGTACTACAGTCACTAGTGCAAGTTACTGTGACTTGCTGGAGACCAATGTGAAGCCTGATATTTGATCCAAGTGGTGGGGACTGCTATCTCAAGGAGTTCTTTTGCCGCAAGACAATGCCTGCTCACACACTGTTAAGAACACCAAGGCTTGTCTGGAGAAATTGAAATTTGAGGTATTGCCACATCTCCTTATTTGCCAGATGTGCTTTCCACCTTTTTGGACTGCTTAAAAAACAACTGAGTGGTTGTCGATTCAAAACAAATGATGACATGAAGAAGGCGGTGCACGAGTGGTTGTGAGGACAAGACATAACCTTTTATTCTGCTGGAATCCAGGCACTTCCAAGCAAGTGGCACAAGTGCATTGAGAAGGGTGGAGACCACACTGAGAAACGACATTATCAGTTTTGTTATGGTTCATTCCATTTTCTAATAAATCCCATTTTCTTACTTTAGCTTGACTCCCCCTTATAGAAGCAAAACAATTCCCACCTTAAATTTTTTTTCCTATCTTTTGATATTTATTGTTTGCAGTGCAGCACCCAGTGCATTATGTGCCATAGACTATTTTGAAATGTGAAGGTTTCAGTGGTAGAAATTGCTCAAGCTGTATATGAAGAGCTAGGGCATAGTGAAAAGCAAAATGAGCAAAGTCCTGGCAATGCAAAATCAGGCTTCATACCCATTGATATTAACAGAAATGGACTGGGTTTCCATCCCTGGACAATCCTTTTACCTCTTTTGTGTGTCTGTTATACAGCAATCACATAATGATTAGACTAGGGACTTAAAAAGTTGTCTGTAATTATTGACATACAGAATGTGCTATGTGCTGATTACATTCTTTTTTGGTGGCTGAAGGGTTCATGTTACATCTGTGTTCAGATTTCAATTTACTTGTAGCATTTGCCTCTGAAAATTGTTTTTTATTGACACTAACCAGATCTATGGTAATTTTACAGTTTATATGTATTTTTATTTTTAGAACTTTTTTTGGTGCATTCAGAAAAAGTGCCTTGGTTATTTGAAATTTGGTGCACTTATTCTTAATGGAAGTTTGTCAGGAAATTTCAGTTTTCATTGAGATATCTCAAAAGGAAAAAAGTGCTATTTATTGTGATTATTCATCATTTTAGACTTAACTTTGATCTGTTTTTAAGCCTGAAGTTACATGTTGATTATTGTGTCTGCAAGGAACATTACACATTACACTGCAAAAAATGAAATCTAACCAAGTGAAGGTATGTATGTTGTAAATCTTGTTTTCCTTATTTTAAGAATTATTGACTTATCAAAAAATGTGTGTTTACATTTATCTAGCTTACTTTAAGAAATCTTGTTAAGTAAATTTTGCTTACCCCATTAGCAGACTTTTTTTCTAGAAAAAAGAAAACCAACTTCCATTAATTTTTTTTGTCTAGTTTTTGCACATGCATTTTTTGCAGTTAATGGAAGACGAAAAGGACCCCCTATGCTGTGGATATGCATCCATTTTTAAGGTGTGGGTGCTATTCAGCATGTCATTGAGCCTACACAATGGTGTAATTACACAATTAATTGGATCGTATCTCTAGGAATTGATATTATTAATTTGGTACTAATTCCTCAAAATGATCTCATTTCTGATCATTTTTAATATCTTACAAAATTTCCTTTCCAAACTGTTGTTTTTCACCTTCTAGGTGTATTCCCAGATGTTTTTTGATGATCATGCAGTGTCACATTTTATAAATAATCTTCCCCAGTGTTATTGCCATCTACTATAGCTGACAGTTGTGTAGATTCAGATGTTATAACTGAAAACTTTCATGCTGTGTTCCATAACACATTAGTCATAGTCTCACCCTTGAAGACAAAAAAGCTGCTAAGATCTCAGTCAGCTCCATGGCATAGTAACTACACACATACTGAGAATTATGTTCCTGGCTCTGGTGAACTAAGCAGCTCCACCTCTGGACAAGAGGGCATGCTGACACCAACAATATTGACTGTTTTCTCAGTAGCATTAAAAGACCACAGAAGGAAGAAGCATAACTCTGCCATGCACCTCCAGGAAGACTCTACCACCGCGGTGTCAATACTATAAAAACCAGGCCAGCAGGGATCCAGGTGTCAGACTTTGACCAAAAAAGGAGGACAGAGTTTCAGAATCTGAAGTCTTGCAAACCACAGAAGAAAAGAGACTAACCAGACCTGATTTTTTTATTTTGTTTTGCCACCCCACATCTGTATATTAGTTAAGATTAACCAGTGACTTGTCTGGTGCCTCAACTTTTAGCCTAACAATGAAAGTTTGTTTCCAGCCATGTTGCAGTGGTATCAGACCAGAATTGCAGTTTCTAAAATGCTTGGGAAGAAAATCTTTATAGACATAAACATGAGCTTTCCCAGGCTAGAACAAAATCTTTTGCTCTCTTAAGTGTGGATAATAAAAACAATTAGAGATTCCTTTTTGACCCAATTGCTAAGATAACTGCTCCTTAGCTGGTTCTAGGTAATTTTTCTGTCTTTAGTTAGACAAAATTTATGCACCTATGCAAAATAATGTTACACATTGGCACAACCCCACTCTCTTTCACTAAGCCTGGTACGTTAGATGGAGAGAGATTTTCTCCCATTTCCAACTCAGAGGTAATGTCTTTTACACTAGAATTACCAGAGTCTACGAAAAAACTCATAAATCCGGCCCACCTTAAATCCCTTCACACATCTCCGTCAGTGTCTTTTGTCTTCTAAATGTGTCGATAAACCCAAGCAGCGTGCAGCCTGCTATACCATCCCCCCCACCGCTGTAGAACGGGCAAGAAGTTCTCCCAATTCCTGCCTTGATTATCTGGGAGTGAGCTACCTAGAATTGTATAGAGTAAATAATTTCATGTGTGTTCTCTGTCTACAACAATCTACTGTATGTAAAGACATCGTTAAAACAGAAACGTTTTTTATGTTTTAGTAATAAATGACAAAATGTAGACATGAACTATATAATGTGTGGTGAAGGCTGATGGCCAAATATCAAATAAACACTTTCACAAAAGGTGCAAGTACACTATAAAAGCTTCTGGGGTGCAGTGGTAAGAACTGCTGACTTATAATGCAGAGGTCGTCAGTTCAAAACCAGCTCCCCCACAAATTTACTGTTTTGAGTAGTGAGCTACTCTTATTGTTAATATTATACAATAAAAACATACATTTAATTTGTGTCTGTAACAGACGGTATGAATTTATAGTACTTGTCAAAGTTTGCGTTATTTTTTACTTTTATTCTCTCAGTCGCGATCACAATACAACACCCACTCCCCGTCCCAGATCTGATGCAGTTACTTTTTATCTGAAACTGGGAATAACTGTAGATGTGAGTGGTGTTTTGAGACAATCGAAATGGAAATTCTCTGATCTGGAGGGATAAAAGCTGACACACAAATGCTGGTGAATCTGCCTTCTTCGTATTTCACCGTCACTTGAATTTTTTTTATTCAGTTTTATTGAGTGTTCCTGCTCACGCTGAATTAGTATGCACCTTATGGTCCATGATGTCAAAGCTACACTGACAAAAAAACAGAAACATAGGTATATATTGATATTTGGAACAACTCATTTTATGACCTGTATAGTACATTTCAGAAAACATTGTGGCACATTCACATGCCTTCTTGCGGTTGTAATCAGTGACCACGTTTTTTTTTTTCTGATCTGTTAAGCCTGATGAACATTCTTCATTTTCTAGAACTTGCTGTTATGTAACTGAGTTTAAGGCTTGGATGTTAACAAAATTTTTCCTTCTAAATGGTGCTAAAACTGAAATTTTATTGATTAGAAGTGTTAGAAGTAAGCTCAGCAATTCCACTGTTTGCCTTGATGGCTGAGCAGTTGTTTTAAGTAACACTTAAAAACCTAGGTGTTGTCTTCATTTCAGGATGTGTTTTAAGTTGTATGTACTTTAGATCTGTAAAACTACCAAATTGCTGAAATGCATGTAAATCAAGATGGTGTTGAAATAAGATGCAAAAAAAAAAAATGAATAACTCTCCTAAAGCAAGTGAATTGAAAACAATGTCAGAAATTAATTCTGCAACCCTAAAAAAAATATTAGGCACAGCAAAGGCAGTTAGAGAAGAATACTGTAGAAAATAGAAATGCTAGCTTAAACATTTTTTTTTATTATTTTAGTAGAAATATTTTATTGTTTAATGTTTAGATATTTCAAAAAGCTTTTGATAAGGTACCACATAAGGGGCTATTGATAAAACTAAAAAAAAGAAAGATACAGGTGCATTGTGCAGATTGATGTAAAACTGTAATGGTATACAAACCTTTCTTAGATTAGGGCATTATTAAAAGTTGTTTTAATAGATGGTATCTAACAAGCTAGTTAAATCTGAAAATGACACTAAAACGTTTTACACATAATAAGCACAATTATTACAGGTAAGTACAGTAATGCAGGTTTAAAAATTTGAAAATGCATCTTATGAGAAGAATCTACAAGTCACAGTGGAGTCATCATTTGGCAAACAGGGCTTGAGAAACTATAGTATCTTGAGTGGTAAATTATAATCAAAATTGTTCATATGTTGTTAAAAAAATCTACTCTACTAAATTTTAAATATACTTTATTATTTCCTATAAGGTTACAATGACTTTTCTTGTAATGTTACAATGACTGTTGAAATATTTGTTTTAATTCAGCACTATACATTGTTTTTTTTCTATTGCAAATATACATTTATTTAATTAAAATATCATTCTGATTTGTTTTATAACATTTTATCACCCTTTCTTCTAAAGAGTTACCAAACACTTTCTCCTTTCTGCATCTCTTCTTCTATACCAAAACCATCTCTTGCCCTTCCTTTCATAACTCTGAGATTTCACACAGGTGCTCGTGATAAGGATTAATCTAGGCTGCACAGTTCTGTAAGTCTTTTGCGGTACAGTGAGGCAGTCAGACTTAGACATTTTCAGTTATGAGCAGAATTTTGCATACTTGGCTGTTCAAGTATGTTCCGATCTTCACCCAAGTCATGATAATAGATAAAAAAAGTCTTAATAAAAAAATTTTATTTTGCATTGCCATTTGTTTACGTAACGCATTATTTAAACATTTAAGGTCAAAGATATAAAAAATTGGTGAAACTCTATGTAAAATGGTAATTGGTGTCATGTTTTTTAATCAAAGATAAAACATAAAGGTGTGAGTTTAAGGTGTCCTTCCCTATACTTAAAATCCACAAGTCTGGATTTATTCATGTAGGAACCTAGAATGTTTTTCTCACAGATGTTTTGAATATCTTCCACAATTTGCCACATCAGTTCCTGTGAACTTTGTCATGCACAACTAGTTTCAAAAAACCTCTTTGTTAGAGTCAATGTGTACATTATTAAGCTTCTATGAAAAGAAATGGCAACATAGAAAAGCAATTAAATTTTGTTTTTTCTAAACTTCACTTTGGGTCAAATGATCTACAATAACAAATTATTTGTCTGCTTTATCATCGAGAAGTATTCACAACATGGCTGTTTAACCAACTGAGTCTATTTAAATTCTTGTATTGTACAGCCATTTCAACTAAATGTCTTTACTGTGCAACACATTTTGAGAATCCATTGAACTGGAACTGTTAAGAAAACAGTGCTAATCACTATGCCAACATAGTGAAGTACTTGACCCACTCTCTCCTGGGCATTCTTTAGAGGAGTCTGTCTGGACTGTCCAATCTGATGAGAGAATCTTTACATCAGATGATTCCAATACTTCTTTATTTGAGATGACTTTTCCATATTTAACAGAGCAGCCAAGCCATACAGCAGTGACCCCAAATGCCAAATGTAGATACCTAAATGAAAAATAGAATAGAGGAGGGTTAGTAACGGTTTATACATATTGTGTTACTCATATTTCTGTACAAATGACTAACAAACTGCAGTATGGACAGCTAATCAGCAGCTTTAGTCAAGGTATGATAAACTAAAGTAGGACATCTTCTTCCTGGATTTAAAAGTCTTCAGCCTGGATTTAAAAACTGAAAGGGCCTCTGTTATATTAGCAGGCAGACCATTTCACAGATCCTGTAACTAAAAGCTTGACCTCCCACTGTTATTTTATTAGTCTTTCAAATCCTAAGTATGCTGACATCTTGAGGCCTCAATGTGTGCTCTGTTTTGTAAGTAATGATAAGTTCAGATAAGTAAGCAGGGCCTTTTCTGTTTAATGCTATATATGTTAAAAAGAGGATTTTGAAATCACCCCTAAGCTTAACTTGGAGCCAGTATAAGGACTTGAGAACTGATGTTGTGTGTTCGTATCCAGCAGCATTTTGAATTAACTAAAAGCTGCTTAATTTATGATTTGAACAGTCAATGAACACCACATTGCAGTAGTGAATTCTACTAGAAGTAATTGCATGAATTAATTTCTCAATATTCTTCTTCTTTCACCTGCTGCTGTTAGGGTCGCCACAGCAGATCATCTTTTTCCATATCTTCCTGTCTTCTGCATCTTGCTCCATTACACTCACCACCTTCATGCCCTCTCTCCCCACATCAATAAACCTTTTCTTAGCCATTCCTCTTTTCCTCTTATCTGTCAGCTCTATCCTTAGCATCATTTTCCCAATATACCCAGCATCTCTCCTCTGCACATCTCCAAACCAATGCCTCTCGCCTCTCTGACTTTGTTTCCAAACCATCCAATCTGAGCTGACCCTCTAATGTACTCATTTCTAATCCTATCCATCCTTGTCACACCCAGTGCAAATCTTAACATCTTTAAATCTTCCATCTCTAGCTCTGTCTCCTGTCTGTTTGTCAGTGCCACCTTCTCCAAGTCATATAACATAGCTGGTCTCACTGTCGTCTTGTAGACCTTCCCTTTCACTCTTGCTGATATCTGTTTATCACATATCGCTAATAACACTCTTCTCCACCCACTCCACCCTGCCTGCACTCTCTTTTTCACCTCTCTTCCACAATCCCCATTACTCTGTACTGTTGATCCAAAGTATTTAAACTCATCCACTTTTGCCAACTAAACTCCCTGCATCCTCACCATTCCTCTGACCATCCTCTCATTTACACACATGCATTCTGTCTTGTTCCTACTGACCTTCATTCCTCTCCTCTCTAGAGCATATCTCAACCTCTCAAGGGTCTCATTGACCTGCTCCCTATAATAATAATACATTTTATTTATATAGCACCTTTCCCATGCTCAAGGCACTTCACAGAGTTTAAGAAAGAATGGCAGGTATACAGTATATAGCATTGTACTAAATCAGATCAATAAATAAAGAAGAGTAATTCAGAGAAAAGCCTAACAGACAACATAATTGATGGTCTAGCATACACACACAGGTTACATAAACATCTTGGCTAAAAGCCTTCCTGAACAGATGAGTTTTAAGTTGTTTTTTAAAAGAATTCATGGAGTCAGCTGATCTAGCTGATCTAATTAATTTCGGTAGGTCATTCCAGCTGATGGCCCTGTTACCCATGGAGTGTAGATTAGTGTGGGGTACAACAAGATTGCCAGAATCAGAGGACTTTAGTGGGTGGACAGGCACATAGTGATGGAGAAGGTCACTGATACAGTTTGGCACAAGGTTGTTTAAGGCTTTGTAAGTTATTAGTAGAATTTTATATTCAATTCTGTAAGACACAGGGAGCCAGTGAAGGCGAAGCAGGATGGGTGTGATGTGCTCACTGTTGCTGGTCCGTGTAAGGACTCTTGCAGCCGAGTTTTGAATAAGCTGGAGCTGTGATATAAGATTAGAAGGGGCACTCCCCAGTACGGAATTACAATAATCAATGCGTGATGTGATAAAAGCATGGACAAGTTTCTCAGCGTTACAAAAGGAGAAGAAGGAGCGAACACATGATATGTTACGGAGGTAAAAGTAAGAAAGTTTCTTAATGTGATTTATGTGGGCGGAATAAGAAAGGGAAGAATCAAAAATTGCACCAAGATTCTTTGCAGTAGAGGCAGGTCTGATGAGATCACCACCAATATGGATGGAGCTCATTTTATTAAGTTGCACTTTAGTCCCAATTTGCAGAAGTTCAGTTTTGTTGCAATTTAAATTTAAAGATTTTTGCTCCATCCAGGTTTTAATTTCATTGAGGCAAGTTCTGAGCTGAGAAAGCTCTGATGAATTTCCACTTTTAAAATTGAAATAGAGTTGAGTATCGTCTGCATAAAAATGATAACTCAGTCAACAGCTACGAATAATATGGCCAAGGGGAAGCATATAAATACAGAAGAGAAGAGGGCCGAGGACAGAGTCCTGAGGAACTCCTTGTGTGACTGGCGCTGAGCTGGATCTGCTGTTGCCAAGAATAACAAACTCATGTCTTTTTTTAGTCAGATAGGACTTGAACCACTGGAGGGCAGTGACAGAGATGCCCAGCATCTGGACAGCAGAATGTCATGTCTGACAGTGTCAAATGCTGCACTGAGGTCTAACAGAATTAATATTAATAAGCAAATCATTGGTTACCTGTAGCAGAGCAGTTTCACAGCTGTGCTGCACCTTGAAACCAGACTGAAAGGGTTCCATCAAATTATTAGAAGTTAAGTAGTTGGTGAGTTTGGAAGCTACAACACACTCAAGAACTTTTGACAGAAAAGTTAAGTGGGAAACAGGCAGAAAATTGTTAAGATTGTCAGCATCAAGACCAGATTATTTTAACATAGGGGTTACAGACGCGGTTTTAAAAGTGAGTGGCACAAAGCCAGTGTCAAGGGATGAGTTTATTATTGTTGTAATGTTCGGGATTATGGCATGAAGGCAGGATTTAAGTAGTGCAGTGGGGATGGGGTCCAGTACACAAGTAGTCGGCCTCATCTTACAAAGCGGGTCATTAACTAAAGCAGATGTGACTGGTGAGAACTTAGAGAAGGAGCTGGATGGACTGGGAAAACAGGGAAAGATATAAACAGATGATATATTTATGTTAGTTTATTTAGATCTTTAATTTTGTTATGGAAAAAGTGGAGGAATTTCTCGCAGACTTCAGTAGAAGAGGTAGTTGGGCCAGATGCGGGTTGGAGTAGTTTATTAACTACAGAGAACAAAACCGTTGGGTTATCGTGACCACTTTCTATTATTCTGCCTTAATGGGTGTTCTTGGCAGCAGTTAGTGCTTCTCTGTAAGCTCTTTGGTGGTCAGAGAAAGCCTGGATGTGCACGGAGGCCACACTTACGTGACATTTTCTCAAGGCATCGGCCAGGTGCTTTCATAGATCGCAATTCTGAATTATACCAAGGAGCTGAATGCTTAAAGGAAATCTCCCTATTTTTTAAAGGAGCTGTTTTATTGAATTCTGAATGAAGTGCTGAGTTATAGTGGTCAACAAGACTATCTAGTGTTGATAGAATAGGTGAAGACAGTAATAGATCAGAAATGGATCCAGAAAGGATAGAGGGACAGATATTTTTAAGGTTTCTGTAAGAAATTTGTTGTTTACAGGTAAGAGGATGGAGAGGTAATGAGACAGTGAAAAGTACTGCATTATGGTCAGAGAGTCCCAAATCAGTGCTGTAAATGTTGGCAACAGATAGTCCAGACGTACAGACCAGATCCAATATATGACCACCAGAGTGGGTGGGAAAATCAACATGTTGTGTCAAGTCAAAGCAGTCCAGTAAGGATAGAAATTTATTTCTCAGTTTAGATGTGGGGATGTCAATATGGATGTTGAAATCACCAAGAAAAATGACTCTCTGGGAAAAGGAACTTAAGTGGGTTAATAGTTCAGTCAGATCAGATAAGAAGGATGCATTGTATTTTGGAGGATAATAAAGACAGGATTTGATTCCGTTATTAGTTTAAGAGCCAGACACTTGAAATACAATGGACAATCAATTGGGATTCTTTTGATGTTTAAATCCACTCTGACAATTACCGCAAGTCCTCCACCTTGTCTTGAGCTACGAGGCTCTGTGAGGAAAGTGTAACCATTGGTGTCACCTCTGTGAGAGATGTAAATTCATTCGGTTTTTGCCAAGTCTCCATTAAACACAGTATATCAAGTCTGGTGTCAATGATGAATTCTGACAAAAAATTAAACAATGCAATATTAGTTGATGAAACTTTTTTGCACAGAGCTGTGACCAGAATTTATTTTCACATACTGTAAATTTGGCACACTGACACTTCTATTTCCAGGGCCATGTGTAGGATGGTGTATTCTGAGCAAATGCTGCCTGTGATCTTTTCATTTGCAGCCCAGCAGTGGCGACGACCTGACCCGCGATGTAAATATTTCGGGTGCTGCAAAAATACCATTGTCTTTTAGCATATTCCAGTCAGACCATTTGCTCTGGACAAACTGTTTAATATGAAGGAGTTTGTCACAAGAGTATTTTAGCATGTTACTGAGCAATACTTATATGATAGCAAAGGAGAAGCAGCACAGCAGAGCCGGTGAGACAGGCGGGGGCGGTGGCGGCGATAGCAAAGCAGCAGAAAGAATAGCATAAGGAGGTAGCAGGATCTGGATATTCCAACATACGGCCGCAAACAAGTAATGCTGGGTATTACAGGCATAATCACCCCAGAGCCACAAGCCAGGTGGGTGTGAACATCAGATCAGTTTTTAGTCATAAAGCACAATAAAATGAATTGAGATCAGACCAGCATTTGCAACTATAATCAAGGAGACAGATCATCCCAGGCTCCTAGATTGCCAGATACAAAGAAGTGTCCGCAGGTCTCGTCCCATGATCCACAGATTCAATTATTCCCAGTCAAGGTAAAGTCCATAAAGTCTGTAAAAATTAATCCACATCCATACAATTCGAGTCAGCTGCATCCAAGAACTATACGTAAAATAAAGAAATAAAACAAGCGTAAAAAAGTGCAGGATTAAGGCAAATTTTACGAAAAGTGTTGTTAACATTAGAGGAGCGGCAACAGCATGCGTGCCCTAGCGTCCCCTCCTCAGTCACCTACTGTTGTTACAGATCACAGTGTCATCCACATATATCATAGTCCATGAGGAATCCTGTCTAATCAGGTCTATCAACCTGTCCGTCACCACTGCAAATATGAAATGACTCAGAGCTGATCCCTAATGTAATCCCACCTCTACATTGAATGCATCTCTCACTCCTACCTCAGACATCACCACTGTCACAATTCACTCATCCATATCCTGTGCCACTCTTACATACTTCTCTATCACCCCGACTTCCTCATACAGTACCACAACTCTTCTGTAGGTACCCTGTCATATGCTTTCTCCAGGTCCACAAAGACACAATGAAACTCCTTCTGGCCTTCTCTATATTTCTCCATCAACACTCTCAGAGCAAACATCACATCTGTACTGCTCTTTTGTTAAATTTCTCAGTATCCTGCATATTTAGAAAAGTCTTACTATTCCAGAATTTTAAAAATGAAAAAAAAACATGGTTTGTCTAGTTTTGTAATGTGTGTTTTAAATGGCATGCTAGTGTCAAATATATCTTCTAAATTGTGAGATGATTCAGGAAAAAATGGTGATTCCAGCTGAGTTAAAGAGTTACAGAATGTTGTTGCTGTCAGTGTCATTCCCTCCAATAACAAACATTTCAGTTTTTTCTGTATTCAGAGACAAGTAGTTCTTATCTGTACACTTCTTTAACTCACTGATACAATCAATTAAGAACATCATCAGAGAAATGTCATTTAGTATAAAAGAAATGTGTAATTGGAAGACATATAATGACAATTCCCAATGAAAGCATGTAAAATGGAAAGAGTAAATGTTCCAGTACTGAGCCCTGTGAAACACCATATTTAACTTCTGAGTATAATCATGAAGTACTGTCAGTACATTTCTGTATCTTGATAAATAAGAACTAAACCAGGCAAACACAGTGCCTGTGAGCCCAATGCAATTTTCCAGCCTCTGCAGTAAAATAGAATGGTCAGTGATTTCAAATGCTGTTGTCAAATTTTAACAGCATAATTACTGTGTAGTTTCTTTCATCAGAAGGTGTCAGAATGTATACTGTTTCTGTACTATGACCAGAATGGAATCCAGATTGGAATTTCTCAAATAAATTTTGATGTATAATGTGAGAAACTACATAGGGAATTGTGGCAGATGGCTGAGACCCATGCCCGGCCTAAACGCCACTTTGACACTGGATCCGGAGGAGCAGCCATGGGATGCCCGTTACGCTCCCCGGAACACTTGGTGGCAGCCCCCCCGGGTTGCATCAGGGCCACAATCGTGTTACACCAAAGCCCATCCCTGTTGGGCTCCGTGGCCACCGCCAGGGGGAGCTGCACAGCTTCCTGAGCTTGTGTGGGTGGTTTTTCCGACACACCCGGAAGTGCAGCCAAAAATCCACCATCATACACCTGGACCACTTCCAGGTGGACTATAAAGGGAGCCAGCACCCAACCACTCCAGGAGCCAGAGTTGGAAGGAGGAGTGGAGGTGAGGAGAGTAGTGTGCCTTTTGTTTTGTTTTGGTTTGAGCTTTGTGGGACTGTGCTGTGGCTGAGGGGCATGGGGAAGACGTGTCCCCCAGCTGAAGAAAAATAAATATTTGTTTTATTTTACGCGTGCCTCCTTGTCTGTTTGTGCCGTTTTGGGTGCATATATAGTGCCTTTTGACACTGGTGTAGTCAGCAGGATTCCTGGCCATCTGTAAGGCAGGGACCTGTATTTCAAATTGTGTGACGACCTGGCACATCAGTGCGAGGTGCACACATGAAGCAGCAGCACAAGGCACACGCACATTTGCGGCAGCATAGGCAAGCGCGCACATGCAGCTGGGAAGCCACAGAAAATAAAGGATACTCTCTAAATATACCGTGCCATCCATGGGGAGGAAGACATCCAGGAAGGCTCCTAAAGCAGCGGGCGCCGATTCGCAAGCTGTCACCATGGAAGCCCAAATCTTGGTGCTATGGACTGAGGCCACCTGGAAGACAGAAACTTCGGGAGACGGGATCCATAAGGAGGTAGGTGCTGGACCCAAGGGTGATTGGCCCTGGGGTTATTCCGCGATATCCTATGCCTGCCTGGGACGATGGCGAGGCAAGCGATTGCAACCTGGGCCTGCTGTTCGCCGAGAAACAACAGCTGGAGGATGAGCGCCTGGAGGCTCACCCCGATGACGTCATGCTGATAGAGAAGGGGGCAGTGGAGAGCCAGGAAGACCTCACTGTGTCAGGTAAGGGAATGTAGGTTGTGTTTTGACTCCCTGCCAATAAAACAATACAGGCGGGGCTGATGAACCTCCACTCCGATTCCGAGAAACACCCAAAGGGTCGTGCGAAGAAGGCGCAGGGCCTCGATGGCTCATGGTTGGCAGGGGGGAAACGAGGTGTGTCCGAGTCCAGTGCCGACTATCCTAACCTGCTTTCGGCTGTACGGGAGCTGGAGGACGTCCTCCAACCCGTACAGTCCTTATTCAAGGTTTTGGAACTGCTCCAGGCTACGCAGGAATTCCCAAACTGCTTCCTGGCCCCGCAGGGATTGCACCAGAGGGGAGCGGCATTGCTATGACTGTCAGAGCTTTCAATATGACCTTTTATGATTTCTTACTAATTAAGTTGGGGCCAGTCGTCAATAAGAGTAAAGTTAGATTAAAAAGGAAATGTTAGACAGATAAATGTGAACAGTGAACATTTTTTAGTTTAAGTATGGGTTGTTCAACCAGTGAACAATGTTATTAGGCACGTACACCTCTGGGTCACGTTTTGAGAATGTTGTACACTCAAACATGTTTTATGCAAGAAATTGTATCTTGCAGATTGCCATACATTAAAAATCACTCCCAATACTTCAACAGCAGTAAGTATTTGAAAAATCGTACATGGGATTTCATTACTCTATGAGGAACCTGTTGGAACATCTTATACCACACTATTTGCACAGGGCGGCTTGGTGATGCAGTGGTAGTGCTGCTGTAAGGAGACCAGGGTCCATGTCTCGGGTACTCCCTGTGTAGAGTTTGCATGTTCTCCTCATATTGGCATGGGTTTCTTCTGGGTACTCCAAAGAAATGCAGGATAGGTGAATTGGCGATCCTAACTTGGCTGTGATATGTGTGTGTGTATGTTTGCCCTGCTATGGACTGGCATCCTTTCCTGGGTTTGTTCCTGCCTTGCACCCTATGCAGGCTTGGATAGGTTCTGGCAGCCTCTATGACCCTGTTCAGGAATAATCAGGTTAGAAAATGACTGACACTATTTGCACAAGAATTTTAATACACCTACTGTAAGTGATGTTTGTATTATCTCAACTTGAAAAAATCTAATTCACTTTACAAAATCAGCTCAGAATTTTCTCAGAATTTAGAAAATAGCACATTAATGTAATTGTAAACTAAGCACTCCTGACCTGTGTTGAACCTTTTCATCTTATCTGCTCTTTTATTGTCTGTAAAGAATTACTTTTTTAGATGGAGCTGTCTTGTTCTCTGATTCAGATGGAGTCTGGGTGTTGTGTTTCATGGATTGACTTCAATGCATACTATTGTATTTCTTTGATTGGGTCATGTTTTGTTTATTGTGTTCTGTTTTTTTAAATTAATTAAAAGGACAACATGGTGTACACCTCAGGCAAATTTAAGGGGTATATTTCTTATTTTCGGGCCTAGTTTATGGTGCTTTAAGTTTGGTGAAAAGGAGAGTGATATGGGTCTAACTCAAGGTAAAAGAAAAAGGAAAATATTATCCCCATTTAGCTATGTGACTTAAAAGGAATATCCAGGCACAGACTGAGGGAACACCTGTGTATGGTACACAGAGATGAACAAACTGTGTATTTTGAGGCACCAGCAGTGAGCATCATAGAGTAGCCAATTTAACCTTTTAATATTTTCCACTGTTGTATGTCTGTGTATAAATAACAAATACAAGCAAAAATAATAGCATACACTGCATCCTCTTAGGACTACTATATTTCAGGTTGGATTGGACTTGACACTGTAGGGACCTTGTCCCATTATCAGACACATGGATACATACAGTATATATAATTTATTCTGCAATTCTTCTTTAAGTGTGAATCAAACAAGGTAAGTCATAGTTGAATTTAAATATTGAATTTTTTCTGCCGTTTTGTGTTATAGTGTGTCAAAGTATGTAGAAATCATTTCAATGCATTACTTCTTATTATTCTTTCTAAATTAGCATTCAAATTACCTGACAGAAAACCAGCAAAAAATTGTAAGGTTAAAAAAGACTAGCAATTTATATAATACACCATCAATGTGTTATCAGCCTTCCACAATGAAACCTGAAACATTTGTATTGTTATTCGTAGTCTACATTATTATCTTTCAGCTTCAGGCCTGTTGTTCATGTAATACTTTAACAGAAACTATTAATTTGCTGGCAAATGGTGGAGTAATTATATCATATTTTACCTTATTGTACTTTTGCATTTAAATATGAGACAGAAAAAAGATGCTTACAAAAACTAAAGAAAATGGTCTACCTTCATTCTCATTGTTTAAATACTTCATATTTGTTCCATCATATCTGAATTTCAGCCAGCCATGATTTGCCTCCATTTTTTATATGCTTCAGCGGACAAAAACAATAAAAAAAATAAATGTCATTACTTGTGTCTACAATCCATGAAGATGTCAGGAAATGAAAAACAAAATTAAACAAGAAGTTTTTTCTAGAGCAGTGCTGATATGGATGATAACTCATGAATGCCATTCTACTTTTTGAATTTGGTGTTTCCTGCATTCTTACTATACTTTCCTTTGAGAATTTTGTATATATACATACAATATATATATATATATATATATATATATATATATATATATATATATATAAGAGAAGGTCTGTGATACGGTTTGCATATTTGCAGCTGGAGATCGATAAAGGGAGAAAATGAATTACGTATCATGAAGTAGTTTTTATTCCTGAGCTTTCAGCCCCTGCCAGGGGCCTTTATCAGAGGATAATGCTTAGACTTACAAGAATCAAAGGCAATATATAGCAAAAAATTACGTGGGGGGGGGGGGCAGGGGTTCAAGTCAGCGTGATCAGGAGGGGTCAGGGTATTGCTTGTAAAGTTTTACTTATTAAGAATATGTTCTTCTTAAGTTTTGCATATGCTGGGTTTATATCCAAATGTCTGTTGATGGCGTTTTCGTTTGATAGCCAAGATTCAGCCAGCTCTCTGGCACTTTTAGTACTGGCCTTAAATCTTACTTGTACATTGTCCCAGTTAAATGTATGTCCTGTTGATTTAGTATGCATATAGATCAGTGATAATGAGCCCTTTCTTCTGACAGCGTTGCGATGTTCATGTATACGTGTTGTGATTCTTTTTGATGTTTGTCCTATGTATACCGCTGGGCAAGAACTGCATGGAATGCTATAAACTGTGTTTCGTGTTTCTGCTGTCGATTTCTTGTTTTTAGCATTAAAGAGGACCATGCGCATTAGACACCTTGTGGTGATAAGGAAGTGAGTACCATTTTTCTGGTTCAAGTCGATTGTTTGCTGAGTTTTTTGGTGTCTTCTGCGTAAGGTGTCTGAAGATGCAGCACGCATCCTGACCAAGTCAGGCATCAGAATAGCACACAAACTCACCAACAATCTACACACGGTCCTCTTTAATGCTAAAAACAAGAAATTGACAGCAGAAACATGAAACGCAGTTCATAGCATTTCATGCAGTTCTTGCCCCTAGCGGTATACATATGACGAACAACAAAAAGAATCGCAACACGTATACATGAACATCGCAATGCCTCGCAGAAGAAAGGACTCACAATCACTGATCTATACGCATACTAAATCAACAGGACATACATTTAACTGGCACAATGTACAAGTAGGATTTAAGGCCCTCGCTGCGACATGGAGTTGCCCCAAATTCCAGCAGGGCATCATGGACTATGGAGTTTTCATCCACAGCCCTGCTGGATAACATTGGGACCACCAGGGGTTGTGTCAGGGAGACTATTATTTGTCCTACGCCCCGGAAGTATGTCCGAGTCACATGGACAAGGGGGAATGACGTGCTTCCGGGGTGAAGAAAAAGAAGAGTTTTGATCTGACCCGGAAATGCTAAGAAGTCACATGGACTGTGGGTTCAGAAGCACTTCCGGGTCATGGACTATAAAAGGACTGTGGCAGCTCCCAGACGGCAAGCTGAGCTGGGTGGAAGGGTGGCAACGTGTCTGGGAGTGTGGAGGATTGTTTATTGTATTTGTGATTGGTTATTTAATGAGTATAGTGGTGGAGAGGGTGCCTTGTGCACTAAGCATTATTAATAAAGTCAATATTTGGACTTTTACTTGGTGTCCGACATTTGATCGGAGGGTTCAAGGGAGTGATAACGCCCCGTATCTGTA
>JANRMT010062819.1:19065510-19125936 GCA_026402145.1 Polypterus bichir lapradei | reverse complement strand
TATATATATATATATATATATATATATATATATATATATATATATATATACATACACACACACATACACACACTCACACACTACTGGTCAGAAGTTTTAGCATACTTCAGTTTGTCCAGATTTTTCTTCAGACTTAATCAGTTGAAATACAATGAATGACCTAAAATGGTGAAAAGGGAAGCAATAAACTGGCAAAGGCTTAAATTTAAAGTTTAGATGAGCAAAAACTGGGAAAAAAAGAAATTTTAGAATTTTACAAATGGGCCTTCTACAGGGAAAAACTAATAGGTTGCAAGTTGAAGCAAACAATTTGCACAGGTGTCCCAACTTTTTTTGATTACTTATTATTCTTTTGGAACAGACAGAATTACTACACTCTCTACACCCTAGAAAGTTGTAAATTCCACTGATAATAGCAAGGAAATGGCAATTAGCAAATGAATTGAAACAGAGCATTATTACCCTTAGAAGTGTAGGCCTTTTATGTACAGTAGAGAAACAGCAAAAAAGTATGTGTCAGTGAGTACAATGTCCTACACAATCCAGTCTATTGAAAACTCTGAAAGGAAGAGATCTGGAAGACCCAAAGTCACAACCCAATTAGAACACAAGTTTCTGAGGTTACCAGCTTGCATGATAGATACCTCACAGCACAACCAATTCAAGCACAGCTTGACGGTGGTCGAAAAAAGCAAATCTCAATTTCTCCTGTGAAGAGGAGACTTTGTGCTGCAGGTTTGACAGGGTCAGTGGCACTAAGAAAGACATTCCTTAAAGGACAAAATAGGGCCTTGAAATACCTGATGTGGACTACTGCAGGCTGAAAGAAAGTCTTATGCACCAATGATTCAAAATATGAACTCACAAATTATCATGCAAGGTGTTTGTACACCATCAAGATGGTGAAAGAATGGTTCCTCAGTGTGTGACACCAACTGTTAAACATGGATGAGGAAATGTCATGGTCTAGGGTTCATTTCCTGAAGTTAGTCCTTGCACAGAGTGACTGGAACTCTGAATCAAAAGGATTACCATAGTTTGGCTATTATGTCAGAAAAAGATGGCTAATTGATTAATCAAAAATATGAATAAAATGTTGTACACTTAATGACTCCTTGACTTAATTCCTTGATGTAATATTGTCCAGCTAGTACTTAAGAGGGTGTAGAAACACAGTCTGTTCGAACTCTGCTTTAACACAGACAGAGGATTTTTAAGTAATCAATATAAGTCAGGACACCTGTGCAAATTATTTGCTTCAACTTACATTGCTTAATTTACTTTAATTGCTGCAGAACATCTATAGGTTGTAACCTATTAGTTGTTCCCCAAAGAAGGCCCATTTGTAATATTCTGATAAATTTCCCTTTTTTCAGCTTTTGCTAGACTTTAAATTTAAACCTCTGGCAGTTTAATGCTTGGCTTTTCACCATTTTAGGTCATTCATTGCATTTCTAATGATTAAATTTGAGGAAATATTGGAAAAACCGAGGTGTTCTAAAATACAGTATATATTCTTGTTATTTTAAACTGGCATATGCAGAAGAACATACATTGACAGTTATGTATATTAAATTTTTACAGGAGACCATGAGAGTTTTTCATATATCATTCAACTCCATGTACCTTGTACCATATTTATTTTCTTTAATTCTTTAAATTATATCATTATTTCAACTAAAATTAAATTTTTTTGTTATTACCAGTCATCCGAGTACCTAAAATTGCTTGTGTAGTGGATAAAACTGCTTTACAACTTCAGAGTTTCGAGTTCATATTCACTATCTGTATTAAAATTAACATGTCCACATGGGCTTTCTGTATCTTTAAGATATTGAGGTTAAGGTGATTGGTAGCTGAAAATTAGCCCCTTGTGAGTGTTTACTACAACAGATTGGTGCCAAATCCATGGTTGGTTTCTGCTTTACACCTGAAGATGCTACAACATTAGTCAGGAGAAATTACTTTTGATTTATGAACTTACAAATATAAATCAAGACTTTTTAATGCACTAGTGAGACTTCATCCACACTATTTCATGCAGTTGTAGTTACTACACTATAAAAAAGACTGCAGCGCTAGAGCTTGTGCAGCTAATTGTAACCAAATGTATCCCAGGACTAAAGGCTCTCTTCTTCTTTGACAGGTTAAGTGAGTTAAACCCCTTATATTTTAAGCAGAGGAGGCTGCACATGAACCTAATCTAGGTCTTCAAAATTCTCAAAGTTCTCTTCAATGAAGTTGATCCAGAAGCTGTGAAGTACTTCTTTACACATAGAGTTGTGTGACTCTGGATCCAACTTAAATATAATGTAGTTGAAGCAGAAACATTGATAACTTTTAAAAAGTAGCTAGATGAGATATTGGGACCTCTCAGTTGTTAGCTAACCAAACAAGCTTGATAGACTCAGTGGTCTCATTTCACTTTTTCAAACATCTGCACTGATCCACCATGTGGTGTTTGAATCTTGCACCCGGACATTGCCTGTGTGGAGTTTGCATGTCTGTACTGGTTCAAAATTGGCTCTGTGCGTGTTAGTGTTTCTACATGTAATAATAATAATAATAATAATTCTTTATATAGCACTTTTCTTGCTACTCAAAGCGCTTTAGTTCTGTCCAGGTTATTTTTGCTTTGTGCCCAGTCCTGCAGAGATAAGCTCCAGCCCCTTTGTCACCATGGACAAAATTAGAGGTGTGAGAATCTTATGTTATTTACAAGTATATACACACAAAACACAATATATAACACAAAAGGCAATAAACCAAAAAATATATGTAAATCAAGGCTGACTGGATTTCTTTCTCACTTTAATCCTTAAAACAGTATGCAATTTTAAGAATTTTAAAAAATATTTCCAATATTAATTCTTTTCCAAAGAATATCAAGAAATACTATTTATTCTGATCCACATTTTAAACATTTTTGTAAGATTTCTGGTCTATTAGGTGGTAAAGTGAGTAAACATTTTTCTGGCTTTATTAGTTTTCTAATGTCTCTATACTTTTAAAATACAGTTGGTGTGTGATTGTGGCATCACATACAGTATACAGCTCGAGCCACTGTGTGACATTGAAGCCTGCAGATACATGGTTAAAGGAAAAAAATCTTAATCTTTCAAAGTTACTTTCTTGTTAAGTTTGAAGAAAGAAGAAAAGCTTAAGCTTTACCTAGCAGGTATAAGTTGCTATTTTCAGCTTAAGTAACACCAGTATTCAGAAATTCACACTCATATACATTCTTTGGCATTTACCGCACCTACTGTATATGGTTAGCAGAGGTGGGTAGAGTAGCCAAAAATTGTACTCAAGTAAGAGTAGCGTTACTTCAAAATAATTTTACTCAAGAAGAAGTAAAAAGTAGTCATCCAAAAAATGTCTCAAGTAAGAGTAAAAAAGTATTCGGTGAAAAGACTACTCAAATACTGAGTAACTGATTGTAATGATTTATTTTTTAGAAATGTTGTAATAAGACAGACAAAAATATAAAATAATGTGCAAATTCTATTTCCAAATAATAGAATAAAAAATGAGTAAAAATAAATAACATCTTTACAAAATAAAGATGCACAAATAAAACAAAGTTCCAAATCTCAGTTTTTCACAACAAAGCTTTTGAAGCCAATACCTACAGTAGGTAACATGCATGTTTGAACAGTGCAAACTACTTATAGTGACAAGATATACTGTACACTGACAGTATAATACTGTATATTCATTTGCCCTCCAAATAGCACAGCTGATAGAAAATAACATTATAACAAGGCAGCTTGTACACGTACAAGAAGTCTCACTTTACCTGACTGTCTGTGTCTGTGCATGTTTGGTTAAAACATGCTTGTTCTTCACTCAGTGAAGTGATGATTAAGCTTCAGCAGGAGTTGGCTCTCAAGGTTCTTGTAGTGAAGCTGTGACCGTTTAGCAGTGAACAGGAGCCTTGCATGATTAAAAAGTCTCTCACAGGCTGCAGACACAGGAAGTTTGTGTGTGGTCCTTTGACTGCATGGCTATGTCTGATTGGTGAAACGGAGACATATGATTATTTTTGCTACATCTGATTGGTGAAACAGTCATGCAGTAGATTCAATGGCGGCTTCTCTCTGGCAAAAATATAGCGTATCTAATGTGTAAATGGCAAAAAAAGTAATGAGTTGAGTGTTGCCCTATGTAGCAGAGTAAGAGTAGCGTTTCTTCTTCACAAATGTACTCAAGTAAAAGTAAAAAGTATGGTGCAATAAAACTACTCTTAGAAGTACAATTTTTAAAAAACGTTACTCAAGTAAATGTAACGGAGTAAATGTAACTCATTACTACCCACCTCTGATGGTTAGAATGGTGTTAGCCTCAAAAGCTTATGCACAGTATAAAGCATTAAAGATGCTTAGTCTTTTTTCTATTCCTGTTGTCTTAATGCTCTGTCATGAAAAGTTCAGGGCCCTAATAGAGATTCCGCTGGTATAAAAGTAACGAGAGACAGAAAGAGTGAGAGAATGTTTGTATTCCGTTATCCAGTCTCTTAGCTTTGCTACTCCTTGTCCATCTCTGCTGGTTGTAGTCTTTTGTGGTCTTCTTTCTTGCAAGGATAAAAATATGCCAGCTGACACTTATTTGTCAGTTAATCCTTCACTTCAGCAAGACTAACTCAGTATTTTTCTCATGCGTTGTGCACCTCACTTTCTTCTGCAAGGTTAGAATTGACACGTGCACTCCTGCTGTACTCAGTTACATGCTATTTTCTGTTTCTCAGCTCCATGTACTTGATTTCCCCTAGAAGAAGTTGAGTACTCAAAGCTTTTTGTTGAGAGCTATGCCTGTGGTGGTCCATTGTGTGGTGGGTTAGGTAACAAGCTGTAATCAGCGAATGCTCCCCAACCCAATGCCCTACACTATAATCAGACAGTGCAGAAGATTATACCAGATTCGGGGTAGAAGTAGACAGTCAGGAAACAAGTGCTTGCAAGCTTTTATATATGGATTAGGTGACTTTTTCCATTGTATTCTGGGGTGTCCAAGAAGGGTTACTGATGCATAGGTCTGGGTTTGTCCATCAAGGGATGCAAAGGAGAGTTTATGGTCACTGCCATTTCTGAACAGGACAAATATTAATAAACCAGACCACCATGGCCCACTAATGAAAGCCTGGAATAAGAATAAAATGATTGCAAAAAATGGATTGGAGAGACCTGGATAATAAAATAATAAAGTTGTCTAGTAAAAAGGAGTCTGTTAGTTTGGATAGGTTGAAGATTAAGCAATGACCTGAACACAAAGAATGGGAATGCAAATTTCTGGTTGAAATGTGTCTGAAAATTTCTACTTTGAACTGTGAGTTTTTCTGTATTTCTTCTTTTAAGATGTGAATTAAGCAGTTCTGTAATTACTTGTAATTAGTTTGAAAACTTGTACTAAGTGTTTTTTCAGTTTCCTGGGTGAGATTGAAGAAAAAAAATGAAACTGTTTTATGCTTTGAAATAATTAACAGAAAACCATAACAGTGTTTATTAGAAAAAGGTAAGTGTGAATCTTTGGATGCATGTAATTAGAAATAGGAAATATTAACTATGTAAAGGAATGTATATTTTAATTGTGTGTTTTATGGTTTGTTAGATATAAGGACATTGTTTATGTTAAGTTTGTATTACACCAAAAGGGAGAGTCCAGAGTAGAATAAACAGTTAAGTAAGAAATAGGAAAATTAGGACAATTTCAAGCAGAATTTTTTTTTTATACAAACAGAATGAGATTTGTAAAATACATGGATCATTTTCAAGATAGAGAGAAAGATCAGAATATATGTGATTGCTGCTGAATTGTTGTAAGAATATTATCTTTTAAGTATTACTTATATTAATTTATCTTTGTTTGCACTTTAATAAATAAACTTTTTAAATCAATTGGTCTAAATTCTTACATTTCTCCAATCTAAGAGGTTCTGGGGATTGTCACCACAGAGATTTCATTAAAGGGCTAAGCAGGGTTGAAGGATAGTGAATACAGGTCTGTGAGACAACAGCCGGTAACAGGTAATCAAACCTGTTAAAATCTCAACAACAGGTGCTATGACCAGAGATTTGGAACTGTAGGTATTCAACTTTAAGGGCCCTAAGGACACTGTTGCCTCCATACCTTTCACTCCTTTGCCCTGGAAAAGTAAGGTGGATAACCTGGGTATCCCACCAGACCTGAATCTAAACACTGGATAGCCTAGGAAGTCCTAGTTAAGGATTTATCCTATTATGACTACCAGATTTGAGCTGCCTTGTATTTTGACAGAGTCTAATTCACAGCATGCCTCTAATACAGGAGACTTGTGATAAGGAAAATAAGCTAACAATGATTTGGCTAATCTGTTCTGTACTTTAGCAAGTTTTCCAAAAGCATTAAAAGATTTTGAGAAGTTCTGATTTGCATATCAACCTAAATGTCAAACATAATGTGAAATACACTCTGTAAAAGGGTTGAAATATGTGATACTTCGTGGGTTGCATCACAGTTTTGATGCAAAATACTGTATATTAAATGACCTTCAACTTCCATTGACAGCAGTTGCATTTGGGATGAAAGGACAGTAACAATTCAGTTGCGTATTCGTATACTCATTCAGTTGCATATTCTTGCACTTAAGTTTTTTTTCCAACTACTGCCTTAACAATTAAATTGTATATATAGTTTAACTAAAATGTTGCAAGCAGATTTCAATGTGGGGAAAGTGGCTTAATAAAACAATAATGTTTTAATTATCAATACCCTGCAGTTTACAAGATGATAAGAAGCAGAATAAAAATAATAAAACATTTTGTATAAGCAATTTCAACCATGCATTTCTAATTCCAAGTATACATTGGACTTGTGCCACATTATTATGGATTCAGAGAATGCTTTGCACAAACCCTGGGTGAAACTTTTAAGTTAACACAGTAATGCAAATATGAGCTTTCAAGGAGTGCATTTAAAACACACCAGTATATAAAATAGCATAAAATTACTTTGTGACACATAACGCGGAAAAGAGTCCATTGAAAGTTTAATTCAAATAATATATTTGCATTAGAAAAGACTGAAATCTAGTGGTCTAAGAGTATGAAATGGAATAAAAATGAACATTTCATTGCACCAGAAAGGTGAATGCTATCTTACAGCCTGGCTTATGTTTATTTTTTTCCTTTTTTATGTTGCTACTTCTGTTATTTTTGTATTTATTATTTTTTTATTAGAATGTACAGTACAGAACTATAAGGGGGTACAAATATATCTAGGCAACAGAAGGTAAAAGTCAAGAACCAGTTTTAAACTTGTCACCAGTCTATCTAGACACTAGCTAACCTAACTTGATTACTTCTTATATATGTTTAATGACCCATTGGAGAGACAGAATGTTATGGTGGAATGGGAGGAACGGGAGGATGTGGATTTCATTATCAGGTTTCCTCTTGAAATGGATGTTATGCAGTCTATTCCTGGATTGACTGAAGGCCATGTCCACAATATAAGATAAGTATCCTCTACCAATGGCAAAATTCCTCATTCTGAGTGCTTCATTACAGTTACAGTGGAGTCTAAGGAACTTGAAAAAGGTAGAAAGTTTTTAGTTTGTCAGGGATGGAAGGAGCTTTAATAATGGTAACCAGCTGGCTTTTAATAGATAAAGATTTTAAGTCCTGGAAAACTGATATCTAAAAATTGTGGAGCTGTGATAAAAACATTGACTGTAAACCTAAAATACAGATGCAAATTAGTAAAATAATCTGGAGCATGATACAGCACCAACGCAATTGTTGGTATATCTTTTGTACAGGTCCAGTACAAAGCCTAGGTAGGAAGAAAGGAAATGCTTTGCCACCTAGTCTAGGCTAGGTTCCAGGACCTGGACAAAAAAGTTGTTATCAAAAGAGAAGGCATTGAGGGTATAACCAGTTCTGGCCATATGATGAGGATAGTCCTGGCAGAATCCTCAACTCGATATCTGTTGAATGACTGATATTGGGTACTGAGAACTTCATTGTGAGGAATGACTGTGTACAGAAAGGTGATGTTCATGGTAAAGGTAAAGCAGTCAGGAGCATGATATCTAAACCTGTCAAAGCTAAAATATGAGTAGTAGGACAGTTACTTGCAGAAACAATAGGGCGTCCAGGATTGTCTAGTTGTCTGCATTTTAGAGAGAAGGTAAAACTGGGATATCTCTGGGTTTTCAACAATGATGTGGTTAGTGTTGGGAGGTAATTCCTTTATGCAGATGGAGAAATGGTTGAACTTACCTTCTGCTGGTAATGATCTGTCGGATCCTGTATGAGGGGAAGATAGACAAATGTATTAGAAAATTATTTTGAAACGTCTGCAGTAAAAAGGCACTTCTGCTAGATTACCACTGCAACCCGCATTGTGTCAGCAGATTTGTGGACTATACCTCCTTGATGGCACAGAGTGTACAATGCATGAAGTTCTACTTTGGTAAACTGGAACTTTGTTTGATAAGACTAGAAAATTTACTAGGAATTTGATTAGAGCACTGATTGATAAAATACTGAACAGATGAAAAATGTCCAGGAGGCGGGATCCAGAAGCAAAGACAGACTTTCATGGTGGCATGGTAGGTCACAGCAAGTTAAATTCAGTGGGGTTATTGAAGGGAAATGGAAAAAGGTGTTAAAGATTATTTCCACACTGAAAAGGAAAGGAAGTAAAAGACACATGCCCTATGAGTCAACACAGAGAGATTATCAAAAATATGAGTCCTTGGAATCTGACAGGAAAGCTGGAATGTCAGTAAAAAACCCATGCTGACACATCAACATACATGTAAACTCCACAGACAATGGATGAGCTGGGATTTGAATGAATTACTATAGAGCTATTAGGCAGTTGTATTAACCATTGCATTATCCCAATGATAGAGGATACAGCATACAGAGATGAGGTGGAACGGCTGTCCGCATGGAGTGAAGACAACAATCCATCTTTCAATGTCGACAAGATAAAAAAGATAATCGTGGACTTCAGAAAATCACATCCTGCCCACATCCCACTCAGCATCAACGGTTCAGATGTGGAGACTGTTAGGAGTACCAAGTTCCTTGGTGTGCACATAACTGAGGAACTTATGTGGACACATAACACCTCATCACTAATCAAGAAAGCCCAGCAGAGACTACACTTCCTGAGTCGGCTGAAACGAGCAAGTCTACCCCCTTCCATCCTCACCATGTTCTACAGAGGCACCATTGAGAGTGTTCTGACCAGCTGCATCACTGCCTGGTATGGCAACTGCAACATATCTGACTGTAAGTGCCTGCAAAGGATAGTGAAGACAACAGAGAACATTATTAGGGTGCCTCTCCCTTCACTACAGGACATATTTTACAAACGCAGTGTCCTCACATGGACTCTTCACACTTCTGCCATCCAAGAGAAGATACTGCAGCATCAGAGGCAGATCAGCCAGGCTGCAGGATAGTTTTTACCCCCAAGCTGTCAGACTCCTTAACACCCTGCTGCCTCCTGGGATTTTCCACACTGCCTCAACCACCTCTAAAAACAGAACTTTTATATATGCAAGCCTCTTTCCTGCAAAAACTAGTGTGCATGTAAAAAAGAACTGAAAATCTCATACTGACCTTTCAGGATTTTGACATGCTTGATAACCTTCTCTTGTGAAACATTCTGACCTGTCATTGCTTACACATGTCTTTTAACACTGATAATTTATGTATTATCTGTATCATTTATTTATTTATTTATTGATTTATTTATACATATCTACATATTACATATCTATTGACTATATTTATGTATCTAGATTGAAAATACCATACATTGCATCAATGTTACCATTGCTAATGTAAACATATTGCTTACTACACGTCAATATTGCTGCTACTTCTTTGTCTTGTCTTTGCACAATGTCTTGTCTTGTTTTGTGTTTTAATTTTAATTTTAATCTTAATTCTATTTTTAATTTATTATTTGCTCTTCATGTTGTTACACTGTGGACCCTGAGCTTCGTCTAGCTGTATACTTTATGACATGTACGACTTTATCTTTTTACCTTTTTTTTTTTCTATTTTTCTCTATTTCACTGATCACATCTACCACTTTCTTTTATGTGGAATCGCTCCCTGGACACTTTTTACTATTTTTACTACTTGACATGGATTTTTACACTCCGAGACTCGCCTATTCAAGTAGTCAGCTTAAAGCACTGAGAAGAAATGCCCACGCTGGTGTGGTTCCCTATTTACCTGAGGAGGTAAGAAGATGATATCGAGGCAGCCGAGCCGGCGTAAAGATAAAAGATAAGATAAAAGCCAAGCAGCTTGAAAGAAATTGGCATTATAAACCATCGGTGCCTTCTGTGATCCTGGGAAATGTGAACTCACTACCAAATAAGATCGACGAACTGGCTGTGCTGGTGAAAAATGTCAGAATCTACAGAGAATGCAGCTTGCTGTGTTTTAGTGAAACGTGGCTAACAACTACCATCCCAGATGCTAACGTGGAGCTACCCGGGTTTAGCACAGTTAGAGCGGACAGAGACGCAAGTACCTGCGGGAAGAAGAAAGGAGGAGGACTCGCTCTCAATGTCAATACAAAGTGGTGCAACTCAGGACATGTAAACGTTAAAATCTCCACTTGCTGCAGGAATATTGAACTGTTTTCCGTAAGTCTGCGTCCCTATTACTTGCCCAGAGAGTTTGGACAAGTGATTGTTGTTATTGTTTACATCACCCCTCAAGGGAACGCGGAGATAGCGGGTGACATCATCCATTCCGCAGTTGCTAAGTTACAAACGCAGCACCCTGAGGCGCTTGTGCTAATCTCTGGAGACTTTAACCATGTAACACTGGATAAAACATTACCTGCCTTCTTCCAGTATGTGGACTGTAACACCCGGGGAAATAGGACTATCGACCAACTGTATGCAAACGTTCAAGATGCATACAGCGCCACCCCGCTGCCTGCGCTTGGGAAAGCAGATCATAACCTGGTTCTGCTTCAGCCTCACTACAAACCAAGAGTGAAGGCGCTACCTACAACCACACGCTCATTCAGGAAGTGGTCCCCTGAGGCAGAGCAGACTCTGAGAGACTGCTTTGGAACTACAGACTGGGATATACTGCTGGGGTCACATAGTGAGAACATTGAAGAGGCTGTTGACTGCACAACTGATTACATCAACTTCTGTATGGACATTGTAGTTCCAGTAAGATCAGTACGCTGCTATACTAACAACAAGCCATGGATTACAAGTGACATCAAAGGCCTTTTGAACCAGAAGAAAAGGGCTTTTAAAGACGGTGATCAGCATGAGCTCAAGCGCGTGCAGAAGGAACTCCAAGTCCAGCTCAGGGCGGCGAAAGAGCAGTACAGGAGAAAGCTGGAGCAGAAGTTGCAGAATAACAGCATGAAGGAAGTGTGGGATGGGATGAAGATTATCACTGGCTGGAGCTTGAAGCGGGGTGCCACCATCGAGAGAGACATGGAGAGAGCAAACCAAACTGAGGAGACTTCGTGCCAGCAAAGCAGCGGGTCCAGATGGTGTATCGCCACGACTGCTGAAGGCCTGTGTGTTGGAACTGGGGAGTCCTCTACAGCACATCTTCAACCTGAGCCTGGAACAGGGGAGAGTCCCGAGACTTTGGAAAACATCTTGTATCACCCCAGACCCAAAGGTATCACGTCCTAGTGAGCTGAATGACTTCCGGCCTGTTGCTTTGACGTCACATGTGATGAAGACCAATGGAGCGGCTGCTGCTTCACCACCTGAGGCCACAGGTCTGCCACGCCCTCGACCCTCTGCAGTTCGCATACCAGGAGAAGGTGGGAGCGGAGGATGCCATCATCTATATGCTACACCGATCCCTCTCCCACTTGGACAGAGGCAGTGGTGCTGTAAGAATTATGTTTTTGGACTTCTCTAGCGCCTTCAACACCATCCAACCTCTGCTCCTTAGGAACAAGCTGACTGAGATGGGAGTAGACTCACACCTGGTGGCATGGATCGTGGACTATCTTATAGACAGACCTCAATATGTGCGTCTTGGGAACTACAGGTCTGACATTGTGGTCAGCAACACAGGAGCGCCACAGGGGACTGTACTCCGGTCCTGTTCAGCCTATATACATCAGACTTCCAATACGACTCGGAGTCCTGCCACGTGCAAAAGTTCGCTGATGACACTGCTATTGTGGGCTGCATCAGGAGTGGGCAGGAGGAGGAGTACAGGAAGCTAATCAAAGACTTTGTTAAATGGTGCGACTTAAACCACTTACACCTGAACACCAGCAAGACCAAGGAACTGGTGGTGGATTTTAGGAGGCCCAGGCCCCTCATGGACCCCGTGATCATCAGAGGAGACTGTGTGCCGAGGGTACAGACCTATAAATACCTGGGAGTGCAGCTGGATGACAAATTGGACTGGACTGCCAATACTGATGCTCTGTGTAAGAAAGGCCAGAGCCGACTATACTTTCTTAGAAGGTTGGCGTCCTTCAACATCTGCAATAAGATGCTGCAGATGTTCTACCAGACGGTTATGGCGAGTGCCCTCTTCTACGTGGTGGTGTGCTGGGGAGGCAGCATAAAGATGAAGGATGCCTCACGCCTGGACAAACTTGTTAAGAATGCAGGCTCTATTGTAGGAGTAAAGTTGGACAGTTTAACATCTGTAGCAGAGCGACAGGCATTAAGCAAACTCCTGTCAATCATGAAGAATCCACTGCATCCACTAAACAGTGTCATCTCCAGGCAGAGGAGCAGCTTCAGCGACAGACTGCTGTCACTGTCTTGCTCCACTGGCAGACTGAGGAGATCGTTCCTCCCCCACACTATGCGACTCTTCAATTCCACCCGGCGGTCTGCTTTTACATGCATTTTTATTACTCTTTAATTTAATATTTTTTTTTGTATCAGTATACTGCTGCTGGATTATGTGAATTTCCCCTTGGGATTAATAAAGTATCTATCTGTCTATCTACTTGTATATGGTTGAGATGACAATAAAGTTCGCTTTGACTTTAAAACAGCAACAGTTTTAGACAGGTTGACTGATTGGACAGAATTGGAGCAAGAGTTCAAATCAATCACACTTGTAAAACCAGTCACAAATTAAACAAAATATTATTTTTCAGCTATTTTACTTGACAATTTATTCTTTTCTTCATTAATGCCTTCAAACGAGGCAGACCAAAATTCTTTACCTCATGAGGATTCTAAGGGGGCCTAACTGCCTAATCAGTTTTACATGTGTTTTGTGGACTTAGAGAAGGAATATGACTATGTTTCTTGGGGAATTATGTGAGTGGTGCTGGGAGAATATGAGGTTTGGGGGCCTCTAACAAGCGCTATTGTATAATCACAATGAAAGCTGTTCCTGCATACTGAGATAAACATCAGCACTGTTTCCAGAGGTTGTGGGACTCCGCCAGAGCTTTGCTTTATCTCCTGTTCTGTTTTTGATTTTCAAGAACAGGATTTCAAGGCAGAGTCAAGGAAGAGAGGGGCCCTGTTGGCTTCATCGGGCTGGGAAATCCAGAATGCATTGGGATAGTTTGTGACCGAGTGTGAAGCAACAGGAATGAGGATCAGCATCTCCAAATCTGAGACCATGGTCCTTAGTAGGAAAAAGGAGGACTGTCCTCTATTAGAGGATCCCACAGTATGAGTTGGCAAGTGTAGCTGCGGAAAAAGACGTATTGGCCTCACTACTAAGACCCTTACCCCCGCAAACCGGCTTGGGATAAGCAGTGTAAATTGAATGATAAAAAAGAAGGTTTATGGTGATTTTTGGCCATAATAAAGTTCCTTTTTCAAAGTACCACTGCCATCATTTTTGTTTTGTGCCCTCCCCCACCATAACCTATCGTCTATGGCAGGGGTCCTCAATCACAGTCCTGGAGGGCCACAGTGGACGCAGGTTTTTTTTCTAACCTGGTTGTTTAATTAGAAAGCAATTCTTGCCAATAATTTAATTTCATTGCTTATTAGTGCTTTAACTCTGCTATGTCAGGTAATTCTCATATCCTATATTTTCTTCCCCTTTCTAAGGTCTAAGGATATCATCCAAATGATCTGAAGGCTAAAATGGATAAGTAAATCTAGTCCTTTACTTTTTTCTCTTCGCTTTCCTTCCAAGTATTTAATTAAACCAAATAGTGCATGATAAATACACACAGGTGTAAATGGTAACAAGCTAAATGCAGAAATACTGGTCTCTTTTGTCATTTGCATGTTATTGGTAATTAGGCGCAATTAAAAACCAAAAACACAGCTATTTAAGACTAAAATAAGCAATAAGGGTTCAAAATCTTAACGAGCAAGACAAGTAAAGTGAAGCAGAAGTGTTACTTGAGCAATAAGAGCTTCTTATTAAGCAATTGGGTTAGAGCAAAAACCTGCAGCCACTGCGGCCCTCCAGGACTGTGATTGAGGACCCCTGGTCTATGGGGAAGGAGCGAACGCTTTAGATTCGTAAAAAAATTCAACCTCTGGTCTTGACATTTTAGGATCCCCTGATTCTGAAAACATTGATATCTCGATGATGGTGTGTGTCTGTCATTATGTGTCTGTGTGTCACAGTTTCTTTGAAGACAGTCTAGAGCTAAAACAGCTGGAAGGAAAAATACCAAAATCAAAACTTAAGCCTGTAATGAGATGACGATGTGCTGATTAGTTTTTGAGCCAAATCGTTCAAGAAAAAGAGGCACTCTAGAGGAATCCTCAAATACTAATTAATTATGCATTCTTCTTGTCAATTGCTATCGTAATGACCTATTTTAGGATCAGAAACATCATAAAATGTTATTGAAATGTTATAGAATAGTTTGGGTAACTTGGTTCCTAGGATGCAAAGTCTAAAGACCGTCACGTCTGAATTTCGGTTGCTTCTGAGAAACTACTTCAAACAATAGTGCTCAATGATTATGAAAATGATTTGCAAAACTGCATGTAATTTTGGTGATCAAAAAAAGTTAAAAAGACCAGGCATTTTCTTAACAACAAAATTTAGTAAGATCATTTAGTATGAAAAAAGGAACTCTGGTCATTTCATTTGCAAGTAAGGATTCTCCCACTTGCCACTCCATTTGAAGAACACAACTAAAGTACTGATTGTATTTGTTTAAGGATACATTGTCTGCTCAGGTGGTGCACAGCCGTTATTTTACAATTAAAGTAGATCAAAAACATTATATCAAAATTGTTTAATATTTGAAGGTTCAGTTCTACATTAGAATTTGTATTATAATAATAATACTTTATAATGTAAATGTGAAATAACGTCTCATGAACAGTGCAATTATGTTTTGGGTTGAACAAAAGCCAAAGATTTGCCACAAGCACTGGGAAAGTTTCAATTAATGTCTCCAACAATAAATAGAGCTTTTACTGCACATTAATAGTGCTAACTCTTATCTTATTGATCATTATTGTTTTGGCAAAGTTTAGGATCCCTAATGAGATTTGCTGAATTTTATGACAGATGTCCTGTAATATATATATTTAAAATACACTTTTGTGAAATTAACATGAAGAGAATGACATACTAGCATTACTCTTTCAAAGCTTAAAATTAGATAATTTAATTGGACTATTCAAAACCTCCTGTTTGAAAAATGAATTTTTCTAGTGTGCCTGTACAACCTTAGAAAATCAGTACATTTTTCATGAAAAAATATTGCAAAATGTTGTTAGTTTATGCAGAGGACATCACTGCAGTTTTACTAATGCACCTGTTAGCATGGAAATGGATTGTAAAGGTAATGCAGAAAAGCATGACAGTATCTTAAATGAGCGATTTTCCAGCAGTCACTGTATACCAAATTTAAATAGACCATCCAGCAAGAAATTAAAACAAGATAAATGTGTTTAAGCTTGATATGATAAAAAGCTGTTGGATTTTATCTATTGTTTTGTGGCAGTTGTTACTGTAGAAAATGCTTTCAAGCTAGAATACACTGTATACATGTCATCTTAATTTTACATACCTGGGTGTTTACATGCTCATATAATTATAGTTCTTTTGTTCACTGAATGCAAAATTATTGGCTTCAGACAGATAATTGGAATCTGTGGCATGTTTACTTTTAAAACTCATCTTGCTCTTTAAAAATGCCATTATTTTACTTTATCTGCTTCGAAACAACTGTCAAAGTATTATTTGCAATGCTAAAAATGCTCTTTATCCTTATAATAAGTTGGTCCAGCTATTTCAATTAAAGCACAAACATAATACGACATTCTGTTTGTTAGTCTTTGGTTACCCAACCATGTACATACAGTATATATTCTATTATCAACAGATTTGTTCTGTTCTAAGGTGTAGGAGGGTGACATAATGGTGTGATGGACAGTGCTAATATCTCATAGCTCTGGGAGACTAAATTTAATGCAGGAGCCACCTGTTCAGTGTCTGGACATGCTCTTCTTCTTTTTCTTCCTAAAATTGCTTTGTTCTTGTTTTATCATGAAAGTGTCAATGAAAGGCACTATACTTGACTCCAAGGTTCTTTTTTTAGTGGTAAACAAGACAAAATGTCTGTATGCTATATGCTTAGCTTATTAACCTTGCTTTACATGTACAGCCCACAATGCTCACCAATGAATACCTTAGCAATGGCAGACCATCCTGCTGCTGAGACCATAGCCACTCTCAGTCTGCACCCAGTTTACTAGCACTGAAAGGACTGTGTTTGAATTTCCCAACCCTTTGACAACACGCTGTACCCGTGCATACTCCCAACCTCTCTCTTTCTGCGATTGCTGAAGTAAGTAAACATAAAGTAGTTTGTGATATAACAAGAAACTTGAATTAATTTAAACATATGTGCATAATAATCAAATCCTTTACTGATCTCATCTAAGACAAAGAAATACAAGATGTAGTTGAAGACTGGAGGGCAAGTTTTAGCAAGTGATGTTAAACACAAGATGCACATTTTACTGCATATTGAGCTTTTTCAAGATACACATGTGTTATTTTATTATTAGTATAGGAAATAACAGGCTTCCATCAACTATAATTATTTGAAATACAGTATATGGTAAATCACAGTGGCAGAGATTTTCATTAGTAAAGCAATTTTAAAGTCAAGCCAGTTAAAACTGATGCACAAAAATGCACAAAAAGTGAAAATCAAAAGTCCCCTTTCTTTAAATTAACAAGCATCTGGATAACACTTCTGGGCACAATATTTAGGAATTTTAATAGATTATTTATCTTGTGTAATATTATATCGTGGGAGGTGGGATAGATCTTCCTTATGGATCCAGTATTCTGGCTTAAGTTACCAGTCACAGAAGCTGACACTGTGAAGTTTGCATGTACTCCATGTCTCTCTGTGGGGTTTTCAACCTAGGATATCAGTTTTCCTCCCACATCCCCAAAGACATGCATTCGGGTGGTTGTTGATTCTAAACTGGATTGAGTGTAAATGAATGGGTCCTTCAACAGACCTGTACCCCATGAGGCCAAGATATACTACACCCAGATGACCACGATGGTATGAGAATGTTCTGCTAAGTTATTTCCCTGCGAAAGATGAGAAATATACCTTTGGCATCTTTCTAAATATTAGCCTTATATATCATCACTTGATATATAGGGTACTAGAAAAGTTTGTAGTTTTCTTTCCATCCTGAAAGGAACATTTTTAAATATGCTCTTAATTGTTACAGGATCAAAGCCCTCATCAACAGAAAGAGAGTTCTAACAAGGCTAATGCAACTTTTATCATGTCTGAGGTTTGAAGAATTGGACAGCATTTCAGTGAATGAAATAACAGTATCATTGTTGCAGAAGCAACTTCTGCCACCTAGTAGTAGTCTTGTCATGTTAGTATTTTATTATAAACAAAAAGCTACAAAGATATTGCCTTGCAAAACACTGATTTTATAATTTGTCAAAACTCACATTCAGTCTGAGAGCTGTTTAGATTGCATGATATCTTTATCATACTATCTTGCATTTTAAAAGACACTTTTCTACTTGCTTTGGAGAAACAAATACTGTATAGATGAATCTGAAGTCAGCATTGTCAGAGGAACACAAATGAAGTCTGCATTTAATGTATTTGCATTGACATATTCCATTTGTTTTATAATCTAACTGGCATTCTACTGCGTCGGTTAAATTAGACAGTGTTCTAGTTGAAGTCAACAGAATAAGGATAGCAGTGCACTCAAGAAATGGAAAGGAGATGGAGGAAGCAATTTTTCTGACAGAAAAGAATGAAATTGAAATATGTTAGTAATGAAAATTGGATGTCCACCTGACTGCTGTTAGAACTCATAAATTTTATTTTGTAATACATTTAAACAGTACGGGGACTACTGGAGCTTGACTCCACTCAGTTAGAAGCAGTTTTTTGTTCCATGATATTTTCAGCAAATACATCAGCAAAAGGTTTAATAAAGGCAGCAGGGAAGTCTAATGCTCATAATTGGGAATTACTTATTGCATCTGATGCCATTTAGTGTTTAAGATGTGGTTTCTTAAGAATTAAAGAAAGAATTAAAAATTAGCTGTCAACAGCCCTTACCTAATGATCTATTTCCTGATGATGAAAGGTGAAGAACAAAAAAAAGTGTACTCTCTCTCTCTCTCTCTCTCTATATATATATATATATATATATATACTGCTCAAAAAATTAAATTAAAGGAACACTTTTTAATCAGAGTATAGCATCAAGTCAATGAAACTTCTGGGATATTGATCTGGTCAGTTAAGTAGCAGAGGGGGTTGTTAATCAGTTTCAGCTGCTTTGGTGTTAATGAAATTAACATCAGGTGCACTAGAGGGGCAACAATGAGACAACCCCCAATACAGGAATGGTTTAACAGGTGGAGGCCACTGACATTTTTCCCTCCTCATCTTTTCTGACTGTTTAATCACTAGTTTTGCATTTGGCTACAGTCACTGTCACTACTGGTAACATGAGGCAATACCTGGACCCTACAGAGGTTGCACAGGTAGTCCAAGTTCTCCAGGATGGCACATCAAAACATGCCATTGCCAGAAGGTTTGCTGCGTCTCCCAGCACAGTCTCAAGGGCATGGAGGAGATTCCAGGAGACAGGCAGTTACTCTAGGAGAGCTGGACAGGGCTGTAGAATGTCCTTAACCCATCATCAGGATCGGTATCTGCTCCTTTGGGCAATGAGAAACAGGATGAGCACTGCCAAAGCCCTACAAAATGACCTCCAGCAGGCCACTGGTGTGAATGTCTCTGACCAAACAATCAGAAACAGACTTCATTAGGGTGGCCTGAGGGCCAGACGTCCCCTAGTGGGCCCTGTGCTCACTGCCCGGCACCGTGGAGCTCGATTGCCATTTACCATAGAATACCAGAATTGGCAGGTTCACCACTGGCATCCTGTACTTTCACAGATGACAGCAGGTTCAACCTGAGCACATGTGACAGACGTAAAAGGGTCTGGAGAAGCTGTGGAAAATGTTATGCTGCCTGTAACATCATTCAGCACGACCCGTTTGGTGGTGGGTCAGTGATGGTCTAGGTTGGTATATCCATGATGGGACGCACAGACCTCTACAGGCTAGACAATGGCACCTTGACTGCCGTTAGGTATCGGTATGAAATCCTTGGACCCATTGTCAGACCCTATGCTGGTGCAGTAGGTCCTGGGTTTCTCCTGGCGCACAACAATGCCCGGCTTCATGTGGTTACAGTTTGCAGGCAGTTCCTGGCCAATGAAGGAATTGATACCATTGACTGGCCCCCACGCTCTCCAATAGAACACCTCTGGGACATTATGTTTCGGTCCATCCAACGCCGCCAGGTTGCACCTCAGACTGTCCAGGAGCTCAGAGATGCCCTGGTCCAGATCTGGGAGGAGATCACCTAGGGCACCATCCGTCGTCTCATTAGGAGTATGCCCCAACATTGTCAGGCATGCATACAAGCACGTGGGGGCCATACAAACTACTGAGTACGATTTTGAGTTGCTGCAATGATAATTTTTTTACTTTGATTTTTTGGGCGTCTTTGAATTCAGCCCTCTGTAGGTTGATCATTTTCATTTCCATCAAACGATGTGGCATCCTTTTGTTCAAATTGTTCCTTTAATTTTTTTATAACTATATATATGTAACATCAAAATATTACATTTTAGTTCATAAGATTACCATCTGTATCTTTGCAGGTGCAAAAAGGTATGGTGGTGCATATAGGCAAATATATACTACCTCTATACTCCAAATTTCAGCATTCATTCTTCATGGTTTTGTCATGTACAGTAAATGTATAGCTGCATAATGATGATGTACATTTTTAAAGAAATTGTGCATTACTTCAATAAATTACTGTACCAGGGGGTTGCTTTGTCAGATGTATGACTTTACTTCACTTTTCACATTTTTTTCATGAATTTCAATTCTGATTGCTGACTACTGTTTAAAAATATCTGCTTTCTTTGTTAAATATCTGTGCCAATATGATCAATTACAGCAAAGAAATTCAAAATGAATGTTGGTGCTGCATTTCAGATTAGAAAATTATGAGCTAAATTTAGATACTTTATATTTTACATTATTAACTGTAAAATGCATAATTCTTTCACTCACCAAATTATCAATAGAAAACATTCAGTAACATTTTGCAGACTTAAATCTGTTAAGACTGCATTCATCAGGAAACAGCGAGGTGTTATTCGTTGGGCCTTGGCACTGTCCTGCATACTCCCGGTAGAACCTAGGGGGAACATTAAATAAATGAGTCATCTTATCCCCTGGCCTCCGAGGACAATTTCTCTATACGTGGCCCGGCCGGCAGCATATGTAGCACAGCCGCTGCCCCCCTGTTCGTATCCCTCTGCGAGACTGGAAGCATTTCAGAAAGTCGGGCTCTGCCCCATTATCAGCTGAGAAGATTTCCACGGCTGCCCTTAAGCTTTTAAGTCCCTTTTCTACTTTGTCAGGAGACCCCCGCTTTACTTTAGGGATCTCGTGTTTAATCTGGGGCTTGTCTAGAGTTTGGGTCTCTCTATGGGCACAAGAGAGCCCTTTTACTGTCTGCATCCCCATCGATTTATAAATGACCGGTGGCGGTGTCTTTAGAACCGTATCGCTCCGGGAGGCAGCACTATCCAGCTGCCCCGGCTCGATCAATCCTTCCGACGCCCACTCGGTCAAGGTTCCCGACTCCCTTGTAGGGCTCGCAGCTACTTGGCTACTCTATGAATTAACAGCGGGCCTGTGTCACTCTGCGTCCCTCTATTATGTACGGTACGGGCTTCGCTTACCTGTACCACCACATTCTTTAATATGGGAGGCTCCCATCCAAACCGCTGCAGGTATACTTTCACCTTTCTTAAAGGCGCTTCGGCTGCTTGAATAATGAAGAGAAAGAAATTAACACACACAAATACACACACAACTAAATGTGTAAAAGTCTGTGTGGACAAAGGCATGACAGCATAAATTCAAAGTAGTAAAAGAAAAGATGTTACCTTAATTTAGCTATAGTCATGCCTCTGCAAACTTTTATACCACTCACCCTTAACTCAATAATTTTTCTCATAGCTTCTTCTGTATGGATTAACTGACAAGAACTGCCATTATACAGTTTTGGAATCAAATGACTGATGCAGAGTGTTGTGGTCAAGGCTTATCAATAAAATCTTGCCTTGAATTGGGCCTTAGCAACACTGGTACTGCTGTAAATGAGTTACACATCTGTACTACTTTTAGCATCTGTGTATTTCGTGAGGTCCTGTTGCTTAAAGTTTAATGGTGCAAACATGCCAGTCACTTAGTTCAAAAACTCAAGGGAATCCATTTCTCTGGTCAGAGCTAAATCCAAGCAGTACCTATATTGGAACTATTCAACTGACTCTTTCAAATATATTGTTATATATTATATAAGAGTTTATTAAATTATTAAGAAATAGTGAGACTTGTACACATGATTTTTAAAAAAGGTGAGAACAATTTTCTGATGTTAGAGAAGGAAAATAGTATGGTTTCTGGACAATTCCTAAGATTAATTTAATTATTCTGAAACTTCATTTTAGATTAATCTAACTGGTTCAGCATTGTGGACAGCTGGCTACAGAGAACTGCATAACCACAGTAATTTATACAATTTTAGCAATTTTTGACTTATACCATAATTGATTTTTAAATTTACAAAATAAATCTAGCTAACCTTCAGCTGTTAGACTCATCAAAAATATTTACAGTATGCCTAGTGATAAATACTGTAGTTATTATACATCAACTATGCATATGTATAAAAAATTACATTTAATATACAGCAATAGGCTAAATTCTTTCTTTATTTTATTGCTTCTTCAGTGCATATATTGTGTGTTTAAAATGCCTGCAAAATTTATGGAGTTTGGAGATTATGTTTCTGTATGTGGGTTTTAATATTATCCCTGAATCTGGAACCAATAAATAAGTAATAGCTGTCTTGTGTGGAACTAGATAGTACAACTGTTAGAAAAGATGTCCTTCTAGGAAAGAATGTCATACTTTATACAAACATTGTGTTTAGATTTTATGAATTCTCTGAATTATATTAAGAGTTAATAATGACAGATTTAATCTGCACAACATACTATATACTAATGTTCAAAATTAATTTCAACATCCTTCCCCTGCCCACTTCAGAGAACTTTGTGATAATAAATAACCTAATGGGAAGACATTACTCACAGATTTTGAAACATGAAAACATTTAATGAAGGACAATTGTGTTTATTTTGTAACATTTCTAAGAAATTCCTGCTAGATCCTACAAAAGCTTTAAACTTTTCTCTAGAATAGTTGGTAGTTTGACCTTAAGTGCATGTTAAGTATGCAGTATGTTCTGCAGTTGCTGGTATTAAAAAACTATTTTCAGTTCTCTTACACACAAACATCCATCAATCCATTTTCCAACCCGCTGAATCCAAACACAGCCAATCTGCTGAAGCTAATCCCAGCCAACAAGGCAAGAACCAATTCTGGGCAGGGTGCCAATTCACCACAGGACACACACACCCGGGCCAATTTAGAATCACCAATCCACCTAACCTGCATGTCTTTGGACTGTGGGAGGAAACCCATGCAGAACCCAGGTCTCCTAACTGCGAGGCAGCAGCGCTACCACTGCACCACCGTGCCGCCTACACACAAACACCTCTATATAAATGTATGTGTAGATTCCTCATTGAGATTCAATGTATTATATGTATTATTTATCAAAGAAAGGCTACAGAACTATGTGGTGTAAGATTTTTCATGACAAGATATATTTCAGCCAGGGATCCTCCCCATACTGGGCTTCAAATGCCATTTTTATGTCTTTCCTGTTCATATGTGATCCTTTGTTCATGTTAACATTGTTGATTATCTAGATTCTTTATGTTTAACACTAAAATTACCGGAGCCAATGAAAAAACTTGTAAATCCGGCCCACCTTAAATCCTTTCACACCTCTCTATCAGCCTCTTTTGTCTTATACATGTGTCAATAAGCCCAAGCAGCCTGCTATACCATCCCCCCATCACCTCAGAACGGGCAAGAAGTTCTTCCAGTTCCTGCCTTGATTGATTATCTGGGAGTGAGCTACCCAGAATTGTAAGGGGAAATAATTTGATGTGTGTTTTATGTCTACAACAATCTATGTAAACACATCGTTAAAACAAACGTTTTCATGGTTTAGTAATAAATGACAAAATGTAGACATTAGCTGTATAATGTGTGAAGGCTGACGGCCAAATATCAAATAAACGTTCAGATGAATATTCTTCCTAAGCTTCTCTTTTTATTTCAAAACATTCCAATATGCATCAATAAATGATTTTTAAGCAATTAGATTCAACAATAACCTAATTTATTTGGAACTCAAAACATCCACGTATCCAAAGAATGACCCTTCAAAGACCTAAGGCAGAAGGTGGCATGGCTCTACCCAACTTTCAGTTTTATTACTGGGCAGCAAACGTACAAGCTATAAAAACCTGGACACAAAGAGATGAACATACACAGGCCTGATGCACAATAGAAGTAAAATCCTGCAGTACTTCTTTATATTCCCTGCTTTGTGCCCCAATAAATGCAAGTTATCAGCAATATACTAATAACCCAATTTGCTTCACTCACTCAGAATATGGAACCAATGTAGAAAGCATTTTAAGATGGAGAAGCTTTTATCTGTTGTACCTCTGCAAGAGAACCACCTCTTTCAACCCTCGCAAACATATGCAGTTTTTAATATCTGAAAAAGATTTGGGATTAAATTGCTTAGAGATCTTTATATAGACAACATCTTTGCATCCTATGAACAATTACATTCCAAATTTAACTTTCCAGCTACACATTTCTTTCACTATCTTCAAATTAGGAACTTTGTTAAACAGAACCTGCCCGATTTTCCTCATCTTACACCCTTGTCTATGCTGGAAAAAATATTGCTCAATTTCAAGGACTTAAACACCATCTCTGCATTATATAAAATTATTTTACAGTCCCTCCCTTTCAAAGATCCAAGAGGAAAATGGGAAAAAGATCTCTTAATCAATAATCAATATATCAGAAAAGGAGTGGAAAGTAGTAATGCAGAGACTTCACTCGAGCTCCATATGCGCAAAGCATACAATTATTCAACTCAAAATTATATATCGAGCACATCTGTCTTGCCTAAAACTCTCCAAAATGTTTCCAGGGCAAGATCCAACCTGCGAGCAATGCAATCAAGTCCCAGCCTCACTGGGTCACGTTTTGGGCCTGCACCAAATTAACATCATTTTGGATCAAAATTTTTAAGTGCCTTTCAGACAGCCTTGGTGTCACAATCCCTCCTAACCCATTAACAGGTGTGTTTGGTGTTCTTCCAGATGATTTTAAAGTGGAGAAGGACAAACAAACTGTGATTGCATTCACTACACTTTTGGCACGCAGACTTATTTTGCTAATCTGGAAGAATCCTAACTCTCCTCTTTTAAGTCAGTGGGAAACCAATGTTTTATACTATTTGAAATTGGAAAAAATCAAATATTCAGTTAGAGGATCTATACAGAATTTTTTCAAAACCTGGCAGGATCTAATCAATAATATTTTAGAATAAGCTCTTAAAGCACAGAGGAAGCAATTATCTCCTCATTTCTTTTTCTTCTCCATTCATCTCTATTGGTCTATTAAACTCATCAATTTAGGTATGTTTACAAGCCTTAAGTTTTACCCCGTTGGCCATGCTCTCTCTCTCAGGAGTGGGGGTTGACTTGTTTTTCAATCTCAGTCCTATTTTTTGTAAAAATTGATCGATTTGTATGGAATGATTACAATAAAATGATTTAATAAAAACCCAAAACAAACGTTTTTCATGTTTTAGTAATAAATGACAAAATGTAGACAAGAACTGTATAATGTGTGAAGGCTGATGGCCAAATATTAAATAAACACGAAAGGTGCAAGTACAATACGACAGCTTCTGTGGTGCTGTGGTTTGAGCTGCCGACTTATAATCCAGAGGTCGTGATTTTGAAACCAGCTTCCCGGCAAATTTACCATTTTGAGTAGTGAGCTGCTCTTATTGTTAATATTATACAATAAAAACATACATTTGATTTGTGTCTGTAACAGCCGGTGTAAATTTATAATACTTGTAAAAGTTACCTTTTGTTTCACTTTTATTCTCTCAGTCATGATCACAATACAACACCACTATTACTATTATTATCTGAAACTGGGAATAACTATAGATGTGAGTGGTGTTTTGAGACAATGGAACTGGAAATTCTCTGATCTGGAGGGAAAAAAGCTGACACACAAATGCTGGAAAATCTGCCTGCTTCGCATCTCACCGTCACTTGAAATTTTTATTCAGTGTTCCTGCTCACGCTGAATTAGTAGGCACCTTATGGTCCATGATGTCAAAGCCGCACTGACAAAAAAACATAGGTATATATGATATTTGGAATAACTCATTTTATGACCTGTATAGTACATTTCGGAAAACATTGTGGCACTGATGCAATATTATTCATATTCATTTGCATGCCTTCTTGCACTTGTAATCAGTGATCGCGTTTTTTTTTTTTTTCTCCTATCTTGCCCATGCATTCTCCACATTTTGGCGCACTTTACTGTTTCTGTTGTACTCCAGGGCATGCAAAGGAAAGAATAGTACAGAGAGGTCAGTTCCACGTTATATGCAATCATCAGATTCAAATTATAACAGTTCCCACACACCCAAGGACCATCCTTTCTACATTTACGACATGTGTACCTGTTGCAATGTACACACTTCTCTCTGTGCTGTGGTTACTATTACACTGAAGGGGCTGGGGAAGCAGCAGTCTTGGAACAGAAGCTTGTTGATGTTGCATCCTCTTTTGCTTTATCCATCACCTTTTCTTGTAAGAAGGCAGATTCACCAGCATTTGTGTGTCAGCTTTTATCCCTACAGATCAGAGAATTTCCAGTTCCATTGTCTCAAAACACCACTCACATCAGTTATTCCCAGTTTCAGATAAATAGTAACCGCTTCAGATCTGGGGTCCAGGGAGGGGGATGTTGTATCATGATTGTGACTGACAGAATAAAAGTGGAAAAAAAAGCTAACTTTTACAAGTGCTATACTCCCAGATAATCATTCAAGGCAGGAACTGGGAGAATTTCTTGCTCGTTCTGAGACGGTCGGGGGATAGTATAGCAGGTTGCTTGCTGCTTGGGCTTATTGTCACATTTACAAGACAAAAGAGGCTGACGGAGAGGTGCGAAGGGATTTAAGGTGGGCCGGATTTATGAGTTTTATTCGTTGGCTCTGGTAATTCTAGCGTTAAGCATCTTTCAATATGTGCCATGTCCTTTGTGTGTGGTTCCCTAAGAGATGGAGCCACATGCCTATCTCCATCAAAGGGCTCTAACCTATAAAGGCTGAGGATAACCCACTGTCCCTTACAGTTCATTATGAATGCGCTCATGATGCGGTGAGTTCTGTTGATTGTATGTTGAGTTTTTTTGGAATTTTGAACCATTTCTCTATTTTGGTCTTCTCTTCTTGGATTTTGTATTGGGACTGAGTTTGCTATTTTGATTGCCTGTTTGGAAGGTATTGCCTCCTGTGCCTTTTGTCATGTGCTTCTTTGAGTTTATTTTTGTGTTGCATGTCATTTTTGTAAAATAAATGTTTATTTATAAGACTTCTGTTGCCGTTTTTATGTGACTAGCTGAGTTTGAAAGTTCTGCCCTCATATGGACATTTTGAACAATTATTGGGACCTTCATACATGGAAACTTTTGGGTTCATAATAATTGTAACTTCAGGAGATACTCTAAATACTTCTATTGGAGGATTTTGTGTAATTATGAATTGAAAACTATCCACCAAATAAGTAATGTTTCCCAGTTTGATCTACATGTAAGACATTTCCCAAAATATGATGTATCGATTACATTATTTGCATTTTGGGTCTTATCCCAGATATATTTTGCATAATCTTAGCTGGGGTGCCAGTGATGTACAGTTTTTAGTCAAATTGTACAATGATTATACAAAGTCTGCATCTTGTCAATCACTGGGTTCCTTTCATTATCTGAGACTGTAACTGAAATCAATCTATATCTTCATTGTTACTAGACAGTGTAGTTCCAGCCATAAATACTTATAGATGCTGCAGTTGTTCTATCAGACGGTTGTGGCAAGTGCTTTCTTCTATGTGGTGGTATGCTTAGGAGGAAGCATAAAGAAAAGAGATACCTCACACCTGGACAAACTGGTGAGGAAGGCAGGCTCTATTGTAGGCATGGAACTGGACAGTTTGACATCCGTGGCAGAGTGACGATTACTGAGCAGACTCCTGTCAATCATGGAGAATCCACTGGACCCACTGAACAGTATCATCTCCAGACAGAGGAACAGCTTCAGCGACAGACTGCTGTCACTGTCCTGCTCCACTGACAGACTGAGGAGATCGTTCCTCCCCCACACTATGCAACTCTTCAATTCCACCCAGGGGGGTAAACGTTAACATTATACAAAGTTATTGTCTGTCTGTTATACCTTCATTGTTATCACTCTTTAATTTAATATTGTTCTTTATCAGTATGCTGCTGCTGGACTTCACAGTGTGATGAAGTCAAAACATGACGTCAGAGTCTCTGTTTACTATCTACATGTGACAGAAAGCCACTTTGCGGATCCTGTGAGATTGATGTGCGTGTTTGATGTTTAATGAATGATTCGATGTGATAAAGCAAAATGCCAACATACAAATGCATTTGTGGTGCTTTTATATTCAAGCATTGCATATTCTCCATCGTAATTAAATGATACATTTTAAAGGTCTCACATACCATTTTTTTTTGCACCTTCGCAACAGCATCAGAATGTATGGCAGCACATTTCAGCCACAGAGAAAAAAACTAAGGACACGGTGAAAAGGTGTATTTTGTGATTAAAGTGGGAAGTTCAGCTTCAATTTCAAAATATCCACTTTAATCCCGTAGTTTATTTTACCATTTAAGTAGACCATTGTAAACGTCATCTTAAAACCGACCCAGTTGTTAATCGTTATGTGCTTCTGGGGCTTCCTACTACTTTGACAGCAGCGGCAAACAACAATCGCCACATAGAACATATTAAATTTATGATATTCCAGCTCTCTGCACATTTGGAATCCTTAGATTTATACTTTGATATCACTTTCATGATGAAATGCATTAAACTATGTATATTACATTTTACAGATAAATTGTTAACGTCATTTAAATAATGAATGCTGTTAATAATTACACATGTGGGGGCGGCACGGTGACAGAGTGGTAGCGCTGCTGCTTGACAGGAGGGAGTCATGTCCCTAGTGTTCACTGCCTGGAGTTTGCATGTTTTCCTGGTGGGCTTCCACAGTGTGCTCCGGTTTCCTTCCAAAGATATGCAGATTGGTGATGCTAAAATGACGCTAGTGTATGTGAGTGCTTGTATTCACCCTGCGATAAGCTGATGCCCTGTCCACGAATTGTTTCTGCCTCATGCTCAACACGAGCTGGAATGGGCACAGCCCTGGATTGATAAATGTAATCATTAAACATCCAGCTTTTTCATAGATATAGTGGAAGGGTTTTTTCAGGAAATTCACAACACAGTGAAGCCGAACCTGTTCTCACCGTGATGATATCTCGCATTGCCACCTGGTGGAATCTTTCAGATTTACGTAAAGCATGTGCGCAAGTATAAACAGTACAACGCTTGTGTGGCAGTAGCGTCCACAGGTGCACATGTTGCGTCGCATTAAATATAAACCTGGCCTAAGGGTTACTGTGCTGTTGCTATGTTTTATTATTACTGCAAAACTGACAATTTTATGTTTCTGTTTAATAAAAAATGGATCACAAAGAACAAGTTTATGATGCACTGATCTTTCAGGAAAGTTGTCTTTTATGACCTACAGCATTTTTCCACTATTGTCATTTTACATTGTATGTGCATAAAGATCTCAAAGTATAACATATCATTTTTATGCCACTTTTAGAAAATGTTAAATTACCAGAAGAAGAGCCTTTAAGACATGCTTTTACAAACACAGACTAAAGTTAAATCTCCATGGAAAATTTCTTATTTCCTAATGGTGCCAGACTGAATCTGACTTAATGCAGTATAGTTATGTGACTGGCATTTGTTTTGTTAGAAGAAGAGGTTTCCAAGTCAATAGGGATGTATTTCTTAGACTATTTTGATTTCTGAATAGTGTCTTTCTGTATCAGTAAATACCTTCCAAATCAAATGATAATTATTGTGCTTAATGTGGATTGTGCGAGAGTTGCTTTAAGACTCTTCCACCGGTTACTAGCTTGTATTTGATAATATCCTCTCTAATTATCATCTGTCCTCCTTCTTTGCTCACTTTAATTAGAAAGGGGAATTAGAGCTTAGTAGTTTTGCTTTTTTCATATTTTTCTGCTTTTAAAATTTCCAATTATTACAAACCTGACATTTTTGGAAGAGCTGGGATTAAAATATTTGCATGTTCAAGAAGTGAGTTTGGGAGGCAATGGCTTCAAATTTTGTAATGAAATATGCTCTATTTTACAATGTACATACTCCTATTACATTGTGTACTGTTTCCTGTTTTCAGAATGACCATGCTTTATCAAACTTAAAAATTATACCTCTAAAAAGCACTTTTCTCAATTATAAATTAAATCCCTTTAAACCAGCAGTGAATGTGCACAAACTATAAAGCATACATTTTCATCCAAAACAATGTTGAATTGTATATTCATTGGATTTAGAGGATACAAAACTAAATGGACAAACAAAAGAAGAGGATGGCCTGGTTTTCAAAAGAAGTTGGGTTACACTGCCATAGATCTTTTTTTTTTTTTGGTTTGTGTATTTGTAGAATTTATTTTTACACTTTTATGTTGTTCTTTGTTAATTCACCTTACAAGTTTATGTGTTGTCAAATACTGTTTTATAAATTTCCACAAAATTTCAATTCATGCATGATGATAGCATGAGTGAGCAGTAGCCAGCAGCCATACCACATGCTCTTCAGAGCAGGTAATTCACCTGAAGCTAAGCTTGCTTGGGTTGTTGTTGTTGCTGCAGGAACAGGTGAGGCCAGTAGGGGGGCTCTTACACCGTGGTCTGAGTGTGAATTCCAATTCTCCAGTACAGTGTCGGGTTTCCTGATGTCCTGAATGAATTGTCCATCACAGCCTGGTCATTGTTACCCCATTTCAAATTAGCTAACTGTCCCTCTCTTGCCTCTTCATTACCTAGTAACTAATGTGCGGTGAGCGTACTGTTGCATCACCCAGGTGGATACTACATATTGGTGAAAATTGCTATATAAAGCATTTTGAGTGTCATAAAAATCACTATATAAATGCAATGTCTTTTTCTTCTTAGTAAGCAGTGTGGTGGTTACTGATCAATTAAAATAGTGTCAGACCAAGAAAGGATTAAGACATTCTGAATCTTCTTAATAGGTCTTCTATTAAGATTAAGATTTAAAATCTTCTTAAAATGTGAATCCATCCATTATGCAAACCCACTTATCCTGGGTTGTGGAAAGCTGACGCCTATCCCATCATGCATTTAGCACAAGGCAGAAATGATGCCTAGACAAGACAGCAGCACACATTGCTTTTAAATTTATCTGATATTCATAGGCATGGGAAGGATTTATATAGAGGGTGAGGTGAGGATGAGGAAATACAGAGCATGTGTCATAAAGCCATTTTTTAAACTTTCTTTTGCAAAGGAAATTAATTTTATTTTTCAGTATTACAGGAGCAACATGGTGTGCTTTACACCATGGGACACCAAATTTCTGAGAAGATGGAGCAGCAAGACAGAGAAATAACAATGTAAGTGTCAATATTGAGTCTTATTGCATTAAGGCAAAATCTTCAAACATAAGAAATATAACTGAATACTTAAAGGATTAATGTCTGAGTTGTTGTTAAGTTTATAAAATGTCTTTATTCCTAATAAGTCAAAAAGAATGTTATGCTTAAGCTATTAGTTTTTTTAAACAACTGAAGACATATTTATGAGCAACAGATACCAGTAATGTAGCTTAAGGTAAAGGTATAACCCAAAATAACACTTAAGATGAAAGCAAAGGTTTGTTAACAAAGACAAAAAATAAGGATACGACCCTCAATACTAACATATTGGCACCGTTTCAAGCTTTCAAAGCAGGGGTTTTTCAAACGTCGATTTGAGATATATTTCAAATGCGTTTTGTCATGTGAACATTAGGAATAAAAGCACCAATATGTGTCAATATGTCACTGATACCTGAGACTGTTTTTTTGTGTGAGGAGAGAAATGCTGAATAAATAAATAAATGGCTATACCAGGGATCAGATAGAGTGAAGCCACTATGAAGAAGAGAGAGCTTCACAGTCAGAAGTCTGATTAGTCATTTGAAATGACAGGGTAAAAATGAAGACGGCACATAAGCAGCAACTGGGTTGGCAAATGAGATCACTCTCACTAGGAGGGAGAAACTATACAAAGCAATTCAGACTAAAAGAATCCTCATTGAAAGCGTACAATCCAAAAACAGGCAAACAATCAAAACCACAAGGTAAGCAGGACAAAACAAGGGAAAATATGAAAAATACTTTAAATCTAAGGGCACTTTCTTGTTGCTATGGTGACTTTTTTATTAAATAAGGGAAGGGCCATGGTAAACTCTTATTTATTCTCTATGCAAAAAACAAACACTTTCAAAATCAAAAAATATTGAAATGCATCATTGGTTTATACCTTCTGGTGATAAACATTTGATTTCTTGACATTGATTTATAGCTTTGACCATAAAATCATTTGCTTGATCAATAATCTCCTGCCTGCCCTATAGTTACAGTAACAACTTCAGTGTTTTGTGTTCAAACATTTGCCACCCATACAAATAAGAACGCCCCATCTCTACTTTTATATTACTTGCCCTTCCCATTATCACTATTTATCATTACTATGCAGAAGATAAGGGTAGCTGGAACCAAGAAAAGAACTGCACAATAAATAAGGGGCCAGGTATAGAGCCCAGAACCCATCCTGACAGTAAGTCAACCAGGTACTATAGCCCCTGCCACAATCCACCCTTTTCCTGCTGATAGGGCATTGGGAGACACCATGAAAGCAAAAAAACCTGCAGAGTCCAGCAAATGTTTCCTGCTCTAATTTCTTTGGCTGTGCTTTCACTACCCTACCACACTGACTTTCCCCACTGATATCTGGATCTTTCATAATGTACTGTATGTTCTCTTAGTTTGCTTAGTGATGACGAGATTGAATGCCATCTAGCACCCTTCATTTCAACACTTAAATATTTGAAGCTGATGTCACATCATGCTACTTCTAGTAATAGGGTATGTCAGACTTCCCAAATGCATTTACTGATCTAGTTGCCAGGCCATGTCATATTACGTGACTGAAAATTTGAAAAAATGAAACAGAATTTAAGGAAGCTAACATGAGATTCATGATAACATTGCATTTTATAGGTTCCTAGGACCAATACTGTCACATGTACAGAGTACAGTGAAATTCTTACTTGAGTGTGCTAATCAACATGTAACACTCTCCACCGCCATTGATCAGTGAGTACAATCTTACCTTTATATGGCTGGTATATATTTTATTTTAAGTGTTTAGATTTATTAAGTGAATATATTTTAAAAGTGGAAAACAATGTTCCACTCCTAATAGACTCTAAATGTTGTGCCCTTGAATAACACACATTAAGACAAAAAGTCGTGAGGAAACTTCTCAAGACAGTGACAGATTTTTGCTTTTCAACTATCAAACACAACCTAGAATGAACATTTTAAAACATTACACATTAATCTACATGATCTGTCTGCTTCGAAACTGATTTGTAGTTCAGCAGTCAGGATGAAATTCTCAACAACAATGTCAGCTGCTTTAATATCATAACAATAGTAGTAAAGAACCCACCACTCTCAGCCGTACTCTTCCGGTACTGTATTCTATAGAAATCCAAGGGGGCAAACCTGACAGGGAGTAGCTCTGTACATCTATAGTAAATTAACCATAGAGAATACTGACATGAAACGTGTTGTGCGTGATCTTCCTCTAATTTAAATTGTTTAATTTCTCCTCATTTGAATTATGTTGTTTTTGACCTTACCTGTTCCACTTATTTTTTCTCAAGAGCATTCTTTAATCTAATCCTAATCCCCAGTATTGTTGAAGAGTTCAGGTTTTCCTGTTAGCAAGGTTCTAGTTGACAGAATGTTGACTATAGGTCAATGTTTACAATAATAATGTCCTTAAAGTCATTTGATGAAATTTAGAAACTGGGGATCAACATAACCGTCTGTTACTGGATAAGAAAAATGAAGATAGGATAAGCTACTTGCTGTTGGAGCCCATGAATATAATTATGTGCATACCTCAAGGATGTGTGCATTCACTGCTCTAGTATATGTTGCTTTACATGTTGTATATGAGTAATTTTTGTGATGCATTCAAAGTCAAAAAATGATTACATTTGCTGATGAAACATCTAATCGCTGGTACTATAGTTGTGATGAAGCTAAAAGGGTTAAGTTTCTGAAAGTTGTCATCTGGGGCAGTAAGAACACCTTGGATTTCAATATTACAGTTTTTCTCGATTGCTAAGACACATTCCTGGAAAGCTGCTCTCCTTTTCCCTAAACTGTGAACACAAAACCCAATTTTCAAGCTACATTCACAAAACCTCTGACTCTTCTTGCAAAACCAAACTTTCACCCCAAAACAGTTCAATCTGTGCTCAAAACTGAACTATGCTGTCAAATCATGCCTCAAGTCAATCTAAATTAAATACTCTACTGAGTAGTCACTAAACACTACATAGAAAAAAGGAAAACACAATGCTCAGGACATGAAGCGGTAGAAATAAATGTTTATTTAGGCTAAATGCATGTTGCAAAACAAAATACCTGGGCATTTTTAACACTTGTACATAGAAAAAAGAATTTGCAAAAAAACAGAAATTCTGTGCATTTACATGTAGCACTTGTACGTAAAAATAAAGCACAAAAATATACAAATGAAGTACAAAGAAAAGAACTGCATTACTCCGCCACAGCATCATTTCTCCGTACTGGGTCAGGCCACAGGACTTCATCTACATCACAGGCCACATTTTTTCTGGCCAGGCAACAGGGGAAAAACCCCTGGCATGCCGTATCCAGGCTTGACATGCCTCCACACCCATGTCACCACAGGCCAGTTCCATGGCTTGCAGGAGATTTACCCTGGTATAAGGTTGGCGTTCATATACCTTCCACCGCCATGAGAAGAAGAATTCTTCAATGGGGTTCAGGAAAGGGGAGTATGGTGGAAGGCAAAGATTGATAAAACCTTGGTTCATATTGAACCACTCTCTAACCTGGAGGCCTCTGTGAAAACTCACACTGTCCCAAACAACGACATAGATGGGCTGCTCATCCTGCTGCCCTAACAGAGCATCTCGCATGTGATTGAGGAAAATGAGGAGCTGGTGAGTGTTGTAGGGCCCTAGGTTGGCCTGATGGTGGACAACACCATGATTGCTGATGGCAGCACACAGTGTGACATTGCCACCACGCTGCCCAGGGACACCAACAATGGCCCGTTGGCCAATCACACTACGGCCTCTCCTTCTCCTTTTGGTGAGATTAAACCCAGCTTCATCCATGTAGATGTATTCATGGAGTTTTTCCATTGCATCCAGTTCAAAAACTCTCTGTAGGAATAGATATATATTTTTGTAAGTGATGTAGGCCAACTACAGTAAATCACTACTTACAATAACCAACATTTATCTGTCTGGATATATACCAACCTGTACATACTGGAATCTTTGCTCTTTGACTCTATCAGAGTTGCGTTCAAAGGGCACTCTGTACAGCTGTTTCATGCGCAGTCTGTTGTGCTTGAGGACACGGTCAACAGTAGAGAGGCTGACACTGTCAATACCCTCAAAATGCACATGGTCCTCAATGATCCTCAGCTGAATTTCACGCAGTTTAATGGTGTTGTTCTCATGGACCATGTCGACAATTAGGGTCTCTTGGTGTGGGGAGAACATAGATGTCCTACCACCCCCATGTGGCAGTCTTTCAATTCTACAAAAAGAGAACATGCACTTACAAAAATACATACATGGAATAGGCCTACAAACAGTCAGACTAACCCTCCATTACAATACTACAGTACACTGGCACAGTGATGTACTGAAACATTTTTACTGTGGTACAGTATATAGTACAGTCATTGTACATATGTAATTGTTGTCAACATTTACATACTATAATGTCAAAAAAGGTAACTACCTGTTCTCTTCTCTAAATCTTCAGATTATGGTGGACACAGTGAATCTACTGATGTTTGGTTATACCCTTAGTCCAGCCTCCTTCATTGTCATACCATGGACAAGAACATGGTCAATCACAGTAGCTCTGATTTCATCAGATATTACTGTTCTTTGTCCTCGCTGACCACCTCGACCACCTTGACCTGCTCAACCTCCTCTCACACGAACTCCTCTTCTTAGATTTCTATCCATTGTAGTGCCTCACAAACCAGTGCTCTGGCTTATATGTACCCTCACATCATTAGCCACAAGTGTGATAAATTTTGACTTGTTGTGTTCAACCGGTGACAACTGAGCTTTAATTGTGTTTGACTTTTGCCACCTGTGCTCACCATTATGCAACACAGGTGCATCACAATGACAATGTGTTGACAAGATGTGTCTAAACAGGTGAAAAGTGCTTATGGTTTTGCCAAAAGTGTGACTGATTCAATAAGTGGGTTCAGGCAACTGAGAATTTGGTTCAGACAATAGGGTTTAGTGTTTTAGCAATCGAGAAAAACTGTAATATAACAGAAAATGCTTCTAGTGAACAGTCAGTGGGCAGTGGCAACGACATAGCTAAATCATCAAAGAGAAAGTGTTGAATTAAACTTTCTTGCAGCCAACATGTACCCGTACACTTAAGTAGGATGCTGACATCAGCATAATTACAAAGAAGGATCACCAGAAAACTGTCTGAAGCAGCTGAAAAATGTGGATTGACTTGGGAAATTAGTATACAATTTTACAAAATTGTGATTGAAAATGTTGCCGCCTTTTCACTCATTATTTGGTAAGGAAATAATGCTGCGTAAGATACAAGCAGTCAGATAGCTACACACACCATGTAAAATTATAGGTTGCAACCTCCCTTTTTATTTCCTTTATCCAATCCATCTCTGCTTTATGATCTTTCCCAACTAGCCATCTAATGTTTGGTGAGCAGCCCAGTTTAGCAATAGCATTTTCCCAGATGATGCAAGACATGTGAACTTATTGGATTAGGATAAGAGCACAGACACTTTTCTTCAAAATACAACAGTTGTGGATTTTGAATATGTATGATTGTTGTTTATATGTGCTTTAATTTGCATTATGTAACATTACAATCATAACTCAGACTTACATTATGCGACAGTATTTGTTTTCACACAATTTAAAGTAGCACCCTTTTTAGTAAAAAAATTCCTCCATGTCCTTTTATATACTTTTCTTTTAAATTTGAATTTATCAAACAGTAGGTGTCAGTGTTAATGGCAATTTGTCTCGATTAGGGAGCTGACAGTTTAGCATTCATGTCAGTGTACTTATTTTCAAGCACAAAAAATATCATCTAAGCAAAATGGATCTACAAATAGAAAACCAAAAATGATGTTAAACTGCCTAGAAGCACAACTAGGTAAGAGGCTACTACTGTTGTGATCTTCACAGTTGACAATGTGCTACTAAAGGCAAATATTTCACAAAAGTAGCAGAGAAGAGCCACAAAAGTAAGAAAAGCCAAGCTGGTAAAGTTATAGGGCACCTCTGCATACTAGTGTGGGTAAGGCCAGTGGCACCATTAAATGTTTTAGGTGAACAGGGGTATGTTCTCCAGTTAGTTCAGACAAACAGGAACACTGCCATGCAGCCACTGGAAGTCATTTAGGGCAAGAGATTCCATGATGTAACAGAAGGGACCTTACAGGCTATGCTAGACAAACTACTAAATGCTTAGTGTACTTCATCCTTTAGCAGAGTGTTTGAGGACATTGACCACTGGCAGGAAAGCTGTAGAACACTTCTAGGCCAGAAGGAGGCTGCAGGAATATCAGGTGTAGGGTTGGAGATGTGCTGTTGCCCAGTTTACAGAAACATTAGATAGATAGAAAGATTTTTTTTTTTTGCTTTTTTACCATTACTCATTCGCATAAATTTCTAGTCTCCCTCTTGACTTTTCCACTCCAGCTAATCTTATTGGATAACACCTACCAGACATTAAATAGCATCTGAAATAAGAAATGCTATTAAAAAATTATTGTTATTACAATTCTTTTCTTATCAATAGCACCTGATGACACTGACTCTCTCGATTCACTAACACAATGTCTTACTGGTATTTCTGAATGGATGAATAGTAATTTTCTCAAGCTAAATTAAGAGAAAACTGAAATTTTAGTGATTGGCAATAATGGATTCAATGAGGTTATCAGAAATAAATTTGATGTATTAGGATTAAAAGTTAAGACGGAAGTAAAAAACTTAGGGGTAACTGTTGACTGTAACCTGAATTTTAAATCGCATTTTCATCAGACCACTGGGACAACATTTTTTCATTTAAGAAACATAGCAAAAGTTAGACCTCTTACATCATTGAAAGATGCTGAGAAATTAATTCACGCTTTTGTTTTCAGTAGACTAGATTACTGTAACGCACTCCTCTAAGGACTACCCAAAAAAGACATAAATCAGTTGCAACGGGTGCTGAATGCAGCTGCTAGAATCCTAACTAGGAAAAGAAAATCCGAGCACATTTCTCCAGTTTTGATGTCACTACACTGGTTACCTGTGTCTTTCAGAACTGACTTTAAAATTCTGCTTATGGTTTATAAAGCCTTAAATAATCTCGCTCCATCTTATATATCGGAATGTCTGACACCCTATATTCCAAATTGTAACCTTAGATCCTCAAATGAGTGTCTGCTTAGAATTCCAAAAGCTAAACTTAAAAGAAGTGGTGAGGCGGCCTTCTGCTGTTATGCACCTAAAATCTAGAATAGCCTGCCAATAGGAATTCGCCAGGCAAATACAGTAGAGCACTTTAAAACACTGCTGAAAACACATTACTTTAACATGGCCTTCTCATAGCTTCACTTTAACTTAATCCTGATACTCTGTATGTTCAATTCATCATAAATACTATTCATGGTGGCTCTAAAATCCGTACTGACCCCTACTCTCTCTTTTGTTTCTTTTTCCGGTTTCTTTGTGGTGGCGGCCTGCACCACCACCACCTACTCAAAGCATCATGATGCTCCAAACATTGATGGACTAAAAGCCAGAAGTCTACGTGACCATCATCATCAAGTCCTTCCGTGAGAACCCTAAATACAAAGAGGACTGTTTCATTTATGTTAGGTAGATTGCCCAGAGGGGACTGGGCGGTCTCATGGTCTGGAAGCCCTGCAGATTTTATTTTTTTTTCTCCAGCCGTCTGGAGTTTTTTTTGTTTTTTCTGCCCACCCTGACCATCGGACCTTACTCTTATTCTATGTTAATTAATGTTGACTTATTTTATTTTCTTACTGTGTCTTTTATTTTTCTACTCTTCAATATGTAAAGCACTTTGAGCTACATTTTTTTGTACGAAAATGTGCTAAATAAATAAATGTTGTTGTTTACATTTACATAGTTCTTTTCTCACTACTCAAAGTAATTTACATAATGAGTGGGGAGCCACTTCAACCACCACTAATATACAGTATCCATCTTGATGATGTGATGGCAGCCATTTTTGTGCCAGTATGCTCACATACATTAGGTGGTAAAGGGTTGAGAATTGGATAGCCAATTAGACAAAGGGAATTATTAGGAGGCCAGAATGACCAAGCTGCAGTGGACAATTTAGTCAGGACATAGGGACACACCTTACTAGAGATCTTTTTACATCTCATCTGAAGCACAGCACCATTTTGGTGGCACAGCATACCCATCACTGTACTGGGGCAAGGGATCCAAGTTCAGACCACAGGGTAAGCACCCCCTGCTGGTCCCATCTACACCCCTTCCAGCAGCATCCCAAGATTTTCCTATTTGGTCCATGGCTGGGCTGACTGGGCCCAACTATGCTTAGTTTCAGGCGAATTACCTATTCTGAAATGCATGTGGCATAGCTGGTGGTTCTCCACAGTATGTAAAATGCCACAGTGCCTGAACATGTCCTACCTCACCATGATATACTCACCCAACTTATTTAAAAGTGATTACATTCAGGCCAGTTCTGAATCCTTCTCACCTTAATTTTATCTTTGAACTAGAACTTCATCCTTTCCATCCTTGAAAGAGCTCCTCTGATAAGGTGTAACAGAGCTTCTTTAATACAGAAGCAATTCAGTGCTACCAGTCGAGTATGTGAATATTTAATACAGTATATCCCACTTTATGTTGCCCAGAGTCTCTTACATGTTGTAGACATAAGGTAGCCTTCTTCTACGCGCACTCTGTGACATTTCACAAGTTTGCACCTTGTCCAAAAGGCAGCTGAGATAAGCTGACACTCGGGTATGCGATGACAGCAGCATATCTTCAATTTTAAAAATCCATTTATAGTGACAAACCAGATGCTGGATCACATCTTATCTTAACAGAGAAGAGAGAAAAAATGACTGAGTGGATTGAGTACATTAACAGTGGCACCAGAAGGAAGGAACATAGAAAGCCACCGCACAGGGCAGTGAGAGCAGTGGCTAAATCATGTTGCAAGATTTTTGGATGTCTTTGTTTTTACTTTATATTTACAATTTTTCACATATTTTGACATTCTTTTCAATTTTTTTCCAAGCTGGTAACACTATCCTTACAGTGTGTTAAATCTGAAGTAAGAATATATTTCAATTCACATTTTCGTTTTAATTTTTTTTTTGTTTATAATTTTCCCTTGTCTTTATATTTTTTGTACTTGCTGTAATTTTGCCCCAATCCCTTTCCCCACGTATTGGCTTGGCCCTGAGTTGAGATTTTAGCCTTCTTTTGCTCTTGTTGTATTTTTTCCATTTCAAGCTTCTCTTTTACTATTGCACATCTTTGTTTCACCATTTCACTCTTTTCTTGTATTTAGTTTTGATATTTAACATTTTTATTACAAGTTATCTGGAGCACTTTCAGGAACGGAATAACAGAAGCCAGCTGCCACTACTCAGAGAGCCAGATTCGAGAAGACGAAGGCGGTGACGACAACAATGACAGCCACAACAAAGTTTGCCAGTGGTGGAAGTGAAGAGAAAAAGAGAGATTTCTCTGCTTGATTCTACTGTCTTGGTCCTTCTACAGTATACTGTGCTGCTGAGCGGAACCATTTCCCATGTAAATAAATGTTTACTGTGCTGCCAAACTTGTGCCTGGTGTCTGCTAGTGTTAGGTTTGGGCTGCTGGTTGTCCCAATGTAGGCCACAAGCTAAAAGAATTAATTGTTTGACAGATGTATGCACACTTCATTATTACTCTGTAGTACATGCAAATTGATTAAAGATGCACTGTGTGTTGTATGAAAAAAAGAACAAAGCCCAGTAAACAGTGTATGCAAAACACACTGGTGTAGCGCTTTGTCTTATTGTAATTTAAGTAGTTATGTAAGTAAACAAACCAAATATATGGAGACATACACTTACATTTTAAGTAGAAGAAGATGTACACTTTAATGTATTTGTAGGGAAACTTGCCTTCACCAAATTACTCTCAGTTTATTATGTACTGTTATATAGAATTTTATACTTTATTATTATTTGTTAGTGATATACATATTAAGGCTGTCAGCTAATTTTTGACAATTTCTAGGGATGACTAAACATTTTTGTTTCTTTCATATTCCTTTAGATGGGGTTTGTTCCAGTACTTTTATGTATATAATATAAAGTGTCAAATAAAGAAACCTACTATATATTTTGAATCAAACTAAATTTTAATATGGATGCAAATGGGCTAAATAAACACTATAGAAAATAAGAAAGAATCGTTGACCTGAAGTATTTCATTGTAGATATGTCAACTTCAGAATTATTTTGAACAAAGTCATGATTTTGTAACAGGTAAATGGCTAAAAACATTTAGTAGGTAAATACTTAAATACTATGGATGTGCAATGCTTTTACATTCAGTCAATAGTAATTAATCTTGAAATAATCATAATGATCACCATATCAAAAACACTGCTTGACATACATTTCTATTATTTTACATTTTGTTTCATAAGATATTGTTGCAGAGAGATGAACACCGAACCAGTTAACTGTACCAACACTAGTGAAAATCATTTGTAATGTTATAGAGGTTGGCAGGCTTTACAATTACACGTGCTTGTCGTCTTTCACTTTGCATTAATGAAGAGAGCCTTAAGAAGGAAAAATGAAATCATCTTTAAACCACTCATCTAGTTTATTAAGTTGAGGTGATGAGCATGCAAAGGCCTCTGGTTTCTGATGATGATCTGTGCAAAATAAACCTTCATTGAATAGTGGATATTCAACAGATGCTCTGTTACCATTCAGAAAAAAAAAGCCAAAACTAATTTTAGTGTCAGAGAATTTGCCTGCCAGTTTAGCCTCTTCAGTTATTTAACTGCCAGAAGACAGGGCAATTCAATATATTACATTTGACTCAATTGGACCCAGAGAGAACCCTGTACTAAGGTTACCATCTCCTGCTTTAAAAACTAAGAAACACTCTACATACATAGTTTGGAGTACAGCAGGGGACAGACAGCTAATGTAAAAGCAGGGGCTGAACGCACCCCTGGAAGACACAGACACTTCTCAAAAAAACCCTCCTAAAAACGCTGACAGACTACCTTCACATTGCTCCTTTACTTGCTGGGCTTAATTGCGGCTGCGCGGTACGCTGCATATTTAGAAGCTTGAACAGCACCTGTCGGTCGGTTTTTGGCGGATTGCTTTGTTTTCTCTCTCTCCTCCCCCAGTCATCCTCTGCTCCTGTTGGGGGTCCCGCTCCCGTTGTGCTCCCCTACGATGTCTATTCTTTAATCGAGTACTAACTGCATACTGAGCTCGTTTTACTTCTGAAAGAGACATTTTTTGTTTGAAGTATTTGAATAAAGTTCCTGTCTCTACAATCTCCTGTGTTTTCTGTGCAATTTTGTGACCCAAGCATGACACACTCTACAGACATGGTTTGGAGTAGAGCAGGGGACAGAGAGCTAACGTAAAATTCTAAAAACAAAAACAGAAGGCTTCTGCAGTTAGAAAAGTCTACTGCCAACTAGCAAAAACAATATGCAGTTCAAGATTTTTGAACTCATTGAGAAATGTGTCATCAGAATGTTATTGAAAATCCTGGGATTGCTTTCTTTGAAAAAAATAGCTACTGAATCTCCACATTTTTTATTTCTCTGTACATCATGTCATGGGAGCATTTTCCAAATTAAAACTGATCAGATCTTATCTAGGTCAATCTTGCTCCAATGGTGTCAACAGCTTTTCTGATATTATCTGCAAAGATACAGTTCTAACAATTTTATGTCAGGATACAAGATAATTAAAACAGACATTGTTTTGTTTTTAACACAATATAACAGCATATATTCCTGATACCTAATCTGAAAAAACCTCAAATCCAGGAGACCACAAATTGGGCCCTGCACTTGTCAAGCCTCGCCCAGACAGGATGAGTTCCAGATTGATAAACCAACTAGTCAGTCTTGGTTTGTTAGACTAATACTTTGGATCATGGGCTCCCAGAGGTTTATTTTTTTCAGAAATTTTTATAACTGAACATTTATTTTCCTTTTCAATTCTTCAATTGGCCATATCTTTTTTTTTTACTATAATTTCTAATGCATCTACAATGTTTTCTTATTGCACCCCAGGGACTGTTCAGCCAAAATGTATGGAACTTCATGTTACTGTTTTTTTACATAAATAATGTAAATGTTTTATGGTATGTACTTTTTTGATACTGTTTTATATGTGTATATGTAAATTCCCCAAGCCTGTCTTTAGTTAAGAAGGTTATATTAGAATTAACTGAATGTAATAATTTGTTAAATGGCTTGCTTGGGGTCACAGAGTGAGTCACTGAATAACTTACAGTTAACTGCTCTAACCACTGGGTCTATATTCCGTCTTTAACTTAATCATTACGTGTAAATAAACTAAAAAATCCCTTTTCACAATTTTAGGAAGTTTAGCATGTATATAAATGTGATAATAGCACTCACGTCTTTACTTTCTGAAAGTACATATGGTATCCCCAAGGGCTCAGTGCACATGCTTTTACTACTTTTATTTTACATGATACTGCTTGGAGACAATCAGCTATACTTACATATACATACATGTAACATATACAGATACAGATTTACAGGTTTAAGATAATTACATTTAGCATGTTGTATTTGTAAGTTATTCCTCCTTTCAGTTAAAACATTGAGTTTAAACTATTTTACTTTACATACGGAAAAAAAACGCCAAATTAGTTGATGACAAGGATGCAGATAATATTAAGATACTGCCACTTTTTAACTAAGTGGTTCTGATTAGTTGACACTAGTCTGTCTTTTGGCATTCACAATTCTGTACCATTGGGCTTTTTTCAGCAAAAAAACTGTGATATTGCACTGAAAAATGACATTTGATTCTTTCTCATTGGACCTTGGCTCTTGCAACCTATTACCTACCACCAATCATTCCAAATCCATTTAAAGACTCACTTTTTCTCTCTTGTATTTAAACTATGTAACCATGTTCTTATTCCACAGCTCGATAATAAATGTGGTACTCCTTCTTCCATACTATAATCTCAGGTTGTCTATACAAAATAAAGGTTGACAAATTAATTGATTCATCATTTGTAATCCTGCAACATCTGAAATATTTTGAAGGATCTGCATACATTTTGAAGGCAAGGTAAAATATAAATAAACAGAAGCACCATTATCGGTGCAATATTAAAATTAAATCATAGTATTATACAATGAAAAGATGTTTAATTGAAAACTACATTTAACATGTAATATTAAAAAACAAATATTGAATTTACCCAGTCAAGGGAGTTTGCATCTATCTATATAGTTTAGCCTTGAAAGTACTCAAGGACCACTATTTGTATATTTCTAATGTAAAAAATATGCACCTTTAAGCAGATACATTATTATTTCTGAAACAGAATCATTTTTAAATAATATTTTTTATTTCATTCTATGCTGGTTTTGATTATGGCTATTGAAAAGAATACCAATCTTTTTATTCCTAAGACAGAAAAGAAAATTCATAATTGCTAGCAATATGTAAGGATGTTCTGTAAGAGTCATAATTGTCCCAGATCTACACTGTATCATGACAAAGCTTCTTCACTGCTGCATGTATAATTCTTTGACCTTGCTGACAGAATGATGCAATCTGTAAAATGCCCCAGATGCAGAACAGGCTTTGCATCACATAAGTACATAAGAAAAGTTTTAAAGGATAAAGGCCTTTCAGCCCATCATTGCTTCTCAGGTCAAAATGTGATGGTCCTCTAAGTACATTCTTCAGCTTCACTACTTGGGATTGTACTCTATGTATTTTCAGTATGTTTCTAAGGGTGAAATCCAGCTTGTAAACTTTCATAAATTGGTTGAATCACTTAAGTAATTGACTTGATTCATAGTTTTCATTACAATCTTAAAAGCATTAATACTATGTTGTTAGATTTTTCTGATACAGTGTCTTTGCCTCTTGTTTTTACCATATTTTATTATTTTTTTTGATTGTGGACTGGTTTAGTTAGGTTTTTGTAGTCAAATCTTTTTGATTCTTTCCTTGTTTTTACAGTTTTTTGTTAAATATATATTCAATTACAAATGAACATTGTTTTTGTATTGCTTGGGCTAGCAGCTTTACATTTTTCCCTTTTGCTTTTGATGAGATATTTAACCTCTGACTTCTTTTGCCCTTGTTAATTTTGAGAAACAAGCTTACTTGTTCTGGTAAGACCTACTTTGTGTTTTTAGTCTTGTCCGTAGTACAGGCTGAATTTTTCAAAATTAAGTCTTACCATCTTTTTGAGTTTCATGTTCTGGCAAAATTCATAACACATTGGTTCAGGTTACTAATTTGGCCCATTTTCTGTCCTGCGTACAATGAGAAAAAATATTAATCTTTTTATGTACAATTGTTAGAATAATAGCTGACACACACATTAATCAACTTTTCCCTCATACTACCAATATAGTATCTGTATACTACATTTTATTCTAGTCTGTTGCTTTATCAGCTTTCCTTCAGTTGTGTGCTTTCCAGATATCCTGTCTCTAGTGCTGAGTGATAGTAATTTAATACTATGAAAGCAGTAGAAAACCTGTAAAACTATCAATTGACATTAAATATTTAATGTTAAATTAAATATTACCACAGCCAATCCCGAGGAATGAAAATAACTGATTTAACATCCAAGTAAGTGATTATATGTGTGTTAATATTTTTATATTATTTCTCCTACTAATCTGATTTAATTATTACATGATATTATATCACTTTAAAAATGTATGAACTGCAAAAGTGTTATTCTACAGAGTAATTAGGTCAATATCTATTTTTACCATCAAAATTACACTGCTCTTGTAAAATACTTAAAATGTGTATCCAGGAGGTTTCTGAAACAGATCTTTCGCTTAGACATAGTTTACAGAATAAAAAAACATTGTAAATGACTTATTTTCCATATGACAATGAATCTACTGCCTTAACAAATGCAAGGCAGTGAGACTTATTATATGCAAAGAGACTACCCTATTCAATAGCAGATCATTGTCTATTGGGAAAAGACACTCCACAGAAAGAAAAAATCCAGTCATTTTTTTTTACTGTTTCAGTAAAATGACATGTTGATCAATAAAATATGTCTTAAAATATAAACAGTTAAAGAGTTTATTGCTGTCATCTTTCTTTATTAAAAAATCTCAGCTTTTTATTTGATTTTAACAACTGAGGAAATGTATATACTGTGTATTCAAATTGAAAAGTAACTAGGCATTAATACACTATTTATGTCACATATGAAATATTCATGATAGCTTTCATTATTGTCATTATCATCATCATCACCAGTTTAAGGGCCATTTTCTGGATTAGCCTGTTGCCTTCCAAATTCTTTCCTCCACTCATCATGGTCTTAGGCCTGCTTTGCAGTGACACCCAGTCTTTTCATATTGTTTGACACCATCTCCTCAGTGGCATAGCTAGAGTTCGTGCCACTTGGGGCGGGGCAGTGATTCAATTTGCTGCCCTCCAACATATTTGCATATGTTAATCTGTTTAAATAGAAAATTAAAATGACATACAGAGAAAATTAAGATAAATTTTGTACAGATTTATTCATATATAGAGAAACAGCAATAATTTTTCACATATAATTATTTATAAGCATCAACTAGACAAGAATATAGTATAGACAGACTGGTAAGCCATGTTCTAATTATTAGTTTAATATAATTACGCCGCGAAAACCATAACCAGTGTATTGTACAAGTGATAGGTGGGGATGTTTTCTGTGCAGAGCAAGAACGCATTCATGTTGATAACAAAAAGAAATTAAATATTGTAAATTAGTTGTTTATCTTCCTAGAAATTATCGGTGTAATGTCTATGTTTAATTTTGTTATTGCCTCATAAATTTCAACTGCTGTGTCTCAGAAGGACAATCTGAAAACTAATTTTGAAGCATTTGTGGATAAAAATCAGAGAGTTTTATTTTTTCATTCATGAGTAATATTTTTCCAAACCCTGCTGCTTACACACGAATTGTACTGAGCCTTTTGGCCAATAATGCCACCCCCAAAGATAGGCATCCTGGAGTGGACTGCTCCCTCTGCCTGCCCCTAGCTACGCCACTGCATCTCCTACCAGTCATTCTTTACACTACCTCTTGGCCTTATACCATCCACGTCCAGCTTGCTGTGCCTCTTCAGCTGTCCACTTCTTTTCACTCCACAAACCCAAAACACTTTATTCTGTTTTTCCTCAACAGAACACCTAATGCCACCACACTAATTCTTTCTGTTAACCTTAGTGTCTGTCTTTCTCTCTCTCTATTATGTTTCCAGCTGTGCTTTTTGTTCCTCTTTCATCTGCCACGTCTCACTCCCATAGGTTATACAACTCCTCACATGCTTTCATAAATGTTACCTTTCAATGCCAGAGAAACTCCATAACAGATCAGAATGGAACATACTTCCTGAAATTTCTTCCACATACACTCACCTGGCTATCATAGCTTGTGCTCAGACATTCATCTTGAGTTAACATGTCACCATGTAGCAATACTTTCCTTCTTCCATCAATATCCAGATTTATACTTACTACAACAGCTTTCTGAATCCCACTCACACACTTTCTGCAAACAAAGTATGCACTTGCAGCCTGCATACTATCATTTACACCACACCATCTTTTTGTACACCCACTACAGAGAAAACAAGCAATGAAGTAAGTTTCTACCAAAATATTCACTGCACAGCACTGCATGGCTACAACCTCAACTCTTCCATTACTCCTGCAACTTTCCCTCCAACCATCTTTTCTGCATTTACCTTGCAGCCATTCACTTCCAAAACCAGCTTTCAATTTCAGTATCTTTTCCTTCAGTTCTGCTATACTTTTATTTTACCTTTCAATTTAGTTTAATTAACTCTTTATTATTGCAATATTTATGATCCTAGAATATAATAATTACAAATATATTATGCGGAAAAAAACTGCAAAATAAACAAAAAATATAATGATGAAGCAAAAATATCTTACAGTATAAACAGTATCGGTAGGGCTGCATTGGTGTAAATCTGCAAGGGAATAAAGTTAAAGGTTATTTAAATGCTTAAAGTTAAAGAATGTAAGAGATGCTATGTCTTGGCTGTATAGCCTTCATCAGAAGTGTAATTGCTATTAGCCTCCATTGGGTATTTTTATTTTACACAAGTCTGAAACTGAATTTTGCTAGTTTGCTTAAAGCTTGAGAATCTTTAATACATTCAGATTATTAATATAAATTAATCAAGTATGCCACACTGAGGTATGTACACAATTCATAAAAATATACAATTTACAAAGTATTATGGATCTTATTTGTGATCAATAGTTATCTCCAATAAATCACAAATTTTGCTAAAGATCACACCCCCAAACAAATACCAACCATTCAAAAGTCAAAACAGAGCAAACACTGGCACTACTCCTCAACTCAGCTCTCTGTGTGTATCTCTGATTGCTATATACTGCTCATCAGAATGGCTGGCATGTTTAGCCATGTCTGAGACTTTGTTGCTGTCAAGAGAAGTAAACCTTAGGTCCTGAATCAGAAAAGTTGTTTCAAGGGATGCATTTTATAGAACCTGCTTTATTTTTATACAGTAGTTAATAATTCTAACATTTTGAATTATTTATGTTCCCATTACAACCCCAAGTTCTAAGTCCTAAAAATTCTTGCTACTGTACACTTCAGATTTTCCGCAACATAATGACAAGTACTCAATGAACATCACCTGGATCCTTTATATTGACAGGCAAGGCCTGGGAATAAAACACTCCAGCAGTGAGGAAAAACACAGCTTAAAAAAAGAAATTCATAGTACCAGAAAGAATGTGGAAAACTGGAGGAGACGAGGCAAAGGTTCACAGTAGTGGACATTATAAGTTTAAAAAACATGAACAAAGTGGAACCATACTAAAAAATTTATTTGTAAAGAATTATAAAGAATGAAACCCCTTTGTAGGTCTTTTTTCATGTAGCACCCTCCCCTCCTCTAAAGAATTTGTACAATCGAAACAATCATACAAATCTACAATATTGTATTGTCTGGTCAGTGAACAAAGGCAGAAAACAACATTGGTTATCGCAAGGGAGGTATAGATGCCATGACACTTCTGTACACCTTGATGACAGAGTGACAAAGGAACTCACATGCTCATGGAGGGCCCATAAAAAATTGAATTTGTCAGAGAGGGTTACAAGTAGACAAGGTCAAATCAAACCAAGTATTTGGTTTTGGTAAAAGCTCTGATGAGAAATAACAGAGTGAACTGAGGAAGAAGGCTGAAGTTTCCAGACAATGGATAAATGCATACAAGTCCACATGTGGAGATATGAACCACTGAGGAAGGAAGATCATCTTTAATGAGACAAAGGTGCCATGGACAGAAGAAAACAATGAGGCATGTCAGAGAAAAGTAAAGTGGACAGTTTGCTTTTTTCTTTTTAAAAAACTTCCTTTTCTATACCTCAAGAACTGGGAGGAAACTGTCCAACTTGGGTGAATCCAGAAAATCCAGAGATAAACAAAGGGTTTTGCCCACCACTGAAGAATGCAGCAGAACTGCATTGCAGTTTTCTGATCAAATTTGTACAGAAGTAAAAGGGCTCTTTTTCATAGTTCCTAGTGTTAATGTCTTATTGTTCGACAAGGAGATAGAGCAGATGGTTCCTTGTAGAGGGATAATATTAATTTTATGTAAGTGTGCAATATATTATGACTGCTTAGAAATATAGAAATAGCAATAAAGAATACAGTGTAACATTGCAAAAGATAACAAATCATGAGACGTTCTGGGCTACCAATTTACCCATTCATTTGCCATTACAACAACATTTATTTATATAGCACATTTTCATACAAAAAGTAGCTCAAAGTGCTTTACATAATGAAGAATAGAAAAATAAAGGACACAGTAAGAAAATAAAATAAGTCAACATTAATTAACATAGAACAAGAGTAAGGTCCAATGGCCAGGGTGGACAGAAAAAACAAAAAAAAAACTCCAGACTGCTGGAGAAAAAAAATAAAATCTGTAGGGATTCCAGACCATTAGACTGCCCAATCCCTTCTGGGCAGAAAGATTGCAGTAAAACAGAGTATGTTGCCATAGTTGTGTCTTGTTCCCTGCTGTTCTTAAGACGGAAAAGAACTTCCCGCTTTTGGGGTATTTATATCTAGTGTTGATTGTCGAATTTCACCAACGCATTTTTCGCCATGAATATGCTGTATTTGACAGTAATTGTGTTCTTCGAATAGTTCCTGTAAATCTGCCATGCATCAATCTCAATGGAATAATTTTTCCCAGAACCCCATGATACTTTGTTAGGCCAGCATGACATCAGAGAGCTGTAACAGCCATGTACAGAACTTTCATGCATGCATACTGTAAGATTGTTGCAAAGCTGCTTGAGGCGTGCATGACGTCACAACTTGATCAGTACTCCAGCCTTCCACCCTGCATTAAAAAAAAAAACATTTTCATTTGAGGGGTACATGATCTGACCATAATGTGAATAAAATTAGTACTTCAACTGGATATATAACACTGATTCTGGCAGCACTGCTCCAGCTTCTTTTCATGCATAATTAGCCATGTGCCCAGCTAAGATCTCAAAACAAACCTTAAAGGAGCCCTCATTGAGAAAACAAGAAGTAAAACACATACAGCAATGTGAAATAACAATGATAACAAAAAATGTATTACTGTTTACAAGGCATTCTATCTTTTTCATGGAAGAAAATAGTGCAAAACATCTGAAAAGACAGTCCAGCTGCACCCAAAGCCGCAATCTCAAACAAAGGAATGAGCAGGTCTCATGCAGCTGTTTCCTTGCTCGGCCAATGTGAACTCCAAGATTGGAACTCTATGAATGCAATAATATAAATATACAGTATATATATATATATATATATATATATATATACACATACACACTGTATATTTTTTACTTATTGCTACTTTGTGAACATTTGATACATTATATTTGGGATTACTGTGGTGGGCTGGCACCCTGCCCAGGGTTTGTTTCCTGCCTTGCGCCCTGTGTTGGTTGGGATTGGCTCCAACAGACCCCCGTGACCCTGTAGTTAGGATATAGTGGGTTGGATAATGGATGGGTGGATGTTTGTGGTTATAGCTCAGTTTGCATCTGTTATGGTTTGAGGCATGGTGTCACAATGGTTAGCACTGCTGCCTCATAGGTCAGGTCATATTTTCAGTTCCTCCTTTCCGACAGGCTTCAATGCATTTCACGATGTTTGTCAAAGTTCGTTAACATTTTTATGTCTTTTGCAGAACTCATGGTAAGGGGAACTCCGCAGGGTTTATTCTTCATTAATATTATTGTTTTTTTAGCTGCGTAAAACACAAAAATTATATTTTACAAAATTATGACTATTTTGGTAAAATCACTTTTATTAAAATAATGGTCCAATTTATTTTATAAATTCTTTTTATGTTTCTACTCTTTTTTTAATTTAAGGTAAATACAATGTTATTGTCAGTTTTTCTGGGTTGATATAATTTTCTTTGGAAGATTGCTATCAATCAAAGATAAAAATTAATACAAAGGTTTAAAAAAATGCTGAAAAAGTATTAAGAAAGTAAACATTGTGTTTGTTTGTTTTAAGAAATGTTGAAACTTGGCTCCCTTTCAGTTTCTAAATGCAGCAGTACATAAGAATCACTGTTTTAGACTTTAAAATGTTTATTGATAATTTTTAGAAATACAATGTACTTAACAAAAGGTTTCAAAGTTTAGTATAATGTGAAGAACAAGAACTATGATAATGAAAACAGGTAGCTCAAACATATTCCACTATCCTAGTCTTATAATGATTCTTGGTTTGATCCAAACAAAGTGGTCCTTATGCTTGCATCTGATGACTTTGTATTTTCAAAACTTTTCTTAGTATTCTTATCTTTTTCTGCTAACTCTACACCTTAAATGAAAACTTGCACATAGTTTAAAGAAATACATTAATATGTAAATATTAAGAATATATTGCATTTATCAATAGTTATGTATGTATTATCAACTCTTTACTTTTTTATAAAAGAAGAGAATCATACATATATAGAAATTAAATAATTCTTATCATATTAACTCTAAAAGCAAAACTGCTGTATTCTTGCACATTGTCCTTTATGTTAACTAGCTGAAATACAGCAAATATGTTGAAAAGGCCACATGTTCAATAACAACAAAGTACACAGCATTTTACCATTAAGTAACATAAAAAAGACTATAGGCACTTGTCACACACGTGCGCTTAGGAGGCAGTCAACATGTCCTCAGGTGAGTGAAGAATGGACAGATGGGGGGTTGTACTGTGGTAATGATGCCTCTCTCCTTGACCTTTCAGAAATAAAGACGATAAATAACACTACAATACCTGCACCAGTTCGGAATTATGAAAATGGCGACTCATCCACTTCCTCAACGATGTCACTTCCGGCTCTTCTAGATGACGTCATTTCCGGCTCTTCAAAGATGACGTCACTTCCGGTCCCACGCAGATGACGTCACTTCCGGTCCCACCGCAATGATGTCATTTCCGTGCTGATTCATTTCCTGCCGCCATTTTCTCATAATATAAAAGCCATTGTAAAACACCAGTGATTTGTCGAATGTTGAATGAATTTTCTACCATATTTGACCAACGAAAGTGCAACAACAATATACGGGGCATATTCCCCAACTTTTTAATGTTGTTCTGAGACGTATTTATATCACACACTATAAATACACATGAAAAATCCTATAACATCCTTAGAAACATTAATGGCATTTAAATAAAAGAGAAAGACCAAAACTGTACAACTTTCTAGGAATGTATGAACTAATATTTTTCAGGGCTTGGGCATGTTCCCATGAATATTTTTTTCTGTTCTTAAAGGCACCATATTTAATAAATATTAATATTTCAGTACTATTGTTATTTGTTTCAGTAAACTTGCACATTATTTCGGAACAAGATTGCATGCTGCTTCTACATTCAAACCATATTCATTACACAACAAAGACTGAGGTATAAATGGCATACAGCAGTAAGACACATTTATAGGAAACTATCAAGAAAATTTTGCACATTTGTAAAGCAAAACTTTTTTTGTCAGTCTTATGTTTTTTCTTACAATCTGTGGGTTTGCATGCACACACATAACCAAATTAAGATGAATAACCCACTTAAAGCAGAAACCTGGTTTCTTAAAAATCCATATTTACATGGGTAAGTAATCTTCTGAAGCTCTCCTTTGTCAAAACGCTCGGCTGTCAATAAACTATGCAAAAATTAGTTAAACATCATCATCTGCCACCATGAATCTGAAAATAAGCATGATGTCTGTTATAATTTTCCTGCATTTTATAAATGTGTTTAGTCAAACTGACATTTGTTATAGGTTTCTGTTACCAGATTACACATAGCACACACTTTTATGCTTAGCTGTACGATCGAGTCCTGTAAAGGACAAGTACGTGTGCTTCTTGCCTTCCAACCAGAGCTGCTAAAATAATAACACAGGCATTTTTACTCCAATAACATGAAGTATACATTAGAATACTTAGCCCCATCCTCTCTGGAACTTGCTGACATAAGAAGCCCAGCTGCCTAGAAAAAAGTGCAAAGTGTTGTGTATCCTTAACTTAACTTAAACTTAAAGATTTCTAAAATACTGAGAAATTTTTTTCTACAAGGAGAAGGAATAAAATGATCGCCGAACATTTGCCTCTGGAATTTTCTTTTTGTGAACACTTCTACCTGTGGCTGCTGAAGTAGGGTGTAAAGCAAATTTGTGAGCAGGCTGTCCAAATACACTGGACATATGCAGACTACAAACCTCTTAACAGTAACCCAATTAAGGGTTAACATGGTCACATAATCAGGTTATTCATAGAGAATCTACCTCTGTTAATCAGGATTCTCAGAGGCCAATAACTCGATTTCTCTAATCAGAGTAAGGGTTTACCACAGCTAGACAGTCAGTGTAGAGATACTGGTCAAACCCCTGACACTCTCAGAACTACTGGTTGCTATAAACTCACTCCAAAGTGAGAAAGCACCAGGCCCTGATGTCTACCCACTGGAATTTTATAAATAATTTTCAGTTAAGTTAGCGCTACTATTATTAGCAATGTTTACAGACATTTTACCAATCATTAACTATCGCCTTTCCAAATAAAAATAAGGACTTATTACAATGTGTATCATACAGACCAATTTCACTTCTGAATAATGATGTTAAGATACTCTGATAACTTCTAGCCTGAAGTATTGTATAAGTGCTTAATTCTGTAATATCACTAGACAAAACCAAATTTATTAAAAGTAGACACTTAGCTTCCAATCTTCGATACATGTTTAAGGTAATATATTTACCCATAAAGTCTAACACTCCGGAGATCTTATCTTTGGATGCAGAAAAAGCATTTGGTATGGTTAAATGGGATTATCTACTCACCACATTGCATAAATTAGGGTTTGCAAAAAAAGATACAAAGTTGGTGATTCTTTGCAGAATTTTAGCTTCAATTTTTCTGCTTCAATTTTTTTTCCTCTGCTGATGCAGGGGCATGATTCAGTAAAGAATATTAGAGGCTCTCAGAATGGCAATGACATAGTCACAACATTAAATGCTGTGTGTTGAATTTTTATGGAATGTTGGGCCCTTTCCCCAATAAACAGGTCTGGGGACAGACAAAGTATGTCAGGTATTACAATCTTTTGGAATAGTTATCTTTATTTTAACAATTTTTTTTGCTCAGTGTTTTGTAAATTAAACTAAACTTTGTTTGTACTCCTATAAATTGTGGCATAACACTTTTCTATTTTTGTTTTGGTTACACAGTAATGTTTTTGCTCTTTTATTTTAGCTTTATTTTAGCCAGAAAAGCACTTGAATCACTTGAGGTCACATGAGTGAAACAAGTGCTTGCACGTTTAACCATGGGGCTTTAGACTTATCTCCATTTCCCAGACTAGCATTTTTTCAGGGTTTTGCATGCATCCCATGCTGTTGTGTTTTAGAATATAAACAGTTATTTCATATTTTATGTTTTTGCCCAGACTGTCACTTGTAAGCCCATGAGAAGATGAATGAGACTTTAGACTCACTTCTTGAAATGGAGAAAATCAATGATGATGATGATTATGATGACAGAACAAATCGTTATCATGTAGTTAAAACACATCACTTTCTGTGCTCTCTTCCTCTTTAAGGATGTAATTTGATGCCTATTGTAATTTATTTCAAACATAAATGTCTGCATGTTTTTACATTTAATATTCTTTACATAAACAGTAAACCATTTTATTAGTGTGTAATGTACTGTACTGTATTTTGCATATATTTAATTGTAAAATTTGTAGCATGCATTGAAAATCGCTGCCTGAAGATAAAATTTGCTAGTGTCTTTCAAAAATTCCTCTTAGTATAATGATATAAATGATAAGTGGAAAAGGAGATAAATTCAGGATATTTGGGGCAATGACTTTGTTGGATTTGGAATAATGACTATAATTGTGAAGCATCAAAGGTTGATTAATCATTATTTCTTTTACATTAAAAAATTGGTTCTAATGGAGGATGTACTCAAGAATTCATATAAGTTGTCAAAAGCTTAGTTGAGAGAGTATGTATTATGCACTCAAGACCAATAATGATAATTGCCAATTAAGCCTTTCTACAGTTCTCATTGTGAACATAAAGTAGACCAGTATATTAAGGCAAAATATACTTTAGAAATAATGTGGGAAATAACAGCACTACCAAAATGATATTGTGCACTTCTTTAGAACTTTACTGTACAAGTATCAAGATAACATTTAATGTCATAATTGTAAAAGATCAAATACAGAAAGTGCTCAGACACATTGGTATAAAATTACATTCTTTTCTGTCTATCAAATATAAAATGTATTTAGTATCCATTCCTAGTTACAATCAGCCATTATATTTTAGTGAAGAGCAGATTTCCATAAAGGCTTTTGTTCTTGTCTTTGACAATGGCCCTTTTTAAAGATCTGTATATCAAGTCTTCTGAAACCTGATAATGAATCTAGTTCATCAGAGAAAATACAAAGAATAATCAAGGTTTTAAGGTTTATTCTTTTCTTTCTTATTACAGTGATCCCTCACTAGTCGCGCTTCGACTTTCACGGCTTGACTCCATCGCGGATTTTAAATGTAAGCATATCTAAATATATATTACGGATTTTTTGCTGGTTCGCGGATTTCTGCAGACAATGGATCTTTTAATTTATGGTACATGCTTCCTCAGTTTGTTTGCCCAGTTGATTTCATACAAGGGATGCTATTGGTGGATGGCTGAGAAGCTACCCAATAACAGCACGTATTACATATTAAATAAAACTCCTCAATGATATACGATATGCTTCCCGCGCGGTGCTTCGCACAATTAAAAGCTCTAACAGCCCTCTCTCACTCTCTCTGACATTCTAATCTCCTGACAGAGGGGGTGTGAGCAGAGGGGCTGTTTGCACAGAAGATACGGGCGCTCCTCTAAAAAATGCCGAAAGACTACCTTCAAATTGATCCCTTCATTGCGGCCGCTTTATCGCGGTGCTTTGAATACATAAAAGCCCAACAGCCCTATTGATTTTCGATTGTTTACTTTTCTCTCTCTCTCTGACAGTCTCTGCTACGCGCACTCCTTTGAAGAGGAAGATATGTTTGCATTCTTTTAATTGTGAGAAAGAACTGTCATCTCTGTCTTGTCATGGAGCACAGTTTAACCTTTTGATTAAAGGGTGTTATTTCATGTCTAGAGGGCTCTAATAATGTTAAAAAACGTATTTAGAAGGATGTAAACAGGTTTTCAATGCTCTTAACTGTGAAAATATTAGATTTATAAATAAAGAATCCTACTTCGTGGAAATTCATTTATCTGTCTGGAGTGGATTAACCGCGATAAACAAGGGTTTACTGTATAACTGTGCGGAGAATATTTATAAACAGTGTGGGAGAGTTTCTAAGGGCTTAAAATATATAAAAATAACCATACAAACATATGGTTTCTACTTCGCGGATTTTCACCTATCGCAGGGTTTTCTGGAACGCAACCCCCGCGATCGAGGAGGGATTACTGTACAATGAAAGCAAAATTCTAGAGTGGCAAAAATATTAATGTGGTTAACACTAAAAAACTCATAGACTAAGTGAGAACTTTGCATGTTTGGTTGCGTTTCATATTTTTTTGAGAGAAGAGCTTTTTGACTGATTAATATTCTTATTTTAGTTAATGTTTCAGATCATCTGCTAATCCTGTGATTTGTTAACTCATTTTTCCTTTTTCATTTTGGTTGACTTTGTTACCTCTAGTGCATCAACCCCTGCTAATCTGACTGTTCTTCCAATGCACTCTTAATCCCTCTTCATCACTTCTAAAAATATTTATTCTATTCTGTAGAAACTGAATATGGTATGATAATAGAAGAATTACAGCCGTGTTTTGTTTTCCTTGTTATTGTTTTGATAGCAACCTATGTCAAGTAGAAAGTAATGAAGTAGTTTTCTCACACTTTGAGTCATAGAGAAAGTAAAAAAATAAATATAGAGAAAAATGCTTCAAACTCATTGAAAGGATGTATTGACAGAACAGTTCTTTTTGCTTTCAAGACATGGACAGAGGTTAAAGGAAAACAACAAGAATTGAGGATTGCAATTGTATTGGACTCCAGCAAGCAACATATGATCACAGTGGACTACAGGTACATGTTATGCTGTCATGCAAGCCCTGCAGTTTGCTACAGTATCTGACTGAACTCTGCACGGCATGCTCACACAGTGAAATCTGAAGCAGAAGAAGTTATTTTAATCTTTAACTGGATTTAAGATTAAGTGTGCTGCTTGAACATAATTAAGACAGATTATAAATACCACCACACTTCTCTGCCACAAACAATTTTGAAAAGGTTTTGCCCTCTCATTATATTGCATACTCTTACCTTCATCTTTACAATGTGATCTTTGTATTTATTAATATAGGGTTATCTACTGTTTAACTCAGCACTGTATTAAGTAATTATGCTTTGATCTTGAAATTGTTTTAAGGCTTCTTGCTATGATAAACCCTGCTGTACTGACAATGCCTATGCAGTATATGCTGTGTGAAACACACTCAGAGCCTAGGTATATTGCGGTTCACAAATCACATGTTGTCATGGGAATCCTTCTCACAATGCACTTGGCTTGTGTGATGGTGACATAATTATTGCAACCACGTCACTTTGTGCATTCTCACATTATCTGAAATTAGATTTTTTATCTGCTATCTGTGTGATTTATTTTGAGAATTTTTTGTGACAGACTTTTTGCTTTGAACATAGACTTTAATTTTTGGGTTAGTGTTTCTGGTTTTGTGTTTGACTACTACAGGGACCAATATGGCTGTGACACAGCCTCATACAAAGTTCCTCTTCTAACATGTGGCAGGAAAACTCTTAAGGTTTCACAGTGGATCTATACTAATAAAAGGCAAAGCCCTCACTCACTCACTCACTCACTCACTCACTCACTCACTCACTCACTCATCACTAATTCTCCAACTTCCCGTGTAGGTAGAAGGCTGAAATTTGGCAGGCTTATTCCTTACAGCTTCCTTACAAAAGTTGGGCAGGTTTCATTTCGAAATTATACGCGTAATGGTCATAACTGGAAGATGTTTTTTCTCCATTTACTGTAATGGAGATGAGCTTGAAACCCGTGGGGGCGGAGTTTGACATCATCACGCCTCCCACGTAATCACGCAGTACGTAGAAAACCAGGAAGAGCCCCAAAAAGCGCTGAAGAAAACATGCATTATATAATTGAGAAGGCAGCGAAACAATAAGAAGCGAGCGAGTGATATATACAACCATATTCATGAGTTCTGCTACTTCGGAAACAAAGCACAGTGTAAACCTACACTTTAAATTAAGTTCATAGACAGGCTGCCGCTGGCGTTTGTAATTTAGTGCCTGCCCATATAAGGCCGTCCGTCAGCGGCAATCCAATAGCAAAATGCCACGGGTAAATTATTCACGGGTGTAGGACTGTGCTTATGCAGAGGAAGATGAGATAGTCAGGGTGGTGTTTGGCACAAACTCAGCGAAAATGCGAGAGAAAGTTTTAAGTACCGGGACTTCGGTAGCATTAGATACAGCCATGGACATAGCACGACATGGCAACAGCACAGCTGGGAAAGTTCGATGCCTATACACCGAGCAGCTCACGTGAACTGACGCAGTGCACAGACAAAAAGCAACAGTTCCGAAGAGCGCTGAACAAAAACCGAATTACACAATTGAAAAGGCAGCAAAAAAATATGAAGCGTCTGATACATACAAGATAAGTATGTAATAAGTACAGCTACTGCAGAAACAAAGCACACGGTGGAAAAAGTGAATGTCCCGCTAAAGGAAGACAGTGTTAAAAAAAAAACCCGTGCATGCAGTGTGTCAGGTCTCAGATAAAGAAGAAGACGAGCTGTTTATTGATGCAGTAAGAAACAAATCTTTTTCATAGCTTATTTAACACACTACGTCTCCGCTGCGATACGCGGGTATATATATATGTATATGTATATATATATGTATATATATATACCCCGATCTACATACTCGAATAATGAATACTTTATTCGCAATCAATGATTGTTTTGGTAAAGCCATACTCAGTGTATTCATTAGATGAACGGTAAAAAACTAAGAGCGAGGGGAGGGTCACTTATTGAGGCATACAGGCAAAACCACATTAGCACGCGGGCTCGATGTACGAAAAAATATATCTTTTCAAGTTCTATTTAGTCCATATGTGTCAAATTCAAGGGCCACGGGCCACATCCGGCCCGGCGTGTAATTATATCCGGCCCGCGAGATCATTTTATATACTGTATTATGGTTATTAATGGCCCGGGTATATGAAGCGCTGGTAACACAATAAACTACAGATCCCATAATGCAGCGCTTCACCTGCCTTGTCGAACACTTACCGCGTTAGTCAAGTCTAGCTTGCAAGTTATTGCGAAGCTAGCCCACACGATGCTTAAGAGAAAAGTTGATTCTGAAAATAGAGCCTTTAAAAACCGATGGGAGGCTGAGTATATGTTTACTGACATTGCCG